>OY997592.1:34568090-34888090 GCA_963921825.1 Erodium maritimum
TTTCTTTAAGACATCAGTTCCAAAGTCACAGAAAGATCAAAACTTTTAAATCAAAAACGATTTAACTTTTCCTTTCTGAGTTTACAGTCCTTTTTGATTTTCAACCAGTTTAAACAGAAAGAACAACTTATACAGTTTAGGTTTTACATCCAAAGTCTCCTTTAAATTCTTTTACAAATTTGCTTCCAAACCTCCAGATTCAAACTGTCCAGAACCAAGGTCTTCGCTTCAAACTGCCCAGAATCAAAGAATAGTTCGGGACAAGAAATAAAAAGGGTGACAATGGAGAAGAAGGCCCAGTTTAGAGTCTGGCCGGTCACCGGCGATGCTACAGCCGACGACCAAAACAACACGGTTTCGGGTTCTAACCGTGGGTGAAAAGTGGAGGCGACGGAAGAGTCGAGGTGGCGGCCGTGGAAGGGGGCAGAGCACGGCGGATATCGGTGGCGGTGCACGGCGGCCGGCTCGGGACGAAGGCGGGAGGAGCTCGGGCGTGAGGATGCCGGCGAGCTCGGCTGAATCGCCGGTTGCGGATCTCACGGAGGGCGACGATTCCGGGACGGAGAAGGGGCGGAGGCTTGACGGTGGCGTGGTTGGACGGATCTGGTGAGGGAAACGGAGACGGGGGACGACAGCCGGCGGCGGTGGCTTGCTCGGCCGCGTGCGGTGGTTGGGTCTCGGACGGAGAGGAGGAGAGGGAGGTGGGTGACGGAGGTTGGAGGCAGGGTCGTGGCCGGAACGGTGAGGAGAAGAGAGGGAGATGGTGGCCGGAGACGGGGAGAGGTCGCCGGTGCTGGAGGGAGGTCGCCGGAGCTGGATCGGTTCGGGAGAGGAGAAGAACGAAGAAGACGGCGTGGATCGAAGAAGAGGGGGAATGGGTAATGGGTTTCAGAACCCTAATGCCCCCTTATATATGTTTCAGACTTGGGCCGGGTCGGTGGTTTGGGCCGGGTCTGCTGGTCGGGTCCGGTCCGACCCGGTCCGACCCTTTTTTTTTTCTTTTTTTTTCTTTTTTTTTCCAGACTTTTCGAACCGCTTCCCGATCCCGTCAATTAAAACCCGTAAAAAGGCAATTTAATTTTTCAGGACTTTACAATATCCCTTTGAATTTTTGTGTGCTCAAAACGGTGCTATACAACAAACCACAACACCATATTCACCTCAGTCCAACGGAATTGCAGAACACAAAAACCGAACACTCAAGGAAATGATGAATGCTCTCTTACTTAGTTCTGGTTTACCAGACAACCTATGGGGAGAAGCCATACTCTCGGCAAACTACGTTCTCAACAAGATGCCTCGTAAGAAATTGCTCAAATCTCCATACGAGCTATGGAAAGGAACACCTCCATCCTACAAATACTTGAAAGTGTGGGGGTGCTTAGCCAAGGTGGAAGTACCTAAGCCTAAAAAGGTTAAAATAGGACCAAAAACTATTGATTTCATATTCATTGGGTATGCACATAATAGTAGTGCATATAGATTTATGGTATATAAATCGGATATTCCGGATATCCATGTAGATACCATAATCGAATCTAGAAGTGCTACATTCTTTGAACACATCTACCCTCGGAAAGAGCCAAAGGAATCACACCCTCAAAAGAGACCACGTGACATTGAGGAACCGGAAGGTAAATCCATCCATGAGGAACTTATCATGGAAGAACCAGGGCGTAGTAAAAGGGCAAGGAAAGCTAATTCCTTCGGACCCGACTTTGTGTCACTATTGGTGGAAGATGAGCCACAAACTTATTCACAAGCAATGTCTTCACCAGATGCTTTTTATTGGAAAGAAGTAGTAAATAGTGAAATACAATCTATTCTTCAAAACCACACATGGGAGTTAGTGGAACTTCCCCCCGGTATAAAACCATTGGGATACAAGTGGGTTTTCAAAAAGAAACTGAAAACCGATGGATCCATAGACAAACACAAGGCTAGACTTGTGGTCAAAGGATTCAGACAAAAGGAAGGGTTGGATTATTTTGATACCTACTCACCTGTGACAAGGATAGCGTCCATCAGAATGCTCATCGTAATCGCGTCACTTAAAGGGCTTGAAATACATCAAATGGATGTAAAAACAGCTTTTTTAAATGGTGAACTAGAAGAAGAAATATACATGCAACAACCCGAAGGATTCTCATAATCTGGGAATGAGAACAAGGTGTGCAGACTAGTTATGTCACTTTATGGACTTAAGCAAGCACCAAAGAAATGGCATGCAAAGTTTGATGTTGTTATGTTATCAAACGGGTTCAAGTTCACTGAATGCGACAAATGTGTTTATGTTAAAAACAATGAACTTGGATATGTCATTGTATGTCTTTACATAGATGACATGCTTATACTTGGTAATACTTCATCCATAATAAAGTCTACTAAGGCAATGTTGTCTTCTAAATTTGATATGAAAGATTTAGGAATTGCTGATGTTATTTTAGGAGTACAGATCTCCAAAACATCACAAGGTTATGCGTTATCTCAAACATACTATATTGAGAAATTTCTTGATAAATTCAAGAAACATAACATAACGCATGCGAAAACACCAGTTGATCTAACTCAATCGTGGGCTAAAAACATAGGTGAAATTGTATGCCAACTTGAGTATTCTCGTATTCTAGGCAGTCTTATGTATATCATGAACTGTACTAGGCCAAACATAGCTTATGCAGTCAGTAAGCTAAGTAGATTTACGAGTCATCCCGGCAAACATCACTGGAAAGCCATCATTAGAGTATTGGGATACCTACAATAAACTAAAAATCTAAAATTGCCTTACGAAAATCATTCATCTGTCATAGAAGGATATTGTGATGCCAATTGGATATCTGACTCCAATGAATCCAAATCTACTAGTGGATATGTCTTCCTAATGGGAGGTGGAGCAATATCATGGAAACCTTCCAAACAGACTTGTATATCAAGATCTAGGGATGGGCAGGGCAGATATCCGGCCCGACCAGCTTAAATTTCGATCCGCCCGCATATATGCGGATCAGATGAACTTGATACACAATCCGCCCACGCATCCGCAAATTTGGAAAATAATCCGACCACTCGGATTTCGGGTGGGTCGGGTTCAAACCCGCAAATCCGAAAAATAAACAAAATTATTGGGTTCACATACAATCCCATAATCAAAACCTTAAATACATACACTTAATTCCAAATGTACTTTCATATCTACACAGTTTTTCCTTGTCTACTTCCTATATCATACCTATCCATGAATTTTACAATTCATCAAAAAAATAGTTCTGTAATAGTGCAATACAAAATGTCATCATCTTGATGACTATCAAAATACATGAGTGCATCATTTGTAAACCACCTAACCCAACCATAACCCAACCATAACCCAAAAAATTCCTAACTACCCAACAAACTTAAATATAAAATGAATCATTTGTGGCTGCTTTCTTTGAAGAAGTTGAGTGTTGTTGATAGTATCAAAAAAACCTTCATAACAGAGCACTCATGTAGGCAGATGCAGTAACTAAGTAGCTTCTAGTTCTGCAAAAAGAAACATGAGTTATTAATATTAAAAAAAAAACTATTTAGTCTAAGTAAATTACATATCATTAAACAAAAAAATATACCTGCTTCGAAATTTTCAAGCTCTTTGTGATCTTCCTTGAATGTGATCTTGCTTGTAGAGCTTCTAATCCAATCTTGAAGACAAACTAATGCTTCAACAGTCCTTGGAGTTAATGGGGACTGCTAAAATATCCCTAGCCATAATAGAAAGTATCGGGAACCTAGGAGAATTGCACTTCCACCAATCTAACACGTGGAATGCAATTTAACATACTCAGCAAACATGTCATATAATGTGTCCTTCACACTCAAAGAAAGCGCATATGCAGCATGTTCATCATACATACACTCAATACCATACTTAACAACTTGCAGCTTATTCCTAGGATAAAAAACAGATGCTAAAAAGATGAGCACATTAATTTTGGACAAATTTGTCCAATACTTATCAAATTTCAGCTTCATCTTTTCAGCCACAAAAATCATATGATGATCATTTTCAACCATTAGACCCTTTTTAATTAACTGAAAAGTGTCATTCATTTCTTCGAAAAACATATTAGATGTAACATATGAAGAACCAGACACTCTACAAGTTAAGTCATAAAAGTGTTTGAGAAATGGAAGAAAAGACTTGACAATGGCCCAATCATGATCACACAAAATGCCTAGAAGCTCTTTTGATTCTTTCTTAAGAACCTTTGACATTTCTTTCCGAAAAGTCTCATCCTCACGATCATATTTCTCAAAGGCAGCCTCTAGCTTAACAGCAGAAAGTAGCATAAGGTATGTAGAATTCCATCTAGTACACACATCAAGAGTCAATAAAGCTTTGGTGTCTAGTCTACAATCTATCACACATGTCCTGAACCTAGACAACCTAGATGGGGAGCTCCTTACAAAATTCATAGCAGCCCTAACTCTATCAATAGAGGGTAAGAACTGATTAATTCCATCGCTCACAATAAGGTTAATGATATGGGCCATACACCTCATATGCATTAACCTTCCACTAGATATATTTGTCCCTAAAATGTTGAACTTTCTCACTAAGTGCTTAACAGCCGGTTCATTTGCACTTGCATTGTCAATAGTCACAGCTAGCACTTTATTGATACCCCAATTCCTAAGACAATACTCTAGAGTCATCCTTATATCATCCCCTTTATGACCATGAATTTGACAAAAATTAATGACCTTTTTATGTAAGACCCAATCTTCATCAATAAAGTGAGCAGTAAAACACATATAATTTATTTGTTGGCCACTAGTCCAAGTGTTTGTGGTCAGTGATACTCTAGGGGATTTAGACCTAAAGAAAGTCAACATTTTTTGCCTCTCACTGTAGTAAAGGTCATGGCATCCCTTTGCATAGTTGTCCTAAAGGGGATTTGAAATTGAGGGCAACAAGCTTTCATAAAGTTCTTTAACCCCTCACGGTGTACAAAGCTAAAAGGGAGTTCATCTACAACAAGCATCTTAGCCAATGCATCTCTAATAACAAGTTGGTTAAATTTCCATGCATTCACATATAATTCCATACTCCCTAAAGGCACAGATGTGAATGGCCTTGTGATTTATCAACATTCCTAGCAGGGTTACATGCACATTTAGAAACATGATGCTTTAAATTTGAAGTGCCACAAGTCCTAGGATTACATTTATATGATATACCACAATGCTTGCAACTAGCATACAACTCACCAGCACTATTCTTACTGGTTCATTAAAATGGTCCCAAGCTATACTAGTTCTCCTAGTTTTTTTAAGACTTGTAGGAAGGGGTTGAGATATAATACCTGAGGCTACTGCCTCTTGCTCAACAGCAAGGGCAACAGCAATATCAACTCCTCCAGCAGCAGCTTCAACGTCTCCAATACCATTGTCTCTCTCTCCAAGACCTTCAGTCTGCTAGCCTCCTTCCATTAGGCAACCTAACACACAATATATGTCAAAAAAATTAGCCGCATTTAAAATTTACAATTTACAATAAGGCCAATAAGTTATAAATGTTTTTTTTTGCAAAAAGCACATAGAATACAACTCAATAACAGTAAGATAAACAAAAAAAACAGAACTGAAGCAGCATCTCCACTTGTAACTGCCTCCCCCCACACTGCTCAAAACACTTAAAAATTTTATGCTAAATAAAAAAATTACTTGATTATATGCTCATGTTCATGTTCCTACTTCCAAAACACACATACTTAGTTAATCCAAACAATATCATTTGATAAGCAAAGTTCACCAATTAAATCACACATTTACTTTACAAAAAAATCACAATACATAACACAAACTCTTATATAATACATGACAGATTTACTCAAAAACATGTAAACTTAAAATAGGTAAATGCAATTAACCTTTTTTTCAAATGTTAGGATTTTAGCCACCAAAGCACAAGCTTGAAAACTCAAAGAAACTTTGAAAAAAACTCCCCATATTTGACAAACCCATACAGCCAACCAAAAGGCCAAGCCAATCCATTTCCATGAAATAGTATGCTCTGCCTTCATGAAAGAGCATCATTATTTTACTCATCAAACCCACATATTTCATATCTTAATAAACATTTAGGCACACAAAAGTCTTGAACAAATGTGTGAAGATATCGCAATTACTTTAACTAGAAAATCAAACTCTACAATCTCTCATCGTCATCCCAACTTATCTCTCCCTCTGCAATCATAGTAGAAACATAGACTAAAGAACATAAAACAGACTTCCAAAACAGACAAGGAACAATCTTCGTCAGCCTCAAATCCTTGGGCTCCTTCCTATCATAATTTACAAGTAAAAATCCAACACAATATAAGTTAGATTAAAAAAAAACACAAAACAACTTAACAGTAATCATTTTATGCTTTAAAAAAATATATAGTCAACAAAGATATGTAACAGTGTGCTTGTTAAACACATATTCAGTATCAGCAATAGTTAAAAAAAAATTATACTATCAATATCAGCAATATTCAAACCCATTACTTTAACACAAAATACAACGTTTCTATCATATAAATGATTACTTTAACACAAAAAATACAAACCCAAACCTATTTTACAACACATTTTAGACGAATAAAAACTTAAATACAACCTGAAACTAACATCATAAAATCACCTAGAAGCTACTGACAGTAACATTTTTTTGAGCACAATCATCTTTTTGACTCAGATTTATACATATAAAAACATACATAAAAACCAAGAACTCAAACATATGTGAGAGAGATATATACCTGTTCTCGGTCGGGTGATTTGAAACTTGATAAACCAACGAGATAAACCCTAAAACAAACATAAACAAGTGTTTAACAGTGTGCTTGTTGTTTACCGTACTTTAAACAAATAAAACAACGAATATGAAACAAGAAACATACCACGACTAATTAGAGGTGTGAATAGGTGAGGACGTCGTCGGACCGAGAAGATTAATCGGTGAGGTGTTGCTCGAGGATGAACTGCATCATGAAGCAGGAGATCGGATTTAAAAGTGGACTTGAAGGTGTACAGGAGAGAAGAGATCTGAAGCTTGGTGGCTAGGGTTTCAAAGAGAGTAAGAACATATCGGAGGAGTTGTGGTCTGGAGAAAAGAGAAGATGAAAGAGAGAGAGAGAGTATAAGAAACTAAGAATTATGAACGTTAGAGACTGAGACTTAGGTTAGAGTGTTGTGGTTGTTGTTGAGCCACGTGTCCAAATCGCCTTCGTACATTCAAATTTTCACAAAATTAATGGATGGCTGAGATAAACCCATACGATTAATAATATTAGAATTTAGTAATGTTTGCGGGCGGATGGTTCGCGGGTTAGTTGTATCAGATCCGAGACCCGCCAACGTATTTGCGGATCTGGCATATTTTAACCCGTATCCGACCCATAATCTGACGGGTGTGTCTCTAGCGGGTCTCGGGCCGGGGGGATCCCCAGGCGGACCCAGATCCGCGGGTCAAATGTCCACCCCTAGCAAGATCAACCATGGAGTCTGAATTCACTGCTCTAGACAACGCTGGAGAAGAAGCAGAATGGCTTCGAAACTTCTTGGAAGATATACCTGGATGGGATAAGCCAGTGCCTCCATTAAGCATACATTGTGATAGTCAATCTTCTATTGGAAGGACACAAAGTCTCATGTACAATGGTAAGTCTCGACACATTCATCGTCGACATAACACCATAAGACAACTACTCTCTAATGGGATTATCACACTAGACTATGTTAAGTCAAAAGATAATATCTCGGATACTTTAACAAAAGGTTTACCTAGAGAGAAAGTTGAAACCTTATCGATGGGAATGGGCTTAAGGCCGTAACTCTAACAAAAGATTGCCTTCCGCGGATACCTAACCTAGTTGGCTGGAGATCCCAAGATATAGGTTCAAAAGGGAACACGAAGCGTTGGCAAACTTCTAGGCACTAGGGAGTACTCGGCTCCTCCTCATTCCTCTGATAAGTTAGTGCACCATCCGCCGGGTCAGGATAAGTTGAAATACTTTTAATGGTGTCTATATTGTGTATGCTTAGGACACAATGGGGTATTTGCGGGATACTCTTGACAGAATCACCTTAGTGAATTATGCGAAGTGGAGTCGCTTCAATAGATACCGATCATGCCGGATGTCTATACACATTCATGAGCCAACCAGGTGTTTATGGCCAAAACGAACACATACAGAGATCTAACACCAATTTAGAAGGTTACCGTGTGCTGTCTATTTTCTAGGCTTACACTCATAGCTTACAGTTCAAAGACAATCAAATATACTGATTTGCTAGTATGTCCGATAGGCTGTCACTGGGAAAGTTCAAGGCCTCGAGCTACTTCACCCAATGCAGTAACTTTCTTTCATTGTACTCAAACCAGTGAACTATGTATCAGCACAAAAGCTTGAGGAAGAAACTGTTAATATCCATCCAATGTGGGGGATTGTTGGACAACTCACTTTCCGACATCCATATCGTCTTGTTCTGATAATCAATTTCGGCAACACATGTATCCGTTACGTTCACATCATTGCGAAATTGAACGTAGGATTTATATTTACAGAAATACGTTGAATATTGAATGAGACAATCACATGCAAAGTTGAAGAAAAACATGGATTAATGACATGCATTAAATAGAATTTAATGCAAACCCACATTGCCCACATTACATTTTTTCCATACACTTTATAAAGTTTGACAATTGGAATAAGGTCGTGGCCTTGGGTCACCACTAATGTGTAATAGAGAGAGCCTGCACGTGCGCTGCCGCCGTCCGGTCGGGGCCTGGGCCTGAGCCTGGGCTTGGGCTTGGGCTTGGATCTTTAGGCTTTGGGCTTTGGGAAAATCCTATCTTTTTGCATGCAAGACTCAACAATTAATCTTCCCAATTTTATGTCAAGATTCACTATCTTGCATCATGTCAAGTTTTGAATCAACATGACCTTTGGTGAAAGAGTCTGATCAAGAGTTTTAACAGACATGCCCTTTGGTCAAAGAGTTGCAATCTTTCTGAAAGGGCACCTTGTCTACTATTTAAAGGTACGAACCCATCTTTAGATACGAAATACGAATTAAACTCAACTTTGGAATCGCATAATGCCCAAGGACTGCGATTTGGTGTGGTGTATTTTTTTTTCACCAAGTATATTATTTTGATCTTTCCCGCTTCGTTTCAACTCCGATTTAATTTTTTTCTTGCGCCAAAATTTTTCTTTTTTCAAGATCTATCTATCAAGTAGCATATTGAATATGTTTTGAAGCAAAAAAACATGTACAAGAAAAAACACAAATTTTTAACCGTGCATTAATGTATTTGTTTGTAGAGTAGTGGGTTCTCATCGGCTGCCCCCGAATATGGATCGAGAAATGCTACACTTTGCGGGTTATTGGTGGAGCCACTAGGCTATCCTTGTCACGAACATACTGTATGTGCATTATTTGAAATACATACACTAACATTAATATGTTAACAGAAAACCATTCACAAGGAATGCTCTCTTTTTCTGAGTTTGGCTCCACCCTTGTTTCTATATACAGAGAGTACTGCAAAGTTGTTACAGATCTAAGGTTTGGAGAAGCAAATGTTCCGGCCACAAAGACGAAGGTTCGTGACGGTGCAAAGATGAAGGCCAATCCGTTTCCGGCCAAGGAGGTTCCGGCCAAAAAAGCTCGTACCAAGTCGATTCCGGTCGAAGTTCAGGCCGCACCTTTGGAGGATGTTTCGGCCAAAAAAGTTCAAACCAAGACGATTCCCTGTTGAAGTTCAGGCCGCACCTATGGAGGACGTCTCTGCAGGGTCAAAACAGGGAGATGGTCTTATTTCGGATCGTTCTGTGTTGCCAGTGGTGGAAGAAGACAAAGACTGCAAGGTTTTTATCTATAACCTCCCTTATGAAACCTCACCGGAATTTGTACGGAACTCACTGGTAGTGTTCGGGGTTATTTTGTCCGTCGAGGTTCTGAGAAAACCAAACCGGAAAGGTCGTTATTTTGGATTCGTAGAATTCAAACACAAGGAGTCGGATTTTCGGGCTGTAGAAGTGCTTAACGACTTCAAGTTGAATGGTTATCAGCTCTTGGTCGCAATCGCTCGTCCGGTATCAGAACAGCATGGACGTGAAATTGCCCCTATCGCCTCTGTTCCGCGACTTTCGAAACAGAGCATCACAGTTGGCGATGATTCTGGCTCGAAGGAGACGGACCTTCTCCGGCGAGGTCCGCCGGACGGCGTTGGTGGCGATGCTGAGCTCGTGGGCGATGCTCCTTCAATGTCGACGCAGGGATTACTGAATCCCCCAGAAATCGCTATGGGAATCAATTCAGTAACGTCTATTTTTTCGAAAAATTCGAATTTCCCTGTTTCTACGCCCGATAATCAAGTACCCGCAATCACGGCCCCCGTGATTTCTGTTGGCGTGAATCGCGTCCCTGATTTGGAGGAGACGCGAGATTTGGAGGAGAAGCGAGATTTGGAGGAGACGCGAGCCTCTGAAACGCGTGGTGAGGAAGAAAGTGTGTGTGGGCTGTCGCTGTTTGGGCTTGAGCATGGGCCAAAGTTGAAGGTGAGTGAGTCAGGTTCAGCAGCTTCGGGCCTGGATAGTAGAGCTGATGTGGCTACTAGTGGACCAGCTCATTTGGCCCATGAAGGTGGACGGGTTCAGGCCTTTCTAGCCAGCAAGGATCCTACTACTGACCTGGGACCAGGTGCCCAAAAGTTGGCCAGCGATCCGAGCTTGTTTGGCGTTTTTAAACGCATTGATACTGATTTGGGTCAAGCAGTTGATGTGCGTTCGGTTTCAGACACGCAAGTTTGTCAGCCTCAGGATTGAGAATCAATAGATTTTGGTCCTCAAGTTAGTCCGTGGAAAGATACTCTTTTGCGTAAAGAAATTATTCCTGTGGAGGTTCCAAGGAAACGTGGTTGTCCAAAAAAAGGGCAGCCAAAAAAGACAGTCCCTCCAACTATTTTTTATCAGACAAGAGCCAAAACATCAGCTGATAAAGGGGGTCCTGCGGGAGGTTTCATTATTGACATCGCTAAACAAAACAAAGAAGGTTCGTGGAGCTTTAGCAAGCGATATGTGAAAAGGAATGTTGACAACTCTCCAGGTAAATTCCCACGGCAGGTTGAGGTTGAGGAGGACTACGAGGAAAGCGAGGTTGAGGGTATTCCGGAAGTGACTCCAGGAAAGTTAACTCCTGTTTCGGTCTCTAACCGATTTCTTTGCTTGAATCCGGATATGAAGTAGGCAAGGAGGGCGGTGCGCTGTTTAGTTTGCTTCTTGTTCTGTTTTTGTTTATTATAGTTGCTTATGCTTGTTTCGGTTTGGGGAAAAGGTCCTTTTAAGGATCGTTTTTCTCGCATCGTTTTACTTTCTTGTAGAACGTTTGCCTAATAAAATCTCTTCGCTTATCAAAAAAAAAAATTGTTTGTAATTGCATTTGTATGAATAAACTAATCGTAATGTATATGTAAGTTAATCTTAATTTATTAGCTTACACGTACAAAACATACATTAAGATTAGCTTACACATACAAGTGCAGTTGCGAACACATACATTAAGGTTAGCTTACACATACAGATGAAAATGGTAAATACATAAATTAAGTTCAGCATACACATACAAAGGAAAATAGTAAGAACATACATTAAGTTTAGCGTACTCATACAACTGAAACAACATGCATTAAGGTTGGCTTACACATACAACTGAAAATTGCAAGAACATACATTGAAAACCTCAAACCGTTCACGTGTGGGAAACCTCAAACCACTCGTTCACGTGAGGGAAACCTCAAACAACCCGCTCACGTGAGGGAAACCTCAAACCACCCGTTCACGTGAGGAAAACCTCGAACAACCCGTTCACGTATGGGAAACCTAGTTCGTACAGCGCCGCAGCGCATCAACCCTAACCCCTCTACGTGGTGAGACCCTCACGCAGAGGCGTTGTATCACCACCATAGGTTATTGATGAGTCTCGAACCAAAGACCTCACCCTTTCACACAGAACTTACGACCTCTACAAACAAACACAATCGTGAACAAAGACACGCAATATCACACCCACAGCACGGTCTTACATTAGCAGGACGTTGGGCCCAGCGTAGCCCCACATTTTACCCGACCGCCGATCGGGAAGGCAGCGTACATCATCGCGGCACATAGCAACACTTTTCCAAGTGCTAGTCGTACGGAGGGCCTCTCCTTCATCGCGAACCGTGGCACCCTTTGTCGAGGGCGAGTCGACAGGCAGGCCATACCTCCACCCACACACAAAGATCGCAAGCATTGTCACACAATATCAACAAACCACACACTGCACGGTTTCCGGTAGCAAACCAGCTAGGCCCGACGTAGCCTCGCATTTTACCCGATCGCCCCTCGGGAAGGCAACGTACCTCATCGCGGCACATAGCAACACTTTTCCGAGTGCTAGTCGGACGGAGGGCCTGTCACGCCCCGAATTCAGTAGGACCGAACCCAAAACGCGAACGGTGAAACAATAAAACCATTTTCAAACATTTTAATAAAACCGCTTAAAATCACCACTTAAGTTAATAAAAAGACAATATTTTACAACTGAAAATACGTCCAAAACAAGTGGACAAAAACCAAAGCGTACGTCGCTAAAATCCCAAAAACCTGGACTCCCGCTCCCAACTCTTCAAGCTTCGAGAGCTCCCCTAGTCCGTCTCACGACCAGTACCTGCAGGAAAAGTAGTAGGGGGTGAGCATTTCGCTCACCGCCACGGATACCGGGTTGACCACGACATACCAGCAGAATTACCGGGAACCCGACCACAACAACCCCGGGGACTACTACCCCAAAAACACGATTTAGACTGACGGTCACGCAAAACAACTATTAAACTTTCCCAACCAACTCAAAACCTGGACACGTAATGTAGACCCGACACAGCGGTTACGACCTCAACCCAAAACGCAAATAATAACCACGCAACACCCAAGATCACAAAGGATCGCACACAACAATCAGGATCACAAAGGATGGCACTCCAGCTACTCAGTGTCGGTTGCTAACCGACTGGGCTTGAGCCTACCCCATGCAACTTTCCCGACACGCAGTCGGGCCAGGCGATCGACCTGTTCGCGATATATACAGCAATACTTTTCCGATAGCTAGTCGGAAGGGGAGCCGCCCTTCATCGCAGAAGAATGCACAACTTTACCGATGGTTAGTCGTGTTAGTCTTAGTGCCCGTAGTTCAATCCTAAATGTCCAAATGTATATATCATCATTAGCAATAAAATTAAAGCGGCTTTATATTACTTATGTGTTGGAATAATATATCAATGTGTGCTCTGATCTATGCCCACCATGCGAATAGAACCATAGATCGAGATAGATCACACTCGATGGGTCCCTAGTCAACAAAGCTTCACTAGAAGCGACTAGTATGAAAGATGGCTGTTTATGGCTTACGTTCTGTTAGTCATTGGAATGGGATTCCGGAGTCTGATCATAGATATCATGTGGGACATGATATTGGACGACCCGCCCTGAATATGTGCCATAGATTAAGTCATGAACATATTCAGTGTCGTAGCTTGTCATTTATCCTTAGACCAAGGAGTCTTTGTGATCGCTATGTAGTCAACAACTGAGTTTGACCTGAGCCTAAGGTTGTCCGTAACAGGGCTTCCATAACGGCCAGGATTGGCTTGGGGACGAGCTACATGAGTGACACGAAAGACGGCTAAGGATCCCTCGTACTAAGGTATGAGAAAGATATCGGTTCTCGACCGCTTGATCGAGAGTGACTGGAAGAATAGCATGGCCATGCACATGATACTGGGTATCATATCTTCAGTCATCTCACATATCAAGGAACGGTGATTGAGAATAATAAGGATGACGGCTCTATGCCTTATCTCAATCAGGATATCGGAGATAAAAGGATAATGACAGGGACGACGGAAAGGTTAGAATCGACAGGGTCGATTCGTTATGCAGTGTCAGGCAATACTAAAGTCTCGTTAGTTGTCACTTAAATAGGATCAAGTAAAATGGGATTTTACGTTGATCTATTGACATGCATAAACCTAAGGGTCACACCGGAGGATGAAACTCATTGACACATTTATGGAGAATGGCCAAAAGGGAGTTGTCTCGGGACATGACCAAAACTGGGTTTTGGGTCATGTGCTCGTACGTGAATAGGACTTTACGGATCGAGACAAGGCTTGGAGTCTTGGGATTGATCGCGTCGGATAATGTTGGACATTTCCGGTATGGAAGGCTTGGAGGCGATGAGCGAATCACGTGACCTCGTTAAAAATGGCCACGGGTCATGTTCTAAGAGGCCCATGAAAGGCCCATGCAACCAAGGCCCATGGAACTAATTAATCAAGTCTTGATTAATTAGTACTAAGTAAGCAAGACAAGGATTAAGGTGTTGGTGATTCACCACCTAACCCAATCTTGTCTTGCCATACTTTGTCCTATTTACACCTTACTTGACACCATACTTGTCCCATGCCTTTAGTTGGACAAGTATGAGTTTTGTTATGTTTAAGTCATCTTTTTTCAACATAACAAAGACAAGACAAGAATAGGAAACACATTTTCTCTCCCTCTTCCATGGCCATTTCGGGTTTGGCTAGTTTCCTCCTCCATTTTTGTGTTCTTGAGTCCTCAAAGAGAAGAACTACGTGGCTTTGATTCCCATGTGGATACGTAGGCGTCTTGGAGACTCAAGCCAATCATTCGTTAACCGGTGTTCTTGTTTTGGTAAGAGATAGTGCTGAATTTTTCTCTTGTGAATCCATTCTTTGTTAGTTGTTTCATGGTTTTAATCGTCTCTTGGTTTTTATTGATTTTCCGCTGCGAGTTGGTTCATCTCCAACCCTACCTCGAGACCCAACAGGTCGGAAGGCTAGCCAACCCCCACGCGCGCGACCCCGTGGCACCCCTTTTCTGTCAGGCGGGCCCCAACCTCCATGCAATCACAGTCATCACCCAAGGTTCAACAAATAGCGACAATACAGGTTTAACACCCCCACAGGCACACATGGCCACCCACGACACACAAAACAGTAACACAATGGGTTCAACACCCCAAAGGCACACCTGACCACCCACGACACACAAACAGTAACATACGGGTTCAACACCCCAAAGGCACACATGACCACCCACGACACACAAACAGTAACACACGGGTTCAACACCCCAAAGGCACACCTGACCACCCACGACACACAAACAGTAACATACGGGTTCAACACCCCAAAGGCACACATGACCACCCACACAACAAGTTACTTAACTTACGGGCACAACCAAAAGCCACCAGTATTTCTATTGTTCGATGTGTTCACTTATCCTACGACACTACCAAGTGTCACATGCATTTCTATTGTTTGATATGTTCACGTATCCTACGCCACCACTAAGTGTCGCCTGCATTTCTATTGTTCGATAAATTTACTTATCCTACGACACCACTAAGTGTCGCATGCATTTCTACTGTTAACTTTCCTTAGTCAAGGCCGAGATCCGGCTACTTTTCCCTACCTCGTAACGCTTTCCCAAAAGTCCACGCCCAAGCTCCGGAGTGCTCGCGATCACTCGCCTAGATTCCCCTTTCCGCGGTTGTCGGCACGATCTATCATGATCACAAATTACACACTTTTTAAGTTCGCAGGCAAAGCTGAATTTTAATGAATTTGACGCCCAAATGCAACCCCCGACAATGTCGATCACTCCCAAACTTCCCAATTACTCGACATTGTCAATAATGGGCCCAGAAAGGCCCGATTCGCCCGGCTCGGCGAATTTGCCCGTTATCGGAAAACGCCCTTCCGGGGCTCCAAAAATTCCCGTTTTCGTTTCTACGATCCTAAAATAATTCAAGTGTTCCAACGCGATCGACGGAATCAATTTCCGACTTCCGAGCGATTTAATTCGCGTTTAAAGTTTCTAAACCCGAAATTTCTAACTTTCCCAATTTAATTCCATAATTCGTTCTGGGTGTGAAATATCGATTCGGGGACCGTCCAAAACCACCCGAACACGAAAAAACCGAGGCTCGGGCAAGTGGGCCCCACACGGCCACAATGGGAAAAATTCCTTTTCGCCCCAAAACGTTCCTAACGAACCCCAAACCTCAACCATTCATCTTTGAACCAATTCTCACCAAAACCCAACCATATTTGACTCGTTTAAACTCAAACCCTAATTTTCAAACGACCAAAACGAGAAACAAAAGAGTTATCACCGTAGGGAATGACGATGGGAGCTCGATTCTTCAACCGTTGAGACGATCCGTCGGTCGGATCATCGGGAAATCACCAAAAACCCTCACTTTCTTTTCCCTTTTCTCCTTCCTCCTTCTCTCTTCTTTTTCTCTTTTTTTCTCTCTCCTCCTTCTCTCTTCTTTTTCTCTTTTTTTCTCTCTCCTCCTTCTCCTTTTTTTTGTAAATTGCAGAACACACTAATGCCTTTCCTTTTGTTTTGTTCAAACATAACAACTACCACCACTTGTGTGACAAGTGGCAAGTGGGTCCCACCCCTTTAAAAATATCTTTGTAGATATTTTTCTGTCAGATTCGCGAAATTCGGCCATCTCGGGCCCCGAACGGGCCCATTTTCCAAAAATTTACGAAACTTCGCGTTCTACAGGAAAACGGCCCAACTAAGACCGCTGTAACAACGGCTAAGCTTTTTGGATCCAAATCGGGCCTCGAACGGACCAAAACGTCGCTCGGTTGACTTTTCCGTCAAAAAGTCAACTTTTCCCAAATTGGTAAAAAAGTTTCCCTGAGTCACCCAGAACTCACTTTGGTCGATGTCGGGGTCAACTTAAGTCCGACATGACCCTTGGGGTCAATTTTAGGACCGCTCCCGGTCAACGCCGGTCAATCGGCGTTGACCGGGAGCGGTTCTTACAGGGCCTCTCCTTCATCGCGGAGCCGTGGCACCCTTTGTCGAGGGAGAGTCGACAGGCGGGCCATACCTCCACCCACACACAAAGGTCATAAGCAATGTCACACAATAACAACAAACCACACACTACACTGTTTCCGGTAGCAAACCGGCTAGGCCCGGCGTAGCCTCGCATTTTACCCTATCGCCCCTCGGGAAGGCAGCATACCTCATCGCGGCACATAGCAACACTTCTCCGATTGCTAGTCGGAAGGAGGGCCTCTCCTTCATCGCAGAACAACGCAACACTTTACCGATAGCTAGTCGGAAGGTGGGCCAACCTCAAACGCGGTATCGTGGCACCCTTTGTCGATGGCGAGTCGAAGGGCGGGCCAAACCTCCACACCAATATCATATATCACACAAAGCTCAGCAAATAGCGAAAATAACATAAGGACTAACTACCACTCAGCAAGTTAGTCAATAACAGACGGGGTCAACAGCCCACAGGCACTCATAGCCACACACAAGCACAATCAGTTCACTCAACCTACGGGCACAACCAGGTACCCACATGTGATTCTACAGCACGGTAAGGTTCCACAACCTAAGGAAACAACCAGGTGCCCACATGCACTTCTATCGTACGATAAGTTTCCTTAACCTACAACACCACCAAGTGCCACATGCATTTCTATTGCTCAATACGTTCACTTACCCTACAGCACCACCAAGTGCCACATGCATTTCTATCGCGATTACCCGCTTAGCCTCCTCTTTCCGCGGTCGGTGGCACGGTCTAAAGTGATCAAAATAATACACTTTTTAATATGCCGGAAATACCCGATTTTAAAGTAATTAACGCCCAAATGCAACCCCGACAATGTCGATCACTCCCAAACTTCCCAATTACTCAACATTGTCAGCAATGGGTCCGGAAAAGCCCGATTCGCCCGGCTCGGAGAATCTGCCCGGGATCGGAAAACGCCCTTTCGGGGCTCCGAAAATTCTCATTTTCGTTTCTACGATCCTAATACAATTCACGTGTTCCAATGCAATCGACGGAACCAAATTCCAATGTTCGAGCGATTTAATTCGCACATAAATTTTCTAAACCCGACTTTCCGAATTATCACAATTTAATTCCATAATTTATTCCGGGTGTGAATTATCAACTCGGGATCGTCCAAGACCATCTGAACTCGAAAAACCCGAGACCCGGCCAAGTGGGCCCCACACGGCCACACCGGAAAACGCTCATTTTCGCCTCAAAACGTTCCTAAGTTTTATGAAAGATTAGGATCCAATTTCAAAAACTTCAGATTTATAATTTTTAAAATAACTATAAATCATATTATTCAGATTCCAAAATATGGGGAAATTTCGAAATACATAACAACTTTTGTGAATTTCTAAAATTCAGCTAACTCTATCGTTTAGAACAAAGTTGAGGGTTTTAGAAAATTCATTATCCGATTATAAAAAAAATCCAATTTTTAAAAACAATATAAATCAAAATAACTGTCAAAATTGAAAAAATTTCAACAAGTGCATCATCATATATAATATCGAAAATTCACTTTTCTCTACGATTGGAGAAAACAAGGGTTTTTGGAAAATCTAAGATACAAGTTTGAAAATTCCGTTTTTAAAACTTTAAAAATCATTAAAAAAATATTTCATATTACAAAAAATTATAAATTTTCAAAATATCAAGCTCCCTTTATGAATTTCAAATATCCAGGGTAACTTACTCAGTTGCTCGTTGTTTGTAACAAATCCTAACTTTTTATAGAAACGTGATAAAATCATGATAATATCCAGATCATTATATAAACATTTAAGGGCATTGAAAATAAGTATTTTATGATTTAACAAAAGTTCTTAGATGTAGTTCAAAGACAACTAAAGTATTATATCTAGTTTTTTATTCATAATTCCTCTCTTGATATCTAGAATTAAAAAAAATTATTCAGAGATAACTACAAACAGACACTATTCATAATTAAATATTATAAAAAAATTCAAAAAAAATTAGTCCCTCAAAAGTGAAGTCGAAATTTAATAATGAATAGGTAGGATGGAGACTCAATATGCTTATCAAGTGATCAATTCGACCATACACTTTCAATGTAGGACATATACTTCAACAAAGTCAAAATAGATCGGTGGAAAAAAAAACCTTAGCAGGAGAAAAAAAAGCCCAGTCTTTTCAGTCAATTTGATGCTAATTTATATTAGTGAAATAGATCATTACAAAACTAAATCAATTTAAACATAATCAGAACATGTGTGCCCTTGCACATTGAGCACGCGTTTCTTGTTATGGATCAATATTAGAGGAGAAACAACCAATTCTTGACTTCAATCTTCCCAATTTTATGTCAAGATTCATTATCTTGCATCTGGTCAAGTTTTGAATCAACATGACCTTTGGTGAAAGAGTCTGATCAAGAGTTTTAAACATTTCCAATTTGCGTAATCGAACACTAGAACTCTAGCGACTTAACTCTACCCGCCTAATTGACGTACGGTCCGATGTTTTGAAAAACCTGGCTCTGATACCAAATTGTAACGCCCCAAATCCAGTTTTGACCGGACTCGAGACGTGAACTAAAATAACAATAAATAAAACAACCTTTAACGTAAAAGTCTCCAAATATAATTCCAAAATCAACAATTCCGGTAACGCGAGTCAAAACTCGAAAACCAAACAGTAAGGAGTTTAATACAAAAGGAAGTACGTCTTTACGAAATCCCACAAACCCAGGACTCTCGTCAGGCTCCCCAACTCTGAGACGTCCTCTAAACCAAATCACGATCGACACCTATAGAACAATAATGAAGGGGGGTGAGCCTTCGCTTAGTAGGAAAAAGTAGTTAAGGCTATGAGCTATCTGCTCACCAACACGAGTAATCGTCCAATTAGGGCATACTAGTAAGCACAGTAACTATGAAGCAGTTAAACAGAAAATCCAATACAACGCTTAGTCCCCGCTCAGTGTAACCCGTAAGTCAACCTCGACACTGAACCGAACCGATACCCGATGCCGAGGATCGATGACCTGTTCGACCAGTTGAGAGGGTCAACATGCTTCTCGAAGATCGATCTGCGATTCGGATATTACCAGTTGCGAGTCCGAGAGGGGGACGTCGCAAAGACTGCATTCCGGACACGCTACGGGCATTACGATTTCTTGGTGATGCCGTTTGGACTGACGAACGCACCTGCAACGTTCATGGATCTGATGAACAGTATATTCCGGCCGTTCTTAGATCAGTTTATGGTAGTGTTCGTAGACGACATCTTGATCTACTCGCAGAACAAGGCGGCACATGAGGGACATTTGAGGACTGTTCTGACTCTGCTACGCACGCATCAGCTATATGCCAACCTGGAGAAGTGCGAGTTTTGGCTCGCTGAGGTGAAGTTCCACGGTCACATTGTATCCGTGACGGTATACTGGTCGATCCTGCGAAGATCGACGCGGTTTCGAAGTGGGCACGGCCAACGAGTGTCTTCGAGATCCGCAACTTTCTGGGGTTGGCAGGCTATTATCGGCGGTTTTTCCAGGACTTTGCGCGACTAGCCGCGCCGATGACGTTGTTGACGCGCAAGGGAGTCGGGTTTGTGTGGACAGAGGATCGTGAACGTGCGTTCACGGAGTTGAAGACTCGTCTGACTACCGCTCCAGTATTGGTAGTGTCAGAGCGAGGGATCGGGTATGAGGTCTATTGTGACGCGTCCGGAGAAGGACTGGGCTGTGTACTGATGCAGTTGGGTAGAGTGGTTGCTTATGGCTCCAGGCAGTTGAAGACACACGAGCGCAACTATCCTACCCATGACCTGGAGTTAGCAGCAGTCGTTCGCGCTAAAGGGCTTGCGGTATTATCTGTATGGCGAGGGATTTCAGGTGTTCTCGGACCACAAGAGCCTCAAGTACATCTTCTCCCAACGAGACCTGAACATGCGCCAGCGGCGATGGATGGAACTACTTGAGGAGTACGACTTTGAGCTACACTACCATTCGGGTAAGGCGAACATGGTCGCCGACGCCCTGAGTAGGAAGTCGGTTCCGAGTCTTGCTAGCATATCAGTCCGAGAGTGGGACATGATGGGGGAACTGAGCACGTTCGGGCTTGAGCTAGAGGAGATTACTAGTGGCGTGGCCATGTGCTCATTGGTGGCTTAGCCCTCACTATTTGCTCGAGTGTTGGAGGCGCAGTCGGAGGACGTCGAGACGTCAGATATCCGAGAGAGGGTCGTCAGCGGTGACGAGGTGGTAGGCTAAGAGATCAGTGCAGATTGGGGGTTACGGTATCGAGGAGGGTTATTCGTGCCGGGCAACTGTAGAGACGATGTGTTGCGAGAGTCACATCATTCACGTCTTACAGTGCACCCGGGTGGCACCAAGATGTACCATGACATCAGGCGGCACTTCTGGTGGAGCGGGATGCGGAGAGCGGTCGCAGAATTTGTCTCCAGGTGCCTCGTCTGTCAGTAGGTGAAGGCCGAACATCAGCGCCCCGCCGGATTACTGCAGCCACTGCCGATTGCCTAGTGGAAGTGGGAGCATATCACGTTGGACTTCGTGTGTGGACTGCCGAGATCGCCGAATGGACACGACGCCGTATGGGTAGTAGTCGATCGGTTGACCAAGTCGGCCCATTTCCTGGCTATGAGGATGACTGATCCGGTCGACAAGTGGAGCAGCCTGTACATTCAGGAGACAGTGCGTCTCCATGGGGTCCCTATGTCGATAGCGTCCGACAGGGATCCTCGTTTCACGTCCAGATTTTGGCCGAGTCTGCAGATTGCATTGGGGACCGAGGTCTTACTCAGTACAGCACACCATCCCCAGACAGACGGTCAGTCCGAGCACACTATTCAGATCTTGGAAGACATGTTAAGGGCATGTGTGCTGGACTTCAGGGGATCATGGGAGACCCACCTACCGTTGTTCGAGTTCGCCTACAACAACAGCTTCCAGGCCAGTATTGGGATGGCACCGTTTGAAGCGTTATATGGGAGGCCGTGTCGATCGCCAGCGTGTTTGGCAGAGGTGGGGGACAAGAGTCTGCTGGGGCCAGATCTTGTCCGAGAGACGACAGAGAAGGTCGCGCTGATACGCGAGCGGTTGAACACCGCATAGATTAGGAAGAAGAGCTATGCCGACAGACGACGTCGACCTCTCGAGTTCGCAGTCGGTGATCACGTGTTCCTGAAGGTGAGCCCGAGGAAGGGACTTGTACGGTTCAGACGCAGCGGGGGCAAGTTAGCCCCGCGGTACATTGGCCCTTTCGAGATCTTGAGAAGAGTGGGAGTAGTGGCCTATCGTCTGGCGTTACCACCGCAACTTGGGAGAGTTCATAACGTCTTCCACGTGTCCCAGTTGCGGCAGTACAATGCGGACCCCTCCCACGTGATTGAGTAGGAAGATATCGAGGTGGCTGACGATGTCTCCTATGAGGAGCAGCCGGTTCGAATCATGGACACACGGGAGCAGGTCATGCGTGGCAAGGTTATCCGCCTGATACGGGTGCAATGGAGGCACCACGGGGCTGAGTCGACTTGGGAGCGCGAGGACGAGGTTCGCGCGAAGTACCCCGCGTTGTTCGACTCCTGAGGTACGTCTGTTTTAAATTTCGCGGACGAAATTCCTTTAAGGGGGTAGATTGTAATATTTGGTTAAAAAAAAAAGAGGCCCAAAATTTTGGACCATTCAGGCCCATGTCGTAAGGCCCACAACTTAGCCCATTTGGCCCTTTTTGGTTTTGGTGGCAGTTAAGGGAGCAAGAAGTATTGTTTTTTTTCCTATAAGGTGATGAGCGGCCGATTAGTAGAAAAGGGGATCTGGTTTTAACCGTAGCGTTCAAGGCACCCTTTTGATACGGAGAACAAGGAGCAACATCTTTGGAGGTGATTGATGCAATCATCGACACAAGAGAAGCTATCTCGGCTTAAAGGCTGTTGCTCTATTTTAAATCAAGAAATAGTCTTGATTGGTGAGATGGTGAGCTGCTGATATTAAGGAGACAAATGTAATTCATACTTTTCTGATGGCTGCGCGTAAAAGCAAAATTGATGACCAATTAATGGCCTTTAATGTTGGTATTAAAAGAAAAGAGATGTTAAGCTTTAATTGCTCTTTGTACACGACACAGTAGCACGATTTAAAGGAGGAAGAAGCTTTCATCAGGAGAGAAAGAGGATTAAGTGCTTGGTGTAGTATTCTGCAGAAGCAAGTTCAAGAAGAAAAGGTAACTCGTTTTATATAAATTCTATCCTTTTGTTATAGATCCCCGTTTCTCGAGAGTTAGTGTAAATCGGAAAGAAACGACTAAGTTTTGTTCTTGTCTTGATTGTTTTTTTTTTCTTTTATTGAGAGGTAGAGAATTAGGGTCTGTAATTCGGGAGATTTCAGAAACTGTGGTTAGAAACTTTAATTACAATTTTAGAGCGCTCGGACCCCGGAATTTAATTCCGTCAAGTGCGTTGGAACAAGTAAATTTAAGTAGGAATGATAGAAACGAAAATGGAAATTTTCGGAGCCCCGGAAGAGCGTTTTCAAAACCCGGGCAGATTCGTCGGGTCGGGCGAAACGGGCCTTTCCGGGTCCATTATCGACAATGCCGAGTAATAGGGAAGTTTGGGAGTGATCGACATTGTCGGGGTTACATTTGGGCGTCAAGTTTATTAAAATTCAGTTTATGCCTGCAAGCTTAAAAGTGTTTTAAATTGTGTTCTTATTAGATCGTGCCACCGACAGAGGAAAGGGAAAGCTAGGCGAGTGATCGAGATCACGCTGGAGCTTGGCTGTGAGCTTTTGGGGAAAGCATACGAGGTAGGGAAAAGTAGCCGGATCCCGGCCCTGACTAGGGAAAGTTAACAGTAGAAATGCATGTGACACTTGGGTGTCGTGGGTTAAGTAAGTTTATCGAATAATAGAAAGGCAGGCGACACCAGGTGGTGTCGTATGATACGGGAACGTATCGAACAATAGAAATGCATGTGACACTTAGTAGTGTCGTAGCAGCAGTGAACTTATCGATATTAGATTTACTGGAGGCATTTTGTTATGCCCGGAGGTTGGTTGTTTAGTTTGTGTCTTGGGTGGCCATGAGAGCCGTACTTTACTGTTTGTGTCTTGGGTGGCCATGAGAGCCCGTACTTTACTGTTTGTGTCTTGGGTGGCCATGAGAGCCCGTATTTTACTATTGGTGTGTCTTGGGTGGCCATGAGTGCCTGTGGGGTTGTTGAACCCGTGTTTTACCGTTGGTGTCTTGGGTGGCCATGAGTGCCCGTGGGGTTGTTGAACCCGTGTTTTACCGTTGGTGTCTTGGGTGGCCATGAGTGCCTGTGAAGTGTTAAACATGTGTTGTTGCTGTCGGTTGAACTTTGCTTGTGGTTGTGATTATGGTTACCTGAGGTTGGGGGCCCGCCTCATAATAAAGGGGGTCCCGTGATCGCGCGCGTATGCATGTTCAGACGAGGTAGGGGGCCCGCCTGAGAGTAAAGGGGTTCTGGCAACGCGTGCGTGGTGGTGACAGGTCGACCGCCTGATCCGACTACGTGTCTAGGAAAAGTGCGACAGGTCGACCGCCTGATCCAACCATCGTGTTGGGAAAAGTGCGTGGGGACAGAGTAGCGGGAGTGCGATCCTTTGCGGTCTTGTTTGGTGTGCGATCCTTTCTGATCTTGGGTGTGGCGTGGTTATCTTTCATGTCCTTGGAGGAAGTCGTAATTGTTGTGTCGGGTCTACATTACGTGTCCGAGTGTTGAGTCGGTTGAGGAAGGTAACAGTTGTGTGTCAGTCGGGTCACTTGAGTTGGGGATAGTAGTCCCCGGTGTTGGGTTGTTGGTGTTACCGGCATTGTCTGCTAGTATGCCGTAGTCAGTCTGTTATCCGTGGTGGTGAGCGAACGCTCACCCCTAGCTGCTTTTCCTACAGGTACTGGTCGCGGGACGGACTAGGTGAGCTCTCGAAGCTTGAAGAGCTAGGAGCGGGAGTCTGGGTTTCCTTTTGAGTCTAGGGACGTACGCCTTGTGTTTTGTCCGCTTGTTGGGACGTACTTTTGAGTTTTAAATTATTATTTTGATGAACAAAATGGTGGTTTTAAAGTGATTTATTTAAAAGGTTTAAAAATGTTTATTGTCTTAAACGTTCGCATTCCGGGTTCGGTTCAACTGAATTTGGGGCGTGACACAGATCCACACACAGAGTAATATCAACAATCACTACCACCTATGGGATTCAAGAACAATGCGCCGGCTTCCTATAGCCCGGCTCGACCATATCGTACCGAAAGTGACATCGGCCTAGACAACTTCCTGTACCGAAAGTCTCCAAATATAATTCTAAAATCAACAATTCTGGTAACGCGAGTCAAAACTCGAAAACCAAACAGTAAGGAGTTTAATACAAAAGGAAGTACGTCTTTACGAAATCCCACAAACCCAGGACTCTCGTCAGGCTCCCCGACTCTGAGACGTCCTCTAAACCAAATCACGATCCACACATGTAGATGAGTAATGAAGGGGGGTGAGCCTTCGCTCAGTAGGAAAGAGTAGTTAAGGCGATGAGCTATCTGCTCACCACCACGAGTAACCGTCCAATTAGGGCATACTAGTAAGCACGGTAACTATGAAGCATTTAAACAGAAAATCCAATACAACGCTTAGTCCCCGCTCGGGTATAACCCGTAAGTCAACCTCGACACTGAACCGAACCCAATACCTCTTTCCTTACTATGCCCTTAACCACTAACATCCACTCGAGTCTCAACGGACACGACCACAGTTATCTCACATCCGACCATACGTGCGAACTCGCACGTCAATACACTAAACTCAGGTAAACTGTTTTCAAATCAAGGAAGATCACATAGCATGCATAAGCAGTCACAGCAGTCAACACAAATCTACACACAGAGTAATATCAACAATCACTACCACATATGGGATTCAAGAACAATGCGCCGGATCGTACCAAAAGTGACATCGGCCTAGACATCTTCCCAGAACACACCGTATCGGGGTACAACTCATAACATACCGGACCGAAATTCACCTTCGGTCGGGTATCTTCCCGTAGCACGGGGTGTAACTCACATCGTTCACCCAATACACACACACAGATAACGCACTAACAACCATGTGGTAAATCATTAGCAATACACACACATTAAGTCTCCCACAATAAGCCGGATCACACCACTATAGCACGTTCTACCGACACCTAGTCGGAAGGCAGGCGCACCTTATCACGGAGTCATAGCACGTTTTACCGACATCCAGTCGGAAGGCAGACACACCTTAACACGAACTCATAGCACGTTTTACCGACACCCGGTCGGAAGACAGGTGCACCTTATCACGAAACCATAGCCCGTTTTACCGACACCTAGTTGGAAGGCCGGCAAACCTCATCACGGGAAATAGCACATTTTATCGACACCTGGCCGGAAGGTAGGCGCACCTTCTCACCGAACCTGAGCACACTGCTGATCAGGATATTATACCGGAATCCTCTTCGGTATAAATATCATACCGGAAGCCTCGGTCTTGATATCCTATATCGGAACCATCCATCGATATAGGTATCGGACCGGAACACACAGCCTTGGAACATATCGTGCTGGAACACATAGCATCAGCCACGATATCGGACCGAACATCATCCTCAACTTATTATATCAAACATATCACACCGACATAATCATACTGAACAATCTTACCGAACACACCACATCGGTCTATCAATCAGCCGATCATATCACAAGACAATGGTTCACGTCATACCAAACAGATCACACTTGACATAACTTACCAACATCTCACACCGAGCCTACCCTATCATGAGCCTCAATCTAACCACGAATAACCACATATCAAGCATCAAAAGTCATCAATCATAGCACCACAATCAACACACAATCCTAAGGGCATGACATGGCCCACATGCGATTCTACAGCACGACAATTCCCAAACTTACGGGTACGACATGGCCCGCAAGCTATCCCTCATTTCACACGTTCCTCACATCCTACATGCAATTCTACAATTATATTAAGTATTCATAACCTATATGCATACTAGTAACTTTACACAATTAAACCGGTATTCGCTACTTTCCCCTACCTCAAATGCTATCCAAACGCTTAGTCAACGACGAGTCGCCTAGTAGCCTCCTCCGTCACGCTCGGAACCAACGTCTAAGAGCAAAAGTAACACGAGAATTAATAGTAATTCAAGGGCGGTTTAAAGAGAAAACATCCCCAATTAATCCCAAAAGGCTCGGTTATAGATAACCTTCCTAGTTACTCGAAAAACACCAATACGGGCCCAAAAGGCCCAAATCTGGTCTGCCACGGTTCGGGTCACGGAGCCTTGACGGACTCCGTGACGGTTCGGGTCACGGAACCGTGAAGTTCCCGTCACGGGTGACGTCACGGAACCGTGACGTGTGCCGTCACGGCCTCCGTCACGGAGTCGTGACGCACGCCGTCACGGTCCCCGTCACGGATCCGTGATGCACGCCGTCACGGTCCCCGTCACGATCCGTGATAGGTCTAACAGCTCCGTTCTTCTTCTTCCTCCAGTTTCTTCTCTACGAAAACAAACCAAAAAAACTCCATTTTTATCCACCAAAAACCTCCAAAACAGTCCCATAAGCCTCAATACTTCAATCCCTAAATGGGTTTCAACAAAACAACATAAACCCATTGAATTTTCATCATCTAACTCTACTTTCTCTTCATAAATCATCATCTAAACAATAAAATTCAAAACTAATGAAAACCCAACTCTTTTCAAGCCTCTTTCTATCAAACCCATAACTAAATCTTCTTCAAAACGAATTTAGATTGAGGGATTACCTTGGGGAATGAAGGGAGCATGAAGAAACTAGAAGAATCCAAACTTTTGGTGAAGAAATGACCCCAAATCTCTCTTTTTTCTCCCTTTCTTCTTCTTCAAGCTTCCATGGCTTCCTCTCTCCTTCTCCTCTCTCTAAATTTCGGCCAACACTAAAAGTGGCTGAAATATTTGCCAATTGTTGCCTTAAACCTATATGAGAGTTACCCATTTTGCCCTTCTTATTCCCCTCATTCTCAAGTGGCCAAAATGAGGGTAAATAGGTCTTTCTAGACCCATTTCTTCTACTCCAAGCCACCATGGACAAGTGTCCATGTGGGTCCCCTTTCATCTTTAGTAAAATTCCAGCACATTAAATTAATCTCTTAAGACCTTTGATTTGACCCCAGGTTGACTTTTTTGCAAGAATACCTATTTGAAAGGAAACGACCCAACTAAGCTAACCGTAACGACGACTAAGATTTTTGGGTCCCGGTAAATGTCCTGAATGACTCCCGGAGTCATCGGTTGATTGTTCCGGCGGAAAGTCAACTTTTACCAAAAACCACCGGTTCGACCGAGATCGACCGGGGCGGTTCTTACAATCTTTAACTAAGAAGTCTATGTCTAAATTGCATTGGGAAATTTCCTACAAATTTAAAAGTTGTGGTGGATTAGGCATCAAGAAACTCTTCATCATGAATCAGGCTTTATTGGCCAAATGGTGGTGGAGATTCTTTGTTGAAAAGGGTATTTGTGCTAGATTCAATTGGGACACAGGATTGGTACTTATCCTCTATGTTACTTACCAATGTAACTGGTTTCCTTTATCATATTAAACACTTCTACTGGATCCTCTTTTCTGTGAAGTCTTTGGATTCACAAGCATTGACTAGAAACTCTACAATGGAACTAGAATAAGCCGCTGGGAGGATTGTTGGCTCACTGATTCTCCTCTCAAGATTTTTTTCCAAAGACTGTTTCACCTTAGTACTAATAAATTCAATAAGGTCAAACACTTTTGGTTTGATGGGGAATGGAAGTGGAGAGTTTTAATAATCTTTGCAATTTGATAAACAATGTATCTTTCACTAATTTGGGGGATGATAAGCCCATTATTAAAGTTTTGGATAAGGGTTTCAATGTTGCATGCATGTATTCTTTGTTATTTGGATCATAAGTTACAGACTCCTTCAACTAGGCTCATATCATCTGGAATGCATCAGTGTCCCCAAGATTTCTTCTTTTGTTTGGCTAAATTGTCATCAGTCCATCCCACTAAGGTTTTTCTGGAAAGAAGAGGCATCAAGGTCTCATTAAATGACATGCTTTGCCCATTCTGCATAATTGTCTTTGAAGATTTAAATCATTTTCTTCTCAATTGTGTTTTCTCCTGAATATTTGGGCACACATACTGAAGTGGTGGGGGTACATTGGTCTTCTCCTAGAGATGTTAGAGTCCCTCCTTCAAGTACCCAACAATGGACTTCTTTGGTCTCGGTCACTGTAAGGACCGCTCCTAGTCAACGCTGGTCAATCGGCGGAAAAACAGAAAAATTTAAAATTTTGGGACATTCACCTAAATGAACCTAAAATTGACACAGAGGGTCATATCGGACTTAAGTTGACCCCGATATCGACCAAACTGAGTTCTGGGTGACTCAGGGCAAATTTTTGACCAATTCGGGAAAAGTTGACTTTTTACCGAAAAAGTCAACCGAGCGGCGTTTTGGTCCGTTCGAGGCTCGATTTGGATTCAAAAAGCTTAGCCGTCGTCACAAAGGTCTTAGTTGGGCCGTTTTCCTGTAGAACGCAAAGTTTCGTAAATTCTTGAAAAATGGGCCCGCCGGGGCCCGAGACGGCCGAATTTCGCGAATCGAACTTTAAAATATCTACCAAGATATTTTTCTAAGTTGTGGGACCCTTATGACACATGTCAAACAAGTGGTGGTTGGTTGTTTTAAACCAAAATAAAAGGAAATGAAGAAGTGGTGTTCGGCCATTTAGAAGAAAAAAAAGAGAAAGAAGGAGAGAGAAAGAAGAGAGAAGAAGTAAAGGAGAAAAAGAAAAGGGAAAAAGGGAAGTTAGGGTTTTTGGTGATTTCCCGACGTTCCAATCAACGAATCATCTCAACGGTTGCGTATTCGAGCTCCCCTCGTCATTCCCTACGGTGAGAACCCGACTTTTTCTCGTTTTGGTACGTTTGAAATTTAGGGTTTGAGTTTAAATGGTTTAAATAAGGTTGGTTTAAGGATTGGAGTTCGTTGGGAACGTTTTGGGGCGAAAAGGAGCGTTTTCCGGTGTGGCCGTGTGGGGCCCACTTGGCCGGGCCTCGGGTTTTTCGTGTTCGGGTGGTCTTGGATGATACCCGAGTTGATAATTCACACCCGGAACAAATTATGGAATTAATTTGTGAGAATTCGGAAATTTGGGTTAGAAACTTTAAACACGGAATTAAATCGCTCGGGTATCAGAAATTGATTCCCTCGATTGCGTTGGAACACGTGAATTATATTAGGGTTGTAGAAACGAAAACGGGAATTTTCGAAGCCCCGGAGGGCGTTTTTCTGATCCTGGGCAGATTCGCCGAGCCGGGCGAATCGGGCCTTTCCGAGCCCATTGTTGACAATGTTGAGCAATTGGGAAGTTTGGTAGTGATCGGCATTGTCGGGGTTGCATTTGGACGTTAAGTTCATTAAATTCGGTTTTGCCTGCATATTTAAAAGTGTGTTATTTTGATCATGTTAGATCGTGCCACCGACCGTGGAAAGAGGAGGCTAAGCGGGTGATCGTGAGCATTGCCGGAGCTTGAGTGTGGACATTTGGAACGCTTTACGAGGTAGGGAAAAGTAGCCGGATATCGGCCTTGACTAGGGAAAGTTATCAGTAGAAATGCATGTGACACTGTTGGTGTCGTAGGATAAGTAAACATGTCGAATAATAGAACTGCATGTGACACTTGGTGGTGTCGTAGGTTGAGTGAACCTGTCGAGTAATAGAACTGCATGTGACACTTGGTGGTGTCGTAGGTTGAGTGAACCTGTCGAATAATAGAACTGCATGTGACACTTGTGGTGTCGTAGGTTGAGTGAACTTGTCGAATAATAGAATTGCATGTGGCACTTGATGGTGTCGTAGGGTTAATGAAATGATTGTGGTTGTGTGTGGCCATGAGTGCCTGTGGGGTGTTAAACCTGTATAGTTGTTGACTGACTTGCTGAGTGGTAGTTAGTCGTGAGGTTAATTTTGCTATTTCCGAAGTATTGTGTGATATTTGGTTGTGATTGTGATTGTTCTGGTGATACTTGGATGAGCTGTGCTCGAGAGGTGTGTCGTACCTTCCGATGCGTGACCGGTAAAGTGTTGAGGGCTATGTTCCCCGTGAGGTGTGTCGTACCTTCCGGCGCGTGATTGGTAAAGTGCTGAGGCTTAAGCTGTGCCCGAGAGGTGTGTCGTACCTTCCGATGCGCGACCGGTAAAGTGCCGAGGGCTGTGGTCCCTGTGAGGTGTGTCGTACCTTCCGGCGCGCGATTGGTAAAGTGTTGAGGCTTGATTTATGCCCGTGAGGTGTGTCATACCTTCCGATGCGCGATCGGTAAAGTGCCGAGGGCTGTGGTCCCCGTGAGGTGTGTCGTACCTTTCGGCGCGCGATCGGTAAAGTGCTGAGGCTTGTGGTTGTGCAGTATGTGTGTTGATCCTTTGTGATCTTGCATGCATTGTGTGTGTTGATATTGTTGATATTGCGTGACTTTGTTCACGATTGTGTTTGTTTGCAAAGGTCGTAAGTTTTGTGTTAAAGGGTGAGGTCTTGGGTTCGAGACTCATCAATAACCTACGGTGGTGATACAGCGCCTCTGTGTCAGGGTCTCACCACGGAGAGGGGTTAGGGTTGATGCGATGCGGCGCTGTACGAACGAGGTTTCCCTCACGTGAGCGGGTCATTTGAGGTTTCCCTCATGTGAACGGGTGGTTTGAGGTTTCCCTCACGTGAACGGGTTGTTTGAGGTTTCCCTCACGTGAACGGGTGGTTTGAGGTTTCCCTCACGTGAGTGGGTGGTTTGAGGTTTCCCTCACGTGGACAGGTGGTTTGAGGTTTCCCTCACGTGAGTGGGTTGTTTGAGGTTTTCCCTACGTGACCAGGTGAGCAATAGTGTTTTGCTTAGTTGAGAATATGATCCTCATTCGAGGTTTCCCTTACGTGAGCGAGTATTTGAGGTATTGATATCGTGAGCAGTTGTGACGGTTTGGTATCAGGTTTTGAAGTAGTTGTTTGCCCTGTTTAGATTGGTAAGTTGTTGATGCTTTACTAGTATGCCATAATCGAACGGGTATCCGTGGAGGTGAGCGGAATCCTCATCCCCTTTACTACTTTTCCCGCAGGCCTCTGAGGTAGGGACGAGTAGCGAATATTGGTTTGGTTGCGGAAAGTTACAAGTAAATGCACATAGGATCGGGTGAGGGTTGTGCTTTACCTTTTCGGTGTGACTAATGGAATGGTTGTTCGGTCTCTGATTTGGGGTCTACATTACGTGTCCGGGTTTTGAGATGGTTGGGAAGTTTTTAACAGTTGTATTGCGTGACCGTCAGTCTAAATTGTGTTTTGGGGGTAGTAGTCCCCGGGGTTGTTGTTGTTGCCGGTGTTCCCGGCATTTCTGCGGGTATGCCGTGGTCAATCCGGTATCCGTGGCGGTGAGCGAAGTGCTTACCCCCTGCTGCTTTTCCTGCAGGTACTAGTCGTGAGGCGGACTAGGAGAACCCTCGAAGCTTGAAGAGCTGGGAGCGGAAGTCCGGGTCTTAGGGTAGTCAGTGACGTACCTTGTAGCTCGTGTTGTTCATTGTTTTGAACGTATTTTTTCGCTGTAAAAATATTGTTTTTGATTAACGTAAGTGGCAATTTTAAAAAGGTTATTAAAATTTTTGAAAATCTTTTTACTGTTTCATCGTTCGCGCTCCGGGTTCGGTCATACCGAATTCGGGGCGTGACAGTCACTCTTTAATATATTTGGCTTTACAAGAGCAATTTGGTCTTCAAAGATACGGAGAGAAGCTCACTGCAAGTGTGCTACATCATCTAAAATTATTCCTACAATGTGGAATGGTCTCTTTTAGTTTTGGTCCCTTTCTCCTCTTCTTTTCCATAGAAGGAAAATCTCCCCTTCCTCCAATTGTTGATGGTTTTCTACTTGTACACCTTTAAGAGCTCCCAAGGAGTTCTCAACAGTGTCTTTTTTTTATCATCAATTTTTAAAAGTTTTATAAACTGATTTTTCGAAATGAAAAAGCCAGCCAAGGGATTAGCCCTCTAATTACAAACAAAGGCAACTTGTAAAAAGTCCCTAGAACAAAGACTCTCTTTGTTTGCTCTCTTTGTTCTGTATCTGGTTTAGAACCAACATGTTTTCTACTTGTACAGCTTTCAGAGCTCCTAGGGAGTTCTCAACAGTGCCTTCTTGGTTCCTTTTCTCTGATTCTGTTGCCCCAATTGAGCTCTCAAGGTGCTCAAAATGAATTTAGTGATAAACTCATAACTAGATCTGAAAATGAGGACATAAACTTTAATTTAATGGCAAGGTTGTATGGAAAAGAAAGTTGTTTTAGACGGACAGTAACTCTAAAAATAGTTTTATCACGGACAAATTACAATATGAGTGGATTAATATGTGAAGGCGGTAGGTAAAAAAGAAACAGATGGTGAGCAATCATACGTAATTGGAACCACTGAAATGAAGAAAAAAAATGGAAGAAAAGATGGAAGGACGCGAAACAAGGAGCACAAGTTGACAAGATCCTTAACAACCATCAATTCTTTGTAAATCCAGTAATATAAACAGCCTTGATGAATAAGTCAATGCTGTGCAACAAAACAAAAACAAAAACAGAAACAGAAACATCTATGTAGTAAGCACATTAATACATGTTGTTGTTTCCTTCATCTTTTGTAATGCTGTTTATGCTAGTAGAATAAATAAAAGCTGTAGAGAAAATTATAATGGTGGGAGTGATCCATTTAGTTTCCATAGTATGGTTATGCACGTTTGGTTGGGTAGTACGCGGCGAGTCCCCGTACCTCTACTTCACGTGGCACATTACCTACGGAACTATCTCGCCTCTGGGCGTCCCCCAACAAGGCATCCTTATCAACGGCGAGTTTCCGGGACCCAACATCAACTCCACCACCAATAACAACGTTGTCGTGAATGTGTTCAACGAGATCGACGAGCCTTTTCTCATCCATTGGTTTGGGATCCAACAGCGCAAGAACTCGTGGCAAGACGGGCTTCCCGGGACAAACTGCCCCATCATGCCGGGGACCAACTTCACGTACCATTTCCAGGTCAAGGACCAAATCGGTAGTTACATGTACTACCCTTCACTGGGCTTGCACCGAGCGGCGGGTGCCTTCGGGGGGCTCCGCATCAACAGCCGCCCCCTTATTCCCGTCCCCTACGACCCTCCCGAGGACGACTTCAACGTCCTCATCGGCGACTGGTTCACCAGGAGCCACGCCGTCCTCAGGAAGCAGTTGGACAGCGGCCGCCCCCTGGGGCCGCCTGACGGCATCCTCATCAACGGCAAGGTCTTCAAGGAGGAGCCTCTCTTCACCATGAAGCCCGGAAAAGCGTACCGGTACCGAATCTGCAACGTTGGGCTCAAGACCTCGCTGAACTTGCGCATCCAGAGCCACACCTTGAGGCTCGTGGAGATGGAGGGCTCTCACGTTGTCCAGAACGAGTACGACTCCTTGGACGTCCACGTCGGGAATTGCTTCACGTGCATCGTCACCGCCAACAAAGACCCGATGGACTACAAGATGGTGGTGTCCACGCGCTTCATGAAGGACGTGATGTCCACGGCCGCCACCATCCGCTACGAGGGGAGCAAGGGGCCGTTCGTGGGCGAGCTCCCCAAGGCCCCGGTGGGCTGGGCCTGGTCCCTTAATCAGTTCCGGTCCTTCCGCTGGAACCTGACGGCCAGCGCCGCCAGGCCCAATCCTCAGGGGTCGTACCATTACGGCGAGATTAATATCACGCGGACCCTCAGGCTCGTCGCCACTTCTGGCAGGGTGGACGGCAAGCTGCGCTACGCCATCAACGGCGTTTCCCACAGCGACCCGGAGACTCCGATGAAGCTTGTGGAATACTACGGCGCGGCAGACAAGGTTTTCAAGTATGACCTCATCAAGGACCAGCCTCCCCCCGATGTGGACAATACAATCACCATCACTACAAGCGTCATGAACCAAACTTACCGGAACTTCGTTGAGATCATTTTGGAGAACCATGACAAGGGCGTCCAGTCGTTTCATCTCAACGGTTACTCCTTCTTTGCAGTAGCGTAAGCACTAGAAAATAGCCGTCAACTAAATTGACAAAAATACTCTCAACTGCACTTCAATAATTATTTAAAAAAATATTTTAAAAATCACTTTTGTTATATATATATTAAATCACTTCAGTTTTATTTAAAAAATCACTTTAGTTTTATTTTTAAAAAAATTATTAAAAAAATAACTGAGGGCATTTTCGTCATTTTAGCTGTCGGCTTGGGCTATTTGTTATATGACTAAACATCTGAGTAGGTATCAGTTAAAAAAGAATTAGGGTATGTATCAGTTAAACACTACAAATTTAGGGTAGGTATTTGTAATTTACCTATATATATATATATATGCAAAAGATGAGAGTTATATATAAGTGTTGATACTCTTTAATCGTTTTTGTATTTTGATGGTAGTGTTGAGCCTGGGAGTTGGAGCGAGGAAAAGAGGAAAGACTACAACTTGTTGGACGCAGTGAGTAGACACACAGTGCAAGTGTTCCCAAAATGTTGGGCTGCGATAATGCTGACATTTGACAATGCCGGGATGTGGAACTTAAGGTCGGAGATAACCGAGAAGCGATACCTGGGACAACAGTTTTACATCAGTGTGCTGTCGCCAGGTCGCTCATTGAAGGATGAGTACAACATGCCCGACAACATCCCACTCTGCGGAATCATCAAGGACTTGCCTAAGCCCGTACCATACACTCTTTAGATATATGATTATTATTTTATATAGCCTCTCGCGTGTCAGCTGAAGAGAAACTATATATCATTTTCTTTTCTTTTAGAATAACTCTTTTTTTGTATTTTTCTTTTACTCAATTTTATCATTTCAACAATCTATTAGACTTTGTACGTGTGTGGTCAATAGTCTTTCTAATTATTACAATTTGAGTATTATGTTCCAGATCATGTACCACTTTCCATTTTATTTTCAAAGTCATCATTTTGTGAACACCACACAGTCAAAGTGAATACAAAGTAGGAATACTATCGACATAAGCTTCTTCTTTTTATCGGCAAAACAAATTTAGATTAAAAACCTCTTTCGAGATGAAAGAGGAGGTTGATACAAATAAAACCCATTGATGATGTTAGACAAACCATCCAACAAGGGACAAAAACCAACTAGTGTTCTAAGAGAACCCTAGCCTAACTAATACAAGGGAAAGGATCTCCTTGAATGAAAGGCAAAACAAGGGTGATAAATCAAGATCAAGGAAGGGTACTTCTAATGCCAAATACAAGGGATTTCACGATTCAAAATTCAAACCAATGTGATGCTTGTAGGCCAAGTAACCCGGCATAAAGAGCTTTGCTTGCCGGGCAAGTAATGTAGCAAAAGGAGAGAACCATTGCTTGAGATGTTGTGATATATCTGAGCTTCAACTTGCCTCCTAACCTTTGGGATCTAGCAGGACTTGTAAGAATGTAAACCTCAAAATGTATTCACTCCACAAGAGGTATGTTGTAAGGTAGAAATTCAGTACTGAAGATGAGGTCTGGAGGATCAAAACCAAAAAGAAACTGGCTTCAGAGAACATCCCAAAGCAGATAGCACCTGCAAGAATTTAAGAGACCAACAAGAAAGAACCAAACCACTCATACTTAAAAGGAGTTATCCACACTCATCAAGATCAAAAGAAGCAACAACCTAAGGAAATACCCACACACAAGCAGAAGAACCAGGGAGCCAACAAACCTTACCAAACTCACACTGTACCCAAACCAACCCAATCCCTTCCCCACCCAAACCCCCCAAAATATTAACCAGTTATGGGCAACCCCAATTCTCATCATTGAAGCTGAGGGGAGCTAATAAATTGAGAGTAAAGTCGATCAATGATGAGATGGAATTGTTAGGCACAAAGTTGGGGTAGAAAGCCATGCTAAAAAGGTAAAATGATGGCCCTTCGAACTGAAGTTGGCCCATTCCAAAGAGAAAGTTTGATTTACAATTTTTTGAAAGATGAATGCAGCTTCAGGTCTAGCATTCTCAAAGATAGTACCATTTCTTGCAAGCCAAAGTTGCCTGCATGTGATCAGAATAATATTTCCCCAGCTATTCTTGAGTTTAAGATGCACTAGAGATGCCCAAGATGAGAAGAGGGATTTAGTGTTGCCAAGCATTGCCAAAGAGATCCCCCACCAGTTGAAAATGAGTCCCCAAACTTCCCAAGATTTTTGGCAATAAAGTAATATGTGAGAAGTGTCCTCCAGATCATTATGACAAACCACACAAGTTAAACCTTGAAGAAATAGACTCATCCCTCTTGAATCTAAGAAACACTTTGTTGGGATTGCTTCCAGCCCTGCCAGCCAACAAAAGGCTGAGATTTTAGGAGGTATACCTAGCTTCCAAATGACTTTTGTCCATGCTGCTGTTAAAGATGGTGCTAAGGCAGTTGTGTCTATGAGTGAATATAGCTTCTTAACTGAGAAACCTTTTTGATCTCCAACCCAAATTAGTAAATCATGTTGTAGTGTAATATTGACTTGAGCTAATATTGATTGCAGAGTTAGCCAATCTGATTCTGCCCTGCCTCTTGGGTTATTTCTGAAATTGAATTCCCACTCTTATTGCACTAGGCTTCTAAAACAAGTAACTTTTTGGAGAGGGATAGCTGATAGAGCCTTGGAAATAAAATTTAAAAGAAATTTCCCCCCACCAAATGTCCTTCTAGAATAATATTCTCTCACCATTCCCTAATTTCCAAGATAAGCCTTGAACATCAAAAAGATTATGGAAGGCAGGATCAGCATTAAGAGCTAAAATATGTGACATGAAACTTGAGCTTCCGATTTCTGCAAATGAGGATAGGTCCCACTCTAATATATCCCATCCATATTTTGAGCAAATGATTTTTTTCCAAAGGGTATCCTTTTCCAAAGCAAATCTCCACCACCATTTTGCTAATAGAGCAATATTCATCTTTTCCAAGCTTGATATCCCAAGCCCTCCAACTTCTTTTGATTGACAAACCTTGTTCCATGCAACTTTACAAAAGGCTCTAGCCACTGAACTTCCATGCCATAAGAATCTTCTTTGCCATGATTCCATCTTCTTGAGGACACTTTTTGGAGCTTTGATAATTGAGAAGTAGTATAATGGTAGGGCACTCAGTGTTGATTTAATTAGAGTGATTCTTCCTCCTAATGAGAGAAATTTTGCTTGACAAAGTCCAAGAGCAGCTTTGAACTTTTTGATAATTGGATTCCAAGTTTGAATTCTTTTTGGATTCTTGACACATGAATCTGCCCACCGGGTATAATAGGAATTTGTTTTTAGTACGTGTAGGGAGAAAATTAGGGCACACATAGTTATTGAAAAACAACTGGACCCAGATCCTGCGAAGCCACGCCAATGTAGCGCCAAGTGAGGCACCAACCCAACAACTTCGGTCTTGTTAGCGCAACTCGACGCGCGTGCGGGTTCTAGACTTGTTGGAGTCAACGTATCATGCCATGACACATGGCTATTTGATTCTTTTTTTCTAAAACTGACCTTACCATTTTTTTCATGTAAAAAATTAATAAAAATAGATATTTTACCCTATATATATATATAGAACATCAATCATTCTATGTCGGTATTCTTTTTCTCTCTCCCTTGAGAATCTACCCTAGCCCTAGCATGTCCTCGCCACTATGGAGCTTCCTTCTGCCGTTGTAGCTGCTGCGCTGCCTGGGGCTGTCGGTTTTTCCGACCCCGTGTTCGACTGTTCCATCCCGTTGACCTCCTCGCAGACCACATATGGTGCAGGGTTCATATACGGATGGAAGTGACTGGTTATCCCACAATCCTCGGCGCCTCTTCCCCTTCCCTTCCCTCTGGTGGCTTCGTCGACTCCCTGTCCGATCACCATGACTCCACCTCCCTCTCCGCCGGTGCTGCCTGACTTCTCTACTCCGGGTGGACTGCAGATCCCCTCATCCTCCTATTCTCCCCTCCCACATGTCTCGGCCCTGCCTCCTCTGCCGACAGCCTCAGCGGATTCGGCTTCAGATTCTTTGGGATCGACGGGGTCCTATGTTCCGCAAGGATTTCCCCCCACTTCCCCTGTTGCGGCTATTTGTCGGCAGCATTGGGAGAGCCGGTGTGGGGGCGGCGGCTCTCGGAGGCTTTTGCTCTAAGTTACAGGTCATCTTCATGTCGACCGAACCCTAACCCGCCTCTCAGGGCTTACCACTGTCAGCATCATGACCTTCATCACCACGACCTTGCTCTGGTGCCTGGGGGGTTTGACGTCGGGCCTAGGGTTCCAACCTATGCCCCAGGCCATGGGCTCCCTCCTTGTCTGACCTGGGGTCCATCGGTCATGTCCCACCACGACCTTGCTCTGGTGTCTGAGTTGCCTGCCGGTCGTTCTAAGGTTCAGCTAACGCTGGTGTCGTTGAGGTCCCTGCCTCCTCGTCTTTCGGTGGGCCTGGTGAGGGACGTGACGGAGTACTCGGCGTCTGTCGCGGTCACGATGGTGAAGGCCCGGTCTTGGGGATGGACTCGTGACGGCTACGGGATGCGCTGGAGCATGGTGGAGACCTCGTCGTAATGGTTCACCTGGCGCTGGATGTGGAGACGAACGAGAGCATGGCTTTCCTCCGAACCACACCCGGAGCTGCTCAACGACTCACGATTCTGCTCAACGACTCGGCGGTTCTCCGCCCCGGGCTGCGAGGGTAGCGGTTATGATACCAGCGGTGGATATTGGTCGAAGGCTAGTTAGGTCGGTTCCCTCGAGACGATACCCGCAATGTCATTTCCCGGCATACCGGAAGGGCCTGCTATGGTTTGTCCCAGTGGGGGACCTCGGCCTCGAAAGCGCAGCCATATACCGGAAGCCCAAGTTGGAGCGGGCATTGATCAGGGCGGAGAACCGGTGGACGCCGCACCGCGATCGCTGACATTGGACCCGATACCTACTGCTAGGTTATCTCACCATGGGGGAGTCGACGTAACAATGGACTCGATACCAAATTTGGGTCCCCAACTTCCCGGTTGGGATGCTAGCCTAATGCCCACACAAGGCCACCCTCTCCCGTGTTCTTTTGTACACGGGAAGATCAGAGGGTCGGGGTTTGGTCAGCCTACTGACTAGACTGTTGACCCTCTACCCCTCCAGCATGGTGGAATTGGAGGTGGGGGACGCGCCCGGCCAGACGCGCCAATTGTTGAAGTTCCAGCTCCCATGGTCCATGGGGGAACCGCTGCTGGAAATCTGAAGAGGGTTGCATCTGAAGCTGTGTGGGATGACTCGTCACTTGCGGGGAAGAAACCCCGCCGGGAGGAATGAGGCATCTTCCGAGCATCGGGGATTGGCCCTGGGAGGGGTCCCTAGATGATGCTTTGCATCCCACCATCACCATTACCGTCGAGGTCCCTCAGGATCTCCGGTACCCCGTCCCTTCTCCCCGTCTTCTCTCATTTCCCATGGGACATCACAATACCATATGTGACGGTTCTGATATTAAAAGGCTAAGTGAACCATTGTTCACTCATACTGACCTTCTGGTGATCGGGGAGCATGTTCCCCGAGGCACGATTATGTAATCGATTTATATTATTAATACTGCACCTTTCGCTCAAAAAATAAAACTATTCTTTGTTTTTAACCAACTTAAAACAGATACTCTATCAAAGTTTCAAAAAAAATTCACGGGAAGTACATGTCGAGCAACGATCAAGGGAACAAATTCTCTAGTGCACCAACGATTGTTTTTTTTTTACCGATTGTTCTTTGATGAATATATGTACTCACCATGAACGTATACTATTCCGCCCAATTACTACGGATCTGTACCTACTTCGCATCGTCCCCACATGTCAGTACCGTGGTCTGGCAAGTCCTTAGGAAAAGCCCAAGCTCAAAAGGCGAAGAAGAAAACCCCATTATGGACGGGTTAAGAGGATCATGGTAAATCTCGTATTGGTTTTGCACGTCCAAAAGCGCGATCTAAGGAAACGACAGATTGAGAACCACTTATTGGACGACAACCGAAAAGGAGTACAACAAAGACTTCCGTTTCCTAGATAGGGAGAGTTTTCATATGAAGAATCACTAGAACAAAGTCTTCCCTCGGGTTAAAATATTAGACGGTTTTCTTGGAGAGGTCATACGTACATACACCAGTGGATACAGCAACCTATGTTGGTGGATATGGAAAGGAAGTCAAACACGAAAGATGCGGTACAACACGATGAACGAACCGTCTTTGCGTATATTGATTGGTGGGAGGCCCTACATCATGAGACAAGATTCTAAGTGAAAGAATGTGTCATGGTGGAAAAGAGAACGAGGTTGGATGGTTGGGTAGATACAACTTGTCCAAAGCAACTGCTTCTGAACTTGAATATGATCATAAATCACAACTTGATTCTCAACCGTCTCCTAGTCCTGTGGAGTTTTTTGTATCATACAATTCCTAATATATGAAATATTTAACTGAAATTACCTCGATATAGGCTACTTTGGAATCAGTTGGTTCGAGACGGGGACTTTTGAAAGCGTAGTCGTAGGCGCCAAAGTGTTCTCCCTATAATGATATCCACCCGAGAAAGCTTGCTCCACATCGCGACACACTAGAACAGCCTTGATCGAAAACTCATTATCTCTTTATAGGTGGCCAAACTTTTTTGCCAATAATGCTTAAAATTCCGTACTCCCTATTGTTGTATTTATAGGATTTGATTTCCTCAAACCAATCCAAGTAGATATAGGAAATCTAGCAAAAGGGGGTGTCTTGCTTTGACATAGTCCAACTAGTATTTCTTATTCTAGACTTTCGAGAACATTGTGGAGTTTTCCTTTAAATTCATTTATTAAATAACCACTATATATATAGTGATACAATCAGGTGTGAACCATCTGAATGGGAACCTGTTCTGGCCGTTGGATGGGAGGCGCGAAATTGTTGTGATGAGAACGCGTCATTAATGGAACTCCTTGTAAATAACAGCGTGTGATATTTGTGTTTTGGTAAGATGTAGTGTTTGGAGGGTAGATAGGAAATTTCATCTTGTCCACAACACAACAAGTGTGGCGTTCAGAAAATGCCCCCTTTTCAAAAAAAAATCAAGTTTACTAATTTAATGATTCCTGTTTCGTTTAAACTATAGTTCATTTCATCTGCATTTTTTGTACTTAGGAGAATGGCTGCGAAACCTCTCTCCAAGAGTGTGAAACCAATCTCTTTTCCAGTTTTTTGCTCAGTGTTAATCTCTAGTTATGATTCTTATGTTTAGACCATAACTTGTTTGATCAAGAAGGCGTCTTCCTCCAAGGTCAGTGATGACTACCCGGCAAAGAAGGCCAAGAAGAAGATCAAGCTGAGGAAAACGCGGATTGAGAAGGCTTTGGCCAAGGAGACAGGGCCATGCCCCCGTCCGGTTTCAGAGCAGCCACGGCAAGGGACGGCTGGAGAACTGCATCCGAAAGTTGTGTCGCACACTCCTGAGCATTTGGGCGACGCAGAGGGAGCCAATGGTGAGACACGGCCGGTGGACGACGGAAATGCTGCGTTACCGGTAACTGGTGAGGAAAAAGGGTGTAAGGTTTTTATTTACAATCTCCCTTTGGATACATCACCGGATTAGATTCAGAATTCTTTGGGCGCTTTTGGTGAAGTTCTCTCTGTCAAGGTCTTGAAGAAACCAAACCGCAAGGGCAGGTACTTCGGTTTCGCCGTGTTTAAATCCAAAGAGACGGCTCTACAGGCTATAGAAATGCTTAACGGTTTTAGGTTGAATGGGTATACGTTGTTGGTAGCACTTGCTCGGCCGGATTCGGCTCTAATCAGCCCGGAATGTGCAGAGTGCACCGCCCCTGTTTTACTATCCGGAAAACAGAGCATCTTTGGATCAAAAGCTCCAGGTTTGGGGGAGTTGGATAGCTCTGGTTCTTCAGGTTCAAAACCAACAGAGTCCATCCCTAATACAGACTCCCTATGGGCCGGCCCAAGAGGAGCACCGTCGCGATCTTCGTCAACAACCAACGCCTGATTCTCCGGAAGAGATCGCATGCCAGATGGAAAGGAATCAACGTCAATCGCAGAAATCACGGGACGAGGAGATGCCGAAACTCTCTTCTCCGAGATTTTCTCCACCTGATTCGAGATTGCAGGATCCGCGCTCGTCTGCGCAGAGCAAGCACCAGCCAGCGAAACTTGCCGGGAAATAGAGCCCTCATGTCTCTGTTCCGGCGGTGAAACGTCCTCAATGCCCTTCCCAGTTTTCCCAGACCGATCAGCCTTTGGGTGTTTCTGGCCCAGTGGAACCAAAACAGGTCAATCCTCGTCTGTCTACGGTTTTTTCCCGCATCGGTACCGATTTGGTGGAAAAACAGACCGTGCAACCCCAGGGTGGAGAAACATTCAGGGAGTTCGTTTATCAGGGTAGCCCATGGAAGGATGCTTTAGAGAAACCGACCCCCAAGGTCGAGCCAAAAAAACGTGGACGTCCAAAGAAGGGTCAGCCGAAGGTGATTGCCCAGCCCGTGGTTGTGTATCAGGCAAGAGTCAGGGCTGCCGATAAATTGGGACGTTTCACTATGAACGTTTCCAAAAAAGATAGCTCGGGTAATTGGAGCCATAGCTCGAAAGTCTGTAGAAAGGCAGTCAATTTTGGCTCCTTGGCGCTGGGTCAGCACAAACAGGGCTCCGAGGTCGGGCATGAGGAGCACCTGGAATCGAGTACAGATCAAGATTCACCACCCGTTCCGGTCGCTAATCGGTTTTCTTGTTTTGATTCCGATTAGTTATTAGGCAAGATGTTTTTCTGTTCTGTTTCTGTTTTTGTTTCCCGGTTTGTTTGTTGCTCTTTGAAGCTGTTCTGGTTTGGAAAAGGTTCTTTCGGATCTGCTCTTGGTATGTGTCTATTTTTCATAGACCATATCCTTAATAAACTTTTCGCTTATCAAAAAAATAAAAATAAACTACAGTTCATTTTTTCCTCGCGCCAATATTCTCCTTTTATCTAGGGATTTCTAACAAGTAGTGTATTAAATATGTTTTGATGTGTTTTTGGATACGGTGTGTGGATGTGTGGATATGAGTGCGAAAAGTTGTGATATGGTTTGAAAATATAGGTGGTGTGGATTGAGAATATTGTGACTTGAGTTGAGAATATGAGGGATATGGTTTGAAAATAAAAGGAAAGTGAGTTTGATAATACGAGGGATGTAGGTTTGAGAATATAGGGGTATGGGTTGAGAATATGGTGATTTGAGTTGAGAATATGAGGGATATGGTTTGAGAATAAGAGGGATGTGAGTTTGAGAATAAGAAGGATTAAGGTTTGAGAATATAGGGGTTGTGGGTTGAGAATATGGTGGTGTGAGTTTGAGAATAAGAGGGATGTGAGTTTGAGAATATAAAACCTGCACACTCAACCACAACGTGCTGAGTGTCACGCTTAGAAAATACCCCTCTTTTTTAAAATCAAGTTTACCGATTTAATGATTCCCGCTTCGTTTCAAATCCAATTTTTTTTGCGCCAATATTCTTCATTTTTCAAGGGCTTTCGAACAAGTAGTGTAAGTTGTGGTATGATTTGCAAATATAGGTGGTATGGATTGAGAATATTTTGATGTGAGTTGAGAATATGAGGGATATGGTTTGAGAATATAAAGGATGTGAGTTTGAGAATATGAGGGTTGTAGGTTTGAGAATATATGTGTTGTGGGTTGAGAATATGGTGATGCGAGTTGAGAATAAGAGGGATGTGGGTCTAAGAATATGATAGATATGATTTGTGAATAGTGTGTCTATCTTAATTTTTTCTTGTACATGTCTTTTCTTACTTCAAAACATATTCAATATGCTACTTGATAGTTAGATCTTGGAAAAAGAAAATTATTGGCGCAAGAAAAAATTAAATCGGAGTTGAAACGAAACGAAAAAGACCAAATTAATAAACTTGGTCGAAAAAAAAGAGCATTTGTAAATGGAGTGTGTAGTCTTTGAATTCGGTGATATTAAAGATATATCTGAATTACTGAATTGCCCTTAGAATGATGCGCGTGGACCAAATTGGATTCTCATTTGCGCGCTCAAATGTGAGTCGTTCATCTTGCGAGATGGACGAATCTACAAGTTCACATTTTAAATGGAGTTCACACCTGATTGTCTTATATATATAGGATAACTATCAGGTATAAACTTTATAACTTGGTCAGAACGTGGAACTATCAATCTAGGCCCTTGGATCGTAGAATTAAAGGTCCAGATTTAATGCATATCTTTTTAAATACTGCATATCTTGTAATTGATTACGTAATCAATCACCACCACCACCCCTGAATTTCGGTAGTCATCCGATATGAGTAATCAATGGTCCAGATTGGTTCTACGTTCTGACTTGAAAATAGGTTTATACTTGATAGTCCCTCTATATATATAGCATTCAGGTACAAACTTATATCTTTCGTATAAAATACAAACTATCGATTTGGGCCTTTGGATCGTGGAATCAAATGCCAAGATTTAAACAAAATCATTAATGATTCTGTCATTAATGCATATCTTTGTAATTAATTTCGTAATCAATCACACCCTTCCCCCCTTATAATTTCAGTGGTCGTCTGATCCTCTAAATCAATGGCCCATATTAGTTTGTATTTCGTACTTGAATTTTGGTTTGTACCTGAAAGTTCCCTAATATATATATATATATATATATATATATATATATATATATGAGAGCAATCAGGTGTGAACCGGCTCATATGGTGTGAGCGTGCGAACTACTCCTGACTGTTCGATGGGGGACGCTGAATGGATGTGATGAGAACGCGTCGTAAATTACCCGCGCATGGCAAAAGCGTAAATGACTTGCGATTTTTCGAGGGTACAAACGTAATTTCCCTCTATCCCCGCGCAGAACCCTTTCGTGCTCCCAATTTTTTTCCAGAATTCGTGTTTTATAGAAGTGAATCCTCCATTTCTCTCTCTCCCGAAGATCATTGCTCTATCGGTTGTAGTTAAGCGTTCTTTGCCGTCATTTTTTTAGTTGTTCTCTTGTGTTTCCATTGTATACTGTTGAAGTTAAGCCGTAACCGATGAGTTTTTTTGCTGTATACAGAAATGAAGAACGGAGTGGTTGATTCTACGACATGCAGCAACAACGACAGTAGAGTTGAATCATGTATTTTGAGAGTATAGTGTTTCTAGTTTACGGATACACACCATTGCGTATGCTTCGAAATATGTAGTTGTGCAAATTTCGAGAATATGCTTTGAACAATTTGAGAAATCTGTTAGTTCGTTTGAGGATATGCTTTGAGCGATTTGAGAAATGTGTTTGTTCGTGCGAATGCATCGAAATATTTGTATGTGTGTGATGTTTGAGAATATGCATTTTTGTTTGAGAAACAGAGTTTTCCTGTTTGAGAATATGCAATACCCGGTTTGAGGTTATTAGATTGTCTGTTTTGCGAATATACAAACCCTTGTTTGAGAAACAGGGTTTGCCTGTTTGAGAATATGCAATATCCGGTTTGAGGTTATTAGATTGTCTATTTTGCGAATATACAAACCCTTGTTTGAGAAACAGGGTTTGCCTGTTTGAGAATATGCAATATCTGGTTTGAGGTTATAGATTGTCTGTTTTGCGAATATACAAACTCTTGTTTGAGAAACAGGGTTTGCTTGTTTGAGAATATGCAATATCCGGTTTGAGGTTATAGATTGTTTGTTTTGCGAATATACAAACCCTTGTTTAAGAAACAGGTTTTACCTGTTTGAGAATATACAATATCCGGTTTGAGGTTATAGATTGTCTGTTTTGCGAATATACGAACCCTTGTTTGAGAAAATAGGACTTCCAATTTTATTCATATGGAAACCCCTTGTGTTTATATACCCTCTTATTGTTAATTATAGACAAAACTTCGGAGATTGAGGCTCCTCTTCTTATAATGGATAAGCCCTTTGCAGCGGCTGATGTTGGTGAAGAAAATGTGAATTTGACTAATATGATGAAGAGGCAAAAGGCTAGTATTAAAAATGAAAAAAAAGTGTCAAAGAAGAAGACGAAGCTAGCTAAGGTTTGTGAATCTGTTGAGGGAGGAAGTTACACTGCCATTGTTATTTCTGTCCCACCTAGCAAAGCTCAAAAGAAGATAGGTGGAGAGTTAGCTGTTGAGAAGAAGGAGAAGCGCCCCAAGGGTTGTAAAACCGATGGATTTGTTCGGATATCTGATAAGTTTGAAGAGTTTGACGGTTTGAAGACCAGGTCATTACCAAAGAGATTGTTGAGCTTTTGGAGAGTTTGAATGAAGCTCAAAAGGAAGTAGTGCAGGAAATTGGTTTCGGTCACATTATGCACCTTATTGTGAAGAACATTCCAAACAGTCTTGGATATTATTTGGTGGATACTATAACCACTAAAGCTTGTCATTTTTATTGCCCGGTGTGAAATTACGTATCACAGAGCAGAAAGTATACGAAACTTCGTGCATTCCAATGGGCAAGGGAGATGTTATATGTGATGGGTGGGGTGCATTGTTGACCAATGAGTTTAAACTGTGGCAGCAATAGTTCGAGACAAAAGACAAAAGGCAGATGAAGCGTATTATCACCAACAAGCATTTGGTCAACCAGTTGAAGACACAAAAAGAAGGTGGAGACGATTTCAAAAGGAACTTTCTGGTTTTGTTTGTCACTTGCATGATCGAATCTGGGACTGATGGTTATGTGAATCAGACATGCTTCTGATCCATTGTTGATGTATCCCACGTATAAGAGTTTAATTGGTGCAGGTTTTTAGTTAAGAAACTTGTGGATACGCAACAAACCTGGAAGAATCAAAGTGAATAAAACAAGGCATTTTGCAGGACCAATAACTTTCTTGTTGGTGAGTTTGTTTTTCATTTTATTGTGTTGAAGTGGATATCTAATAAACTGTTATGTAGTGGACATGTGACGCTTCATTTTCTTTAAATGATGTAGTTATTTTATTTGGATCATGTTGAAATTACCACGTGTAAGGTTCCTAGGGCCTGGCCCTCTTTGATTGGATGGACCACAACAATGGTCAATAAAAGGGTGGGTGATGAACTAGAGGGCGATGTATTTGGAATGGGCCACATACGATTGGAGGGTCCTCCTCGTGTTAGGGAGGAAGAGTATGTAGCATAACATCCACCCCCTAATGTAAATATAGAGAATCAAAGGGATGATGGGAATGCAGGAGACCCTCCGGCCCCGAATAGCCCCCCCCCCCCCCCAACCCGTTTCATAGTGAAAGGGGTATGGAAGAGGTATTTTATGATTTCAACTTAGTTTTTTTTTGAATTACGTTTTTACAAATATACAGTTCTTGTTCTAAGGATATCCTACATGTTTTTGCAAAATCTGTGTTAGTTTTATTTTAAACATACACATCTTTTAGTGGTCTACACAGTCTTTATTGTTTGCAAAAATGCACATTTTGATTTGCATGTGTTTTGTAGTAGGTGCAAACATTGTTTTTATTGTTTGCAAGAACACACAGCAACATATTCTTTTTTACTCTATGCATAGGATTGCAGAAATGTTTCGTGCAGCGGGGAATAAGGTTGCATAAGGGTTTATGGAGTGGCACCAGCTGTTGGTTGAAGGACATATCGCCCACCCAAATGCTGAATGTTTCAGGGTAATGGCGACATTGTTTGATGGTTTGACCGGGAAGAAAAAAGAGGAAGAAGTCTCTCCAAATCTAGAGGCCATGTTGCTTTCACAAGACACATGGTTTGACCTCCCCGGGGTTATGGAAACCATCGAAAAACTGATGGAAACATCAACACGCGTTGGAGCAGGATACAAGGGAGGGGAGAAATCTTCCGTTGCTGCCTGTAATCCGCCATCGTTCAAAATTCTTTCACCATCAGAAAAATCATCTACCAATATTATTTCACCATGCCATGTTGGATCTGCGACATTCCCAAGCCTAAAATGTGATAACGTGGTTAGGAAATTGTTCCCAGGTGGTGATGCAGCCCCTGTTCAGCATATGGTTGCGGAACAAACTGAGCCACAAAAGGACAAAGTTGTTGACGATGAATTTGATCCTATTGTTGTTGCTTCGGACATTAGGAAGGAAGTTTGTGACATGATTGTTGAGGATCCAATCGTTGAACGTGAAGCTTCTGATATTGTTGCCAAGGACATTCGTTTGACTGTTGTTGTGGAATCCGATCCACTTGTGTTACAAGGTAGTGAAGAAAATATCAACGCCTCTGCTTCTGTGAATGAATTTGGTCAGATAGTTGAACTACAACCCAAGCCACTCAATGTAATTTTTGTTGAACAAAATGTCAACATTGATCCTCCTACTAAACAAGGTTGCGAGACGGTTGACTTTCAACCCCAACCACTTGGTATTGAACAGGTTGAATAAAATTCAACCGTGATGTTGCTGGGAGGGAGGGTCGTGATGTTAGTCTTAGTGCCCGTAGTTCAATCCTAAATGTCCAAATGTATATATCATCGTTATCAATAAAATTAAAGCGGCTTTATATTACTTATGTGTTGGAGTAATATATCGATATGTGCTCTGATCTATGCCCACCATGCGAATAGAACCATAGATCGAGATAGATCACACTCGATGGGTCCCTAGTCAACAAAGCTTTACTAGAAGCGACTAGTATGAAAGATGGCTCTGTATGGCTTACGTTCTGTTAGTCATTGGAATGGGATTCCGGAGTCTGATCATAGATATCATGTGGGACATGATATTGGACCACCCGACATGAATATGTGCCATAGATCAAGTCATGAACATATTCATTGTCGTAACTTGTCATGTATCCTTAGACCAAGGAGTCTTTGTGATCGCTATGTAGTCAACAACTGAGTTTGACCTGAGCCTAACGTTGTCCGTAACAGGGCTTCCATAACGGCCAGGATTGGCTTGGGGACGGGCTACATGAGTGACACGAAAGACGGCTAAGGGATTTATCCCTCATACTAAGGTATGGGAAAGATATCGGTTCTCGGTCGCTTGATCGAGAGTGACTGAAAGAATAGCATGGTCATGCACATGATACTGGGTATCATATCTTCACTCATCTCACATATCAAGGAACAGTGATTGAGAATAATAAAGATGACGGCTCTATGCCTTATCTCAATCAGGATATCGGAGATAAAAGGATAATGACAGGGATGACAGAAAGGTTAGAATCGACAGGGTCGATTCGTTATGCAGTGTCAGGCAATACTAAAGTCTCGTTAGTTGCCACTTAAATAGGATCAAGTAAAATGGGATTTTACGTTGATCTATTGACATGCATAAACCTAAGGGTTACACCGGAGGATGAAACCCATAGACACATTTATGGAGAATGGCCAAAAGGGAGTTGTCTCGGGACATGACCAAAACTGGCTTTTGGGTCATGTGCCCGTAAGCGAATAGGACTTTACGGATCGAGACAAGGCTTGGAGTCTTGGGATTGATCGCGTCGGATAATGTTGGACATTTCCGGTATGGAAGGCTTGGAGGCGATGAGCGAATCACGGGACCTCGTTGGAAATGGTCACGGGCCATGTTCCAAGAGGCCCATGAAAGGCCCATGCAACCAAGGCCCATGGAACTAATTAATCAAGTCTTGATTAATTAGTACTAAGTAAGCAAGACAAGGATTAAGGTGTTGATGATTCACCACCTAACCCAATCTTGTCTTGCCATACTTTATCATATTTACACCTTACTTGTCACCATGCTTGTCCCATGCCTTTAGTTGGACAAGTATGGGTTTTGTTATGTTTAGGTCATCTTTTTTCAACATAACAAACACAAGACAAGAATAGGAAACACAACTTCTCTCCCCCTTCCCTTACAATTTCGGGTTTGGCAAGCTCCCACCTCCATTTTTGTGTTCTTGAGTCCTCAAAGAGAAGAGCTACGTGGCTTTGATTCCCATGTGGATACGTAGGCGTCTTGGAGACTCAAGCCAATCATTCGTTACCCGGTGTTCTTGTTTTGGTAAGAACTAGTGCTGAATTTTTCTCTTGTGAATCCATTCTTTGTTAGTTGTTTCATGGTTTTAATCGTCTCTTGGTTTTCATTGATTTTCCGCTGCGAGTTGGTTCATCTCCAACCCTACCTCGAGACCCAACAAGTGAGGCGGTTGATGAGCATCCCAACTTTGCTACGTCAAGGTTACGTGAATCAATAGTTACGCGCCCCACTACCATTCTTGTTCGTATGAACAAAAAAGGTCATGTGCATCCTCCTAAGAAGTTGGCTGATGGTGATCGTCATGTGGAGTCTGGCTCAGTTGGTCATCCACCAAAGAAGAGAGCTCCTGCTCGTGCACCTAGTAAGAAAGGCCCTGTTGCTGCCCCGTGAAGAAATTACCAGCTACTACTGCAGTAAAAAAAACTCCAGATCCTGATAAGAAAAATTATCCTGATGTTAAGCAAGGTGCTGTCGGTAACAAGGGTGATGTGACCCTTGGTGGGGACAAACCCCTTCCAAACAACCTAGACCTCGTCTCATTGCACCATCTGCCTTTGTATGCTCTCCATACATTGAACGTGAAACAGATTATTGGTCGGATCTAGAAGAGGTTGAGGAGTTAGTCGTTGATTGGATACTGAATATAAGTAAAGCCTATGATTGGTAAGTAACATATGTAATTAATGTAAGCATAGTCTGCGCATTTTTTGGTTGATTGGGTGTCTAGTTGGAATTATTTTATTATGTTTGTTAATTATTTGTTTATTTTGTAGGCTTCGCATTTGGAATATAAAAATGATGAAGATTTTGATGACTATTTTAAATTTGAAACCATGAAGCTCTCTTTTTCATGGAAGAAGATGGACTTTGTAAGTATAATTGTCACGCCCCGAATTCGGTATAACCGAACCCGGAACTCGAACGATAAAACAATAAAACGATTTTTAAACATTTTAATAAACCACTTAAAATCACCACTTAAGTTAATCAAAATAATATTTTACAACTTAAAATACGTCCAAAACAAGCGGACAAAAACCAACAAGTACGTCACTAGACTCCTAAAAAGAAACCCGGACTCCCGCTCCCAGCTCTTCAAGCTTCGAGAGCTCCCCTAGTCCGTCTCGCGACCAGTACTTGTAGGAAAAGCAGCTAGGGGTGAGCGTTCGCTCACCACCCCGGATACCAGACTGACTACGGCATACTAGCAGAAAATGCTGGAAACGCCAACAACAGACAAAACACCGGGGACTACTATCCCCAAACTCAAGTACCCCGACTGTCACACGAAAACTGTTACTTTCCCCAACCAACTCAAACCCGGACGCGTAAGGTAGACCCGACACAACGGTTACGACCTCAACCCAAAACGCGAATAATAACCACGCAACACCCAAGATCACAAAGTATCGCACACGACAAACAAGATCACAAAGGATCGCACACGACAAACAAGATCACAAAGGATCGCACTCCAGCTGCTCAGTGCCGGTTGCTAATCGGCTAGGCTCGAGCCTGCCCCACGCAACTTTCCCCGAACGCAGTCGGGCCAGGGGGTCGACCTGTTAGCGATATATTCCGCAATACTTCTCCGATAGCTAGTTGGAAGGGGAGCCGCCCTCCATCGCCGAAGAATGCACAACTTTATTGTCAGGCGGGCCCCCAACCTCAGGCAATCACGATCAACACCCAAGGTTCAACTCATAGTGACAACACAGGTTTAACACCCCACAGGCACACATGTCCACCCACGACACACGAGACAGTATCACACCGGTTCAACACCCCAAAGGACCACCCACGACCCACAAACAGTAAACACATGGGTCCAACACCCCAAAGACACACCTGACCACCCACGACACACAAACAGTAAAACACGGGTTCAACTCCCCACGGGCACTCATGGCCACCCACGACACACAAACAGTAAAACGCGGGTTCAACACCCCAACGGCACTCATGGCCACCCACGACACACCAACAGTAATACATGGGTTCAACACCCCAACGGCACTCATGGCCACCCACGACACACCAACAATAATACACGGGTTCAACACCCCAACGGCACTCATGGCCACCGCGACACACCAACAGTAATACACGGGTTAAACACCCCAACGGCACTCATGGCCACCCACGACACACCAACAGTAATACACGGGTTCAACACCCCAACGGCACTCATGGCCACCCACGACACACCAACAGTAATACACGGGTTGAACACCCCAACGGCACTCATCGCCACCCACGACACACCAACAGTAATACACAGGTTCAACACCCTAACGGCACTCATGGCCACCCAAGACACAAACAATAAAATCAACCTCAGGGCACAACTAAAAGCCACCAGTATATCTATTGTTCGATATGTTCACTTATCCTACGATACTCCTAAGTGTCACATGCATTTCTATTGTTCGATACGTTCACGTATCATACGACACCACTAAGTGTCGTTTGAATTTCTAGTGTTCGATAAACTTCCTTATCCTACGACACCACTAGGTGTCACATGCATTTCTACTGTTAACTTTGCGAAGTCCCGTCTAGGTTTGACAAATAAGACGTCCAAATCAATACTGATAATTGTCCAAAGGTCCTCTGATGTTTAAATCCAATTAATTAAATAGTATTTCCCTACCTCGTAACGCTTTCCCAAAAGTTCGCACCCAAGCTCCGGCGTACTCGCGATCACTCGCCTAGCTTTCCCTTGCCGCGGTCCTCGGCACGATCTAACAAGATCACAATTAAAACACTTTTTAAGTTTGCAGGCAAAGCTGAATTTTAATAAACTTGACGCCCAAATCCAACCCCGACAATGTCGATAACTCCCAAACTTCCCAATTACTCGAAATTGTCAATAACGGGCCCGGAAAGGCTCGATTCGCCCGGCCTGGCGAATCTGCCCGGGATTGGAAAACGCCCTTCTGGGGCTCCGAAAATTCCCGTTTTTGTTTCTACGATCTTAGAATAATTCAAAGGTCCCAATGCAATTGACGGAATTAATTTCCGAATTCCGAGCGATTTAATTCGCGTTTAAAGTTTCTAAACCCGAAACTTCTAACTTTCACAATTTAATTCCAAAATTCGTTCCGGGTGTGGATTAACGACTTGGGGATCGTCCGATCCACATATGATGTGTCCTCTCGGATTTTCCCTCCAATCCAGAGGAGACGCATATCATTGAGACTATCGGAAACACCCTTCAGGGCACATATCGTCGGAAGTCTCAGAAACGTCTCCAAAGGATTTTAGGTCCTCGGGAACCAAGGTATTACTCCCATAGGAAGCATACACTTGGGTAATTCAATAATAATCAAATAATAATAGAGCACTCACTCAAACCGAAACACGAAGCAATCCATTCCCAACAAACACCACTTCACTATCACACATAGTTCACGCATCACCGTTTCACCACAACACACAGCACACGAATAACACAATCACAACTTACCGTTCACTTACCAGTTACGACCCAACGGGGCATCGATCACTTGATTGCACCGCTCGGTACAACCAGTCATACTCGATGCTCCAAACAACTATTTAAGGAAATCAAGCAATCATTCAAGTACAGCCAACAGTCAGATACGAGTTCAATCAACCAAACATGAAAACCTTCAAACGAGCATTCAAATATGCAATTCAACTAGTTCCATTAGACTCTTTATCCTATCCACTAAGCAACCAAACAACCAAGCATGTGATCCTAACAAGCAACTAATCCGAGGGCTTTGCCAAGGCCGCTCTACCAGTAAAACAATTCCCAAGTATTGAAAGCGAGTTACACTAGTGATTGGCATCCTAATCATTCACCACTAGACACTTCCGGTTATTAGTAATTGAGGGACAACTATTCTAGTTATTCGCATCCTATAGGCATTTCTAGGACCTTTCCAATTTTATTAGTCTAACATGCATACTAAGCATTTAAACGAGAAGTTAGGACTTTCCCTACCTCAAGGTCTTCCTCTCAACACTCTGATGTCACAAACGATAGTCACCGCACCGTTCTTCATACGGGTTCCGGCGTGACTCTTCGTTCTTCAAGCTCAAGTCCAAGTTCTTCCTTCCTTCCTTGCTCGGTACCACGGTCTCTAGGGAGATGAGATGAAGAAGATGAAGTGAAAATGGAGGTAAAAGGACCAAGAACAAGCTCCAAAATCCAAGCTTTCTTCTCTATCTTCTTCCTCAAGAAATGAGCTCTCCTCCTCCTCTCTCCTAGTGAATTTCGGCTGCACCAACAAGGAATGAGCTGAATTGTTGCTCCCTTTCCTTTAAATGACCTAAAATGTCAATTTACTCAAAAGCCCTTAAGGTCTTATCCCTTTAAAGGTAAGTTAGGAGGGTATGAGGGTCATTTGAAGCCCCATTTTCATCCTCCAAGCCAAGCATGACAAGTTTCATGTGTGGTCACTCCCACTTAATTAATTTCCAGCTTTCCAAGATTTTATCGGAAAATAACCGATATTAAGCCCAAGTTTGACCGACGGTTGACTTTAACAACATTATAGTCAAACTGAAGGAAACGGTCCAACTAAGCTAACCTTGAAGTTGGCTAAGCTTTTTGGGCCCCGGAAAGGTCCCGAATGACTTTCCGAGTCATCGGTTGACTTTTCCAGTCGAAAGTCAAACTTAATGAGGATTCACCGGTTCTACCGGAATCGACCGGGGGCGGGTCTTACATTAATCAACTCATTTAAACTCAAACCCTAAAATTCAAATGTACCAAAACGAGAATCAAATAGGTTCTCACCGTAGGGAATGACGATGGGAGCTCGATTCTTCAACAATTGAGACGATCCGTCGGTTGGATCGTAGGGAAAGTCCACAACCCTAACACCTTCTTCTTCTTTTTTCTTTTTCCTTCTCTCATTTTTCTCTCTTCTTTCTCTCTCTTATTTTCTCTTTTTTTTTCTATATGGCCGAACACTCATATTGTCTTTCCTTTTGTTTTGTTCAAAATTACCAACTACCATCACTTCTTCCTTTTGTTTTGTTCAAAAATAACAACTACCACCACTTGTGTGACAAGTGGAAAGTGGGTCCCACCCCTTTAAAAAATATCTTTGTAGATATTTTTCTGTCAGATTCGCAAAATTCGGCCGTCTCGGGCCCTGAACGGGCCCATTTTCCAAGAAATTACGAAACTTCACGGGCTACAAGGAAACGGCTCAACTAAGACCGCTGTAACGACGGCTAAGATTTTTGGATCCAAAACGAGTCTCGAACAGACCAAAACGCCTCTCGGTTGACTTTTCCAACAAGAAGTCAACCTTTCCCAAATTGGTCAGAAAGTTGCCCTGAGTCCCCCAGAACTCACTTTGGTCGATATCGGGGTCAACTTAAGTCCGACATGACCCTCGTGGTCAAATTTAGGTTCATTTAGGTGTCTGCCCAAAAATTTTAATTTTCCTGTTTTTCGCCGATTTGACTGGCGTTGACCGGGAGTGGTTCTTACAATAATATAGGGTTGGTTTATATGATTTGAGAATATGGCACGTGTGGGTTGCGGATATAGACGAATGTTGGTTTTAGATCAATAAATCTATACATTATTTAATATGTTGATGGTTATTTATTTATACAGTTTTCAAGGCTATTTTTAAGAGCAATCACTACACGGTAATATGCATTGACATGTAGAAGGGATATATTGAAATTATTGACAATATGGTAGGAGAGGGAAATGACGGTCTTTGTTACGAACAAATTCATTATAAAATGGTACGTATTCTTCTTTAGTTACTATGTTTGATTACTGTGTACTTATTGATTGTAGTTGTACTTATTTGTGTGGAGTTTTTGTGTTGCCCAGTGGGATAAAATTGGAAAGGTCATGGCGAAAGAAGATGATGTATGCTATAAGATCGATCGTCTCCATGTCCCATGCGAATAAAAAGAAAATCATATGGATTGTGCGATGTATGCTATATGGCACATGGAATCATATCTTGGCAACGAGAAATGGGCAGGGGAGTTGGCCCTTGATGATGTAAGTGAAACCCACAAGTTTTCTTGCAAAATATACATCAATGAATATAGATTTGATCTTTAAATTTTGGTCTTGTAGGATCGAAAAATGGAAATTTTGAGGAACATATTCCTCTTTAAGTTGGTGACGTTTGAGCGGAATAACATGTGGCCAGGGATAGAGAAGAAAGTGAAGGATCACTTTAGGCGGAAAAAGATAAAAGTCATATTCGGTCCCAAGTACATAGCATTATTGCCACCTGAGCGTCATAATGATTAGTGAATGAGTGTTTTTGAGGTGTGAGATTGTTGTTCAGACATGACATTTTTGATTCACAATTTCTCTTTTACCAATTTTGTGGTTCGAGAATATATTATCTCTGGTTTGAGAAAACTATTGTTTCTAGATAAAAAAAAATACTCGGTCTCATGTTTTGAGAATATATAAGACCTTGTGTGCGAACATTTTCGTGTCATAGTTGAGAATATACCACATCCTATTAGAGAATGTCATTAATTTTTTGTATTCTAGGTTATGCCAACATGGTCACAGGTTTATAAACAGCTAAGTTGCTTAGGAACATTAGAGTTTGTAAGTTGCGTAATTGACCACCTCTTGTATGAAGAATACACCGGGTGTTATTCGAGGATTGTGCTAAAATATGCCCTAGTGTGTGCAAAAAGGTTAGTCTTTTAACAGTATTTGGTTTGAGAATATACATGTTCCAATTTCCGAATTTACCAATCCCTATTTGATAATACAACACATATTGTTTAAGACTTACATCCAATCAATAGTATTTCACATGCCTTTGACAGTTTATACGAGATTGAGAATATACGAGTTCAATAATATTGATTACTTTCAATATATGTTTGCAGGATACTAAATATCCATTGATTCAGATAACATGGTGTTCGAAACACCAAACAAAAACATCAAAAGACGATGGACATGATAATAAGGAAAATAGAACGACATTCATCATGGGTCTCATGTCGCTTAGTCATGTATCATCATTTTCAAAGACAAATCAGTCGCTTAATTCAATTCAAGAGAGATAATAGCCAAGGTATGTATTTGAATTCAGATCATTAATTATCTATTTTTGTTGTTTTGCAGGAATTCCAACTTTTGATTTATCATGGGTCATTTAGTTATTAATTAGAGTATCTTGTATTAAGTTTTCGACCGTAAAAGGTCACCCACTGCTGGACTATCTATAAAGTCCCTTCTCAGCATGTATTGATCATTTTTTTTATGAAATAAAATAAGTGTTTTCTTCTAAGAAGATCCCCTAAGTATTTTAACCTTATTACGTGTGAATCCTTGAAGTTTGAGTGTTCTGACTTATCACAGATTTTCCATCATCTGTGTGTCGTCATTTAATCCACCCATCTATCTTCCTTGTTACTTTGATTCTTCAAAGAGTGTTGTACGACCAATTGAAGTATCTCCATCTTCGATTCCATCTCAATCCACTTGGTTCCTTAGAGAGTGTTATACGACCAACTAAGGTTCTCCATCCTACCACCACATTCCTATATCAATCCTGGATCACCTAGAGTCTACGATAGTTAATAATAAGGTAATTGAGTTTGGATTCCCTTGTACTTGAGCTATAAAACTACACATCAAGACTTGGATTTGAAATATATAGATAACATACATTTGATTAATCATCTCTAAGATATTTTTACTCTCATTCTCATATTGGCGACGGATCAATCCAAGTTTGTCAAATCGATCCGGGAGAGGAAGTAGCGTCGACCCTAAACTCTTCCATCACCACCCTCGCCTGATGCTCTTCAACCTCCACTGTTGCAAGACCAATCATTGGTGGTCTACTCGCCGGGGACACCATATCGACCTCGATCACGACCAAGGTCAAACGAGGCCGGCTTCTCAAACTTTAAGTCGCCTCGCCGGCTTTCATGGGGGCTCCCCATTATCGAGTGAACTTATCGGAACCGACCCCATTTCCTCCTCTATTACCTATGGCGGTGGAAATTGCGGGTAGGGTTTTAGAGCTTCCTACTTCGGTGACGCTGAAAACCTCTCCTCCTAGGGTTCCGACCCCGCTAGTGGTGACCAAGGCGTTGGCCACCTTCACCAAGACTCTGATTCCTCCCGCTCTGCCATCATCGATGGGGGACTTCCAGTCTACTTTCTCTACATGCTGCCTCACGGAGGAGGAGATGGTGGCGGTTGTCGTACAATACAACCCACCAGATCTTCAAGTGTTGGAGAGACTCCGGTTTGGTATGGTTGGTTGTCTTGCGTCCCTCAATCCACCCCAGAAGGAGGTGCTTCTCTCGGTCATCACACAGGCATGGGGCCGAGCCGACATGGGAGTAGTGATCAAGGACCTAGAACCCAACACGTTCGCATTCTACTTCGTGTCCCTTGAGGCTCGGGTCTGGGTCCTCCATAACGAGCTGTCGTGTTTTCACATTCATGCACTGCTATTGGGAGAGATCATTGACACCTTGCCTCGAGATCTTTCGTGTCTAGACCAACTTCAACTATGGGTGAATGCCAGGGGGATACTACCACTCGTCAAGACGAAGGCGACCAGGGAGGCTATAGGTGCTACACTACGTGTGCACGTGGAAACCCCATGCGATCAATGAGGCCTCTGTTGGGACAATACGGTAAAAGTCTGATTTTGGATGAACATTCATCGACCTCTTCGGTGCACCATAATCATGCGCTTTCGAGAGTACTAGGATCCGGTCAGGGTGACTCTAACATATGAACGATTACCCGCTTTTTGTTTCAATTGCGGGAGGATCAGTCATATGGTTCGAGATTGCGATTGGGAGGTACCAGGGATGCCTCGCTTTGATGATTCCATCCTCGAAATCAAGAATTCCAAGGTGGACAGGCCATATGCCACAGACTGGGGACGAGAAACACCTCACCGCCGTTGGGATTTGCACCTTTGGTCTCTGACCCAGTACCTAAGACTAGGTCATCTCGAGGGAAGGAGCCCCTTATGATCTCGGACACGGTACCTAACCCGTTCTTCGGGCATCAAGGTTGGTTTGGGGTGGCGTCTTACCCTCACAAACCTGTCATTCTTCAAGGATAGGCCTCTATGGGTGTTCAAAGATAGGCCCCCTGGGTATGTCCCATCTGTGAAGCTGCAAGGTCCAATATGCCAGAAGAGAGATTCAAAAGGAGATCCATGGAAGGATCAGGAGAGGGCGGGGAAGCAGCCCCACCACGAGGGATGATAGGAATCCATGGCTCCAAGGACTTACTATGGGAGGGTCCTTGAGACGAGCCATTCCTCACGACCACACTGTCAGGTTCAAGTTCGGTAGATCAGTTGACGAACGAGTCCTTGAAGAGCAGGGACCAAGCAGCGTTTAGGCCTTACTTTGAGCAGTTCTTGGCAGTTGGCACCCTTTGGTTTTCATTTATGTCTTAGTTTTGTTTTACATTTGTGTTTTAGTTACTTTTCATGTACTTACTACAATGGCTATAACCGTTTCCTTTTGGATCGGTTCGTTTTTTTAGAGTTATTGGATCACTACCCCTCCAAAGGTGATGAGCATTGTAATAACTCTCTTTGCTATTTAATGAAATCTACTTCTTATTCTTAAAAAGACAGCGTATTTTAATTGAGAAATGACTAGCGTAATTTTTATACCTCTTTAAAGATATCAAGAGCGTATTTGTATCTCTTTAGGGATATAAATCTCTTTTTTATTTTCTCTCGTAATAATTTTTTAGTCCATATTAAAAATCAGATAGATACGTATATCGAGCCTCCCTCTCTAGCCCTAGCCGTCTACCTCTATGGAGCTCCCTCATGCACCTGCCGCCGCTCTCCCGTGTGTTGTACCGCCGCCTAGTGCTCCTACCGTTGACACGATCAGCCCCACTGCCCCCGTGTTCATAGGTCCCACCCGGTTTCCCCCTTAAATACCGTGCCGGGTGAGGGGGATAAGACCCGAAGGAGGAGGAGATTAAAGCCCATACACCAGTCTGCTTCCTCAACCGCTATCCTTGTGCAATCGATCCCTTCTACCGGAATCTCGATGGCTTTGGTCCCGTTCTCCATAGGCTCTCAGTCTCCCATTCCAACGACTCCAAAACCGCGAAAGGGAAGGCCTTCTAGGTGCGTTGCTTCCTCTCCAAGCAATCATCATCCCCCGCCGCTAGCGCCACCCTTGGCTCTTCCCTCACCTACTCCTCCCTAGGAACTAGTTGGGGCCCTGACTCTTGGGGTTCCGACTGTTCCGGATCCTACTGGACCACTATCTGCCGGTGGTGGTCTACCTCTTAGGACGGCCTCTCCGTCTCCTCCTACTGCGTCCCCTCTTGCCGGAGGGGATCTATCTCTTAGGGTTGCGGTCCCGCCTTCGGCTGCTGCGTCACCACCGCCCTTGATTCGTGATCCGACTAAAGGGAAGGCTCCGATGGAGGAGCTTCCGAGGACTATGGCGGAAGCAATAGGGTTGGGACGGTGGCTTCCTAATAGGGACATGATCTCGCTCATACCTGCATGCCTAACGACGACGCCTGACATGTGTCGGGGCCGATCGGGAGTCCTATGTTTGGATGAGTCCCCGTCACCCCCGTAGGTGGGGGACACTGATATCCGGGCCTCTCTCGCTGCTCTCTAAGACGGACTGTCCTCATGCTCGATCGAGGATGAAGACGAGGTTGAGGTCCGGGTACCCTTCTCTACAATCATCTCCATGACCATTATTAGGCAGCAGTGGGGCATGGTCGGAAAGCTTTGGTCGCCAGCTCCGCCTCGAAAGAAGACTCTCCTTAGGGTCATCAACACGGCGTGGGGACATGCAGCGGTGGGTTTGGTCGTCAAGGAGTTGGGACTGGGGCTATTTGGGTTCTATTTCCGCTCAGCAGATGCTTGGGCATGGGTTCGGGACCTTGAACCTTGGTGCTTTGATGGTCGGGCACTACTGTTAGGGGACTTGGATCCTTGTGCTCGAGATTTGTCGGAGTTGGATCGTGTGCAACTATGGGCGCACGTCTGAGGCCTTCCACCCCTACTTTATACGAAGGGAACGAGAATGGCGATCGGGGATGCCATGGTGAACGCGATGGCCGTACCCAGTGACAAATGGGGTATGTGCTGGGGAGAAATGGTGCGGGTTTGGTTATGGGACCTCATTGACCGTCCGCTCTGGCGAGGCATGACACTTTGCTTCAGGGAGTTTCCGGACCCGGTGAAGGTGGACCTGACCTATACCAAGCTCCCTCACTTCTGCTATAATTGTGGGCGTCTGGGTCATGTTCTCAAGGAGTGCTCATGGGAAATCCACGGCGCCCTCAGGTATGATTCGTCCCTTCTAGAGTATCATAAGGATAAGCAGGTGAAGACCTATGTCACAGATTGGGAGGCGAACCCTGAGCCGACCCATCCACACAGCTCTGGGTTGATTCCTCCGAGCACTGTACTAAAGGGCTCCTTATCCCTGGGAATGAGCCCTCGGTTTTCCCCGAGCACTGTACCTACCCAACTGATGCCTCAGGGTAATACCGGGATAGTGATCGGTCCGCCCCCTAGCGGACTTACCACTGAAATTCCAACGCCCATTACTTGGGGGGATGTGGGTGTTGTTGAGACAAGGTGTTGGGTCACTTAAGAGGTCGGCAGCTGGAGCACCTCGGGATGGTCAGGAGAGGGCGGGGAAGCAGCCTCGCCAGAAAGAATGTTAGATCATCCAGGTATCAGGGACTGGTCTAGGGAGGGGTCCCAGGACGATGCTTTGCCTCCCACCACTGTTGTTGAAATCCTTGGCCATTACTGGTGCGACAGTTTTCGGAGCAGGATTTCCAGTATCATCTTCGCATTTCCCGCTTTCGGTTATGGCCTTTGTGGCACTAAAACACCACTAGTGGCGGTTCTAATAGAAAAGGGATTGATGAACTTTAGTTCTGTACCGTCCTTCTTAAGTGATCAGGGAACTTGTTCCCTGACGTACAGTAATGTAATGATATTTGAATATAAATAATATCTTCTGTTTTTCGTTCAAAAAAAAATAAGATAGATACTCTTTTCTTATGACGTGTGATGAGAGAAATCAAAATGATATGTCCGATACGTCCACAAAATAAGTTTGTAATCCACAAAACCGATATGTCCGGTTCGATGTCCAAGTAAGATAACCGACCATTGTACATTAACGACTCACGTGTAAAATAAAAGCAAGTGAACAAGACCCTGGGCTGAGCAAAGAGAGTCAATTTGGGGTCATCCAATCCAGTAGATTGAGTCCAGACCCACAGCTCCTCTTCCTCTCTTCTAGGGTTCGTCATCTTTACCCCAATTGCCTCTCTCCTTCTCCGATCAGGTAAACATTACCCTTGTTTCTTTGCATAGATCGAATCTCTTGTGCTGTTTGATTGCTGAATTGTTTGGTTGAAATCTGAATGTATCAACTGCTACATTATGTATTGCTTGAAGATTTATTATAGAAATATGATGAATGGACAAAGTGTGTTGATTGAATTTGTTGTTTGCTGTTCTGACAAGAGTTTATTAGGAGCTGTTTCTTCAGCCTGGCTGGATGGACCAGGTTTGTGAAGACTCTGTAATTTAGTTTCAATTTGGTGTTTCTGTATATTTAATATTGTTGTATTAGTAGTACCATCCCTTTCATTGATTTGGTGTTTGCCTTTTGTCTGGTGGATGAATATGCGGCAGTATGAGAAAGTTGAGAAGATTGGTGAAGGTACCTATGGAGTTGTTTATAAAGCTCGGGACCGCATCACCAACGAGACAATAGCTTTGAAAAAGATTCGCTTGGAGCAGGAAGACGAGGGTGTCCCAAGCACGGCAATTAGGGAAATTTCCCTCTTAAAAGAAATGCAACATGGGAACATTGTTAGGTACAAGTTCTCATTCAAATGACTCCATGCTAAAATAAACAAATGATTGATAAGATCGTAAAAGCATGCTCAACTAATTTTTTCTGCAATATAGAGTTGAAAGTAATTCACGAGGAAAGGAAGTAATAAGTGTTTCCCATAGATTTTGAATTCCATCAGCCAATATGTATGGCACCTCCCCCACAATTATGCATGAGTACAGGTACCAAATGGGTTACATATTGGAAATTGATGAGGTTAATACACCTACTTATTTCCCTAAGTCTTGTTTGTTCGGATGGAATTGGAGTTTCCTCATGGTGCTTTGTCGAATGTAAACTCAGCAAGTCATTTTTGAATATTGATGCATGCTTTCTCCAAAATAGAAAATTGACTCGGTATCCTCTGAGGTAGAACAAGAAAGGTGTTAGGATCAATGCCATCTTACAGCTTTAGGGGGATTAATCCTTCTAGTTCATGAACTCAACATAACATTAAATGACAATTGCATGGAAGAACATACGGGTGGTAACATAACATTTTCTTGATAAAAAAAAGGGTGGTCACATAACATTCTAGTGTCTTTTGTCAAGTTTGTTTGGATATTAATAGGAGTATGTCATCAACTTCTTTTGAAATGGAGATGATTGTATGTTATTCTATCCTTAGATCTGTTACAGAACACCTGTTTGATATTCTGGTGACACAGATTACACGATGTAGTGCATAGTGAGAATCGTTTGTATCTGGTTTTTGAGTATCTAGACTTGGATTTGAAGAAGCACATGGATTCCACTCCCGAATTCGCGAAAGATCCGTGTCTAATAAAAGTGAGTCAGGTTCTCCTTTCTTAGTAGGTTAGTGCATGGTGCTCTTTGAATACTATTTTCAGATCATTTTAATGCTCCCACTTCTTTATACAGCATTAAGACAATATTTATTGGCAACGTAGATGGTTTTTAGTGCATGCACTTATTCTATGATGGTGTAGGGAATCTAGTAATTATCTTTCAAGTGACAGTGTAATCTGAGTATGTTCATATCTGGTGCAAGTCTGAAACGGGAAATGTGGCACTCATGTACCATGCCATTTGCTTAAATTGTCCTATAGTTGTGAGCAGAAATGCATCGCTCTGTTAATACATTTAAAGTATTTATCCTCTTTTGTGTTTATTCCATAAGTGATATGTGATAACTCACCTCTTGATTGGTGAAGTTAGTGGTGGAAATGTTACTTTATAAATATTTGTTGGCAATCTTGCAGACATTTCTTTATCAAATTCTACGTGGCATTGCTTATTGCCATTCCCATAGAGTACTTCACCGGGACCTAAAACCACAGAATTTGCTGATAGATCGGCGTACCAATGCACTAAAGCTTGCAGATTTTGGACTTGCCAGAGCATTTGGTATTCCTGTGAGAACATTTACCCATGAGGTACCAATATGTAGTAGCTATTTTCTTACACATGTCTGTTTAATCTCATATCTGGCCTTGTTGACATGAGAGTCAATATGTGAAAGGTAAAACCGATTTAAATTCATTTCAGAAAGAGAAGTGACATCCATAATGATCAATGTGAAAAAGAGGTGTATTATTAAATTTTTCCATATGAAGATTAATTTCTATTTTCTAATTTGCATTTTGTGATTCATGAAATCAGAGGGGGGTTATAGTTCTTATGTTTGTAGTTTGTGAGCAAAATTTAGCTGTTCTTCCCTGTCATTAATGCCAATCCCATGTTTGAAATAAGGGATAATTGTCAAAACATGCACTTATGTTTCGTCCACAAACGAAATAGTGCACAATGTTTTGTCCACGTCGTCTGGCTACCCTTATGAATCGTCCACGCACTTCTGTTAGAAAAGTGTAACAGCAGAACCTGAATTGACAATTTTGCCCTTTTGGTTTGAAATTCAAAAATAAGAATTTCGTCCAAAAAAATGAGTGGCTGAGGATTGTTAGGGCAATTTCGTCCAAAAAAAATTTCAGACACAAGCACATGATAGCACGTGAGGCTAATATTCTGTTAATTTTACTGACAGAAGTGCGTGGACGATTCATAAGGGTAGCCAGACGACGTGGAGGAAACATTGTGCACTATTTCGTTTGTGGACGAAACATAAGTGCATGTTTTGACAATTATCCCTTGAAATAATAAAAAGGCTTGAAACTATATTCTGTTTCTACCAATAATAGATTTCATATGTTACGCCTAGATGCTCAACCTATTCACCGCGAAGGTGGAAAGCAGCTTTTGTAGTAAACAGCAACGAATCATTGTTGCTGTGTGATTTCATCAAGTGTCTAGTATTTTTATTTTGGAATTAACCTCTCCAAGGGAAAGTTAATAAAAATCCATAAGTGCATTAAGAGTTTTATAACATGTTTATTGTCATCTTTAAGAGTAGAAGTGAAAAAACATAATTAGTTGTGTGTTTCACTCTATCCATTATTTTTCCTCGGTTCACTTTCATTTATGGTTCACGGTAGGTGGTTACTCTGTGGTACAGAGCTCCTGAAATACTGCTTGGGTCCCTTCATTACTCCACCCCAGTTGATGTGTGGTCAGTGGGATGTATATTTGCTGAGATGGTGAATCAGCAGCCTTTGTTTCCTGGGGACTCCGAAATTGATCAGCTATTCAAAATTTTCAGGTTTTATTCTCTCCTATATAGTTTGGTTTTCTTCATTTTTCTGAAGTGCTTCCTTTGTTTGGAAGTTGATTTTCTGTACTCTGCTAATAAGTTCTCTTTTGAATCACCTTTGCTACATAAAAAGACAGTAATTCTTATATTAACATGCAATGTAGGTGAATTTTTCAATCAAATGATAAGATCAATACTTAATATATTTTGTTATGATAAAATTTAAAGATAATTAGGTGTGGTATCTTCAGCTTTTCTGATGTACCAGCACTGAAAATAACCTGTAATTTTTGTCCTGGCAAACTAGTAGTTATTTGACTTGTTTTCTTATTTTTTACGTCGATGTTTCTCTACCACTTTTTTCTTTCCTGGCAATGTGGGAGTACAAATCTTTCATTTGTAATTTAACTTGAATTTGGTCTTTCTTCCAGACATGGCTCCACTGATATTGGAGGAGTTTGAGTATGAGGAAACATGACTGTTTAAGCTAAATGAAATGGTCTAGAATCCCAGATATATGTAACCTCTCAAAGCTTATTGTTCTAGATGTCGGCTTTGTTGCAGATTGCATGTCCTATGTTGCTATATGTTTTCAGTGTTCACATTGCTCATCTCCTATTTTATTATATGAAGAATCTTAGGTACTCCGACTGAGGATACATGGCCTGGAGTTACTGCATTGCCAGATTTTAAATCTGCCTTTCCGAAATGGCCTTTGAAGGTAATCACTAATAATGTAATATAACATAAGTACATACTTCCATTGTCAAACGTTTGAGATAAAATTTCTATGATTTATTTTACAGGATTTGGCAACTGTTGTTCCCAATCTTGATTCAGCTGGCCATGATCTCCTTTCTGTAAGTCTTGATTTTATATGTATGTTGTGTCTGCACTTAGATGTGATGCGAATTATAGTTATAAATTTATAGCCAGGAAACAACAAAGATAGATATAACCTATTGTGGAAGTAGAATACTGCCAAAGCCCCGTAATACACACTAGATGAACTGTGTTTTTCTGGTGTCTTATTACTTAAGAAGCTAATGTTTTTCTCGAAGTACAAGATTGATTTGTCAAAAGAAATGAAAAAACTCCCTCTAGTAGTGCTCCAGCAGAAATGGATTCGCCAAACATCTCTTGGGCTGGCTAGTTGGTATATGCATTGGATCATTTCTTCTGTAGATAGGATGTTCAACTACTACTGGTGACTAAATTTATGGTCTGCGTCAACTAGAGAACCATCAAATTTGTTTAGTTCTGATTTGGATATTGTAGGGCACCATCAAATTTGCCTCATGATGTTGACCCATCATTTGCCACTTTCTTTTTTGTTTAACATAAACGAAAACTTGCATTTATGTATACAAATTTGCTTAACCAGTTGTGTATTATGTCTCAGAAAATGTTGTGCTTGGATCCTAGCAAAAGAATTACAGCCCAGAGTGCTCTTAAGCATGAATACTTCAAGGATATCGGAGTTGTACCTTAAATACCTTTACCCATATTCCTGTCCAAGAACTGTCTATACCGATGCGAAGCATGACTGTGCCTTGCAATTTTCCCTTTTTTTGTTCCTGAATCCTCCGCATCTGAATTGCTGTGAACTGATATTTATTTTGCTGTCTTGAGCCATACTGTAGCGGGGTTCACTGTCTCATTGGTGTCACATAGTCGTGTTTCCTTAGTTTTTTTTTTTTTTGCTTTTCTTCCCCGTGCATGCTGAGCATTTGGGGTCTTTTTCTTTGTAACCGTTGATTTCGTTTAATGCATTTATTTATTTTCCATCAAAAAAAAAACAGTATTTATTGTGTAATCCCTTAGTGCCTAGAGTGTTGAAGGTATTTTCCTCTCTTATGTTGAGGGTATACATCACAGGAAATATTCATTTCTCTTTAAAAAAAAACATTCACATCTGAGACTACTCTTTTTTGTTCCAATCCCCTCTGGCCGCTTGACAAGGGAGACTGGATTTTATATTGTGTAAATGGTTTACAAAATAGAATGCAATTAATTGGAGGCCACTTATTTTATTTCCCCTCAAGTATATCAAGTATTTGTATCTCTACGTACTGTGGGGATTGGGGAATGAATTCGTGTTGAGTTCTTTTACGGGACTGGGAATTTGCCTAAAGCATTAGGTCACAATCATGCTATTCAATTCCCTATCAAAATTACAAATTCTTAACTATTGGAGTTCTCTTTAGAGCATCCCACACTGAAATTGGCAATGGCAACATCTACCATCGACATAGGAGGACAATGTCGATGGCATCGCAACAAATGAATGCCCTCCAGTTTGTGAACTTCAGGGTGGTGGCGGCTAAGGGTCGAAGATTAAAGGTTTCAATTTTGAGGTTCTTTTTATCCTAAAAATTTAACAAAAATAAGCATCTATCCACCGTAGGTAATCCCAAATCAGAATCATTCTCTCACCTTCTAACTGAATTAACACAACTCAATATGTTCACTTATAAGTGGATGAAGTTTACGGCTCAAAAAGCTCATAAAAATTTCCTGCCCCATAAATAATCTGAAAAAAATAAAAATGAGACGATTAACAGAACACATTTAGATTAATCACAAAAATACACACAACCGAGTCAAATGCAACTAAAAATAGCAATGTTAAAAAGCCACAATTACACATCCGTCCATCCATGTGTAGATTCAAACAGCAAACAAGTCTCATTCCACATGAAAATTTCGCTTTCTTGTTACACCAACAATCCAAGAACAAAATCAAACTCTCCTTTAAGAAATTCAACAGTGAACCCCCAAGCAAGTAATGTAAAAATCTCATGCCTAGTTGTGTACCTCCACGAATGTATAACAATCTCATACCTATGAATCCCTTGCAACAACCTTTTCCGGTGCTTCCTCGGTCTCTGAGCCAGCTCTTGTAGGGCTGTTAGTTGCAGAACCACTTGCAACATTAGCCACATCACCGTTGATCCCTTTTCTTTGGGAGTTAATCATGTCAGGGGTAGCAGTACCAGATATAGGCTCGGACGAAGAACGAGATATAGGTTCATCTGATTGTTTTGCCCTATTAAGGGCTCGGCAATGCGGGCAGTAATATGTAACGTACGGGAACTCCTCCTTTCGAGCAAGCCCTGCGTAAAAACAACAAAAAAGTTGCAGCTACATTTCGAGCAAGCCCTGCAGAAGTAGCTCATTATGAGAGTTCACTCACCATTGTGCATATGGCAGTTTCCACAAATCAGTGCATAAGACTGTGCTGGATCCTCACCCACAAGTAATGCTGCAACCCGAGCAAGCCATCCCCCATCGTACAAGGCCGATCCCTGAGGAGAATAATGATCAACAACCACCTGATTAGGCTGAGGATCCTGTGTGCCCACGCCTGTAGGTTTTAGTTCATCCTGTTGAAGCAGTGGGTTGCTTCCTGTACTATTTGATCTGTTGTGTTGCTTACGATTTCGTATCCCTCCAGGCTGCACAAGTTCAACATCATGGCTTTTTCCTGCTGGGACAATACCCTTAGATTCATCACCCAGATACATTTTCAAGCCTGAATCTGCACCCAGTTTAGATGCAAGGACTGTTGCTGCCGCTGCCTTCGCTGCTGGATCTGGATCATATCGCTGCATATAGAGATTAGGCTAGGCTTCATATATCATTCTGATTATTCAATATCATCAAACATTTGTAACAATGCTGCATTAATCTCAGACACCAATATTAAGTTCCAAAGGAAAAGCCCCTAGGATTGTAGCGCAGCAGTTGGTATTCAGTATGCATCATATGCTAACAACTATTACTTGTGACCAGCAAAACAAAAACACTTCAAGGCCATTTTTGTCCCCGAAGTTCCTTATAGCATGTTTCCTCCATTAAAAAAGTCTCTCTCAACTATTAAATGGAATGAAGACACCTACCAATTCCAGGCTGAACTCAACAATGTCAGCAGACAAACAATGGCTCAATAAACAAGAAAAGCTAAGGTCTGCAACTAATTCACCAAACAAGAAATTTTGACATCACGCAAGTAGTTTCTATAGTTGTTCATTCATAAATTCTCTTTTTTATAGGTTTTAATTACGACCAGGCATTTCGGAAGATAGCATGTTGCTTATACTTCATGAATTAAGGTCTAGAAAGTGTAACTGAACCTGAACAGACCCACTTTGATATGATATATAAGAGAAACTGTCATTGGTGCATGAGTATCTTTTAATCATCACCTGAATGAGTTGTTGAGTTATGTAATAATTTGTCCTTTCTTTAAGCTCATCAATTTTTGCTTGTCTTTCAGCCCGAAGCCTCTCCAAAGTTTTCTGGTCCTTGCGGTCGCCTATGCAATGACAATACCAGTTAATATTGTGGTTACTACAATATTATGATCATTGATGAGCAACCTGAACACTGAATGTGTGATGCTTGTGCATCCCATACATGATATGCACAGTGCATGAGAAGTTAAAAGGCATGGGCATGCAAATTCAAACTAATTAAGGGGAAAAAGGAAAACCAAAGAAGATGAGCATTGTTATTACCCTACAAATACAGAACATAGATAAAACCTGTTTCAAACTAAGTGGAAAATTACCAAGTCAAGACGCTGAAATGTAGTAGTACTGAGCAATCATTAAGTATCTTCACACATAATAAGTTATTTTGGATTGCATATGGATTCAAACAGTTAGTTCTTTACATCACTTGGATATGTAGTTACTAGAATTAGCACCAAACAGTTACTGCCAACATCGAATTTGACTATATGCAATTGGAAAGTAGCTTTGGCTTCGACCAAACCTGATTAGATTTTAAACCCTTAAAATATGTTTTCGACACAAGACTACTGGAAAATGAGTATTAAGTTCAACAAATGTATGATTATTCTAAGGAAATGAAGAAACAAAATTTTAGTAATTTATTAATGTTCAAAAGTAATCCGCCAATCTGCACTGCATCTAAGCGTTATTTGCCAATTTTTATTATATGTTACTGGCTAGGGTGCTTCATATAGACTACCCACCCTTTGGACAGAAGATCAGAATTTGATTGAACATATTTGCCCACTTGAGTGGGCACTTCAAAAATTGAGGGCAAGCATAATTGGAAGCACCAAAAAACTATTCAGGATCACATAAACACAAATTGTTTATAAGGCCTGAACTAGACATACACATTCAAGGTCCACTTGCAAGTTTCACCAATCACTTTGTTGTGTCAAAATCAATATGGTGAGGATTGGTCTTCAACAAATACTGGTTTCATTTGTCTGTTTATCTGGTAAAAAAGGGTTGTACCTCACCATATTATTACACTACTCAATTCAAAAGAACCCTACATTTTTCTGGTGTTACAGAAACCCATATTCACAAAACAAAGAAACAAACAGAAAACCCTTGACAATAATAAACTTAACACCCTTGACAAGAAACACAAATTAAAAACAATGTATTTGCAAAGGGAAAAGGACTACAAACTTAATAACACAGAAACAATAGGAATGCAAGTTATGAAGTAGAAACTTTAAATACTTACACATCTTTGTGAAGCCTACAAGGGCTGAATATGTAGCAGAGGATAAGGCAGGCAATATAAACATAGGTAAAACCCTGAATGCCCTCATTTTCCAGTTCATATCCAATGTTCTTGTTGTCATAATTGCATAACCCACAGCAATGGCCTGAGAGTGAAATTATTGTAAGCAAAGGAACCAATAGTTAACTGCAAAAAATGGCAATAATTGGTGTCCTGACCCCAAACCACCCAAAGCTCACTCAACATTTTTTTTGTAGCTGATACTTAAGCATCAGGTAAGTGATCAGCACTATGTACCAAAAATTCAAGACTTCATATGACGATATACAGTATAATTAATCAAATAAGTCCTAACATTCACATTTGCATAGAATTTATTGGTTTTTATTCAAGTAATACTAATGATTAGCACCTCAAAAATAATGGAGAAGATGATGAGATAGCGAGTTATGCGTCTCCAACTGAGGGACCTCCTCTTAAGTCTAGCAAGAACAGCAGCTTCTTCCTTGGAAATATTCTGCAACCTCTTCTCGAAATCGTCGGATTGTTTGAAGAGTCGGTGCCACAAGCGCGATATTAGTCCCTTCCGCTTCCTAGAACTGGTGGTGCTAGTACTAGAAGTTCCACTGGAGTCTTTCTTTTCAGTCTCAGCCGCATTGCTGCTTCCTTCTTTGTCCTCAGCCATCTCCTTCCCTTCAAATTCAAAATCGAAAACCTAGAAACTTCTCAGCAAGCCAATAGAGATCCCAGAAAAGTCATACCTCTGAAGATTCACAGATCTACTGATGGAGCAGCACGTTTCTGTAATCACTCGCTCTCTTCGTCCAGCAACTGATCGGGATGATGATTTCTTGTTTCCGGTCACGGCGAGAATCGAAGACGAAGAGCGTTTGTCGAGATTCAACAGTGAAGAAGAGATATTTTTCAAATTGGGACTCTCTATATGAATGCTTTGCTTGGACGCGTACACGCGCCCAACGCGAGTGAGCAAGCTTTGAAGTTAACGACAAACCAAATTGATCATCGCGAGTCGGTCAATTTGGGGGAACAAAAGACTTCGCTCCCACTCAAAGCCGTGTTGGGTTGGCTTCGCGGACGCGTCAAAGGATAATAGCTTTTTTTTTTGGTAAATTACCAATGCCTTTAAAAACAATTAACTAATACCTATTCCAATGTTTAGTTATATAATAAATAGTCTGTCACGTCCCAATTTCAGTAAACCGAACTCGGGACGCGAACGTTTTGAAACAATAAATCATTTCAAAACTTTTTCCATACATCACTTTAAAATCACCATTTGTTCATCAAAATAATATTTACAACTCAAAAATAAGTCCCAACAAGTGGACAAAACAAGGTATCCGTCACTAGACTCAAAAGTAAAACCCAGAATCCCGCTCCTAGCTCTTCAAGCTTCAAAAGCTCACCTAGTCCAACCTGCGACCGGTACCTGTAGGAAAAGCAGCTAGGGGTGAGCGTTCGCTCACCACCACGGATAACAGACTGACTACGGCATAATTAGCAGACAATGCCGGTAACACCAACAATAAACCCAACACCAGGGAACACTATCCCCAACCCAAGTACTCCGACTGACACACACCCACTGTTACCTTCCTTGACCAACTCAACACTCTGACACGTAAAGTAGACCCGACACAACGATCACGACCTCTTCCAATGACTCAAAAGACCACCACGCAACACCCAAGATCACAAAGGATCGCACACCAAACAAGATCACAAAGGATCGCATACCAACTGCTCAGTAACCTCCCTCAATCACGCGCTTTGCCGAACCACTCAGGTCAGGCGGTCGACCTGTATCAGTAACCTCTCTCTCTCTCACGCGCTTCCCCGACACAAAGTCGGGCCAGGCGGTCGACCTGTCACACTCACAACCCCGAACCACACACGCACGGCCAGGACCCCTTTACTGACGGGCGGGCCCCCTACCCCGTCTAAACATGCAGACGCGTGTGATCGAGGACCCCCGTTTCATGAAGCGGGCCCATAACCTCGGGTAACCACAATCACAATCACAAACAAAGTTCAACAAACAGCAACAACACAAGTTCAACACTCCACAGGCACTCATGGCCACCCAAGACACCAACCATAAAACACGGACTCAACAACCCCACATGCACTCAAGGCCTCCCAAGATACACCAATAGTAACTCACGGTCTCAACAACCCCACGGGCACTCACGGCCACTCAAAACCACCAACAGTAACTTACGGGCTCAACAACCCCACAGGCACTCACGGCCTCTCAAAACCACCAACAGTAACTCACGGGCTCAACAACCCCACAGGCACTCACGGCCTCCCAAGACACACCAACAGTAACTCACGGGCTCAACAACCCCACGGGCACTCACGGCCTCCCAAGACACACCAACAATAGAGACACGGGTTCAACAACCCCACGGGCACTATCGGCCTCCCAAGACATACCGACAATAAAGACACGGGTTCAACAACCCCACGGGCACTCACGGCCACCCAAGACACCAACAGTAACTCACGGGCTCTCATGGCCACCCAAGACACAACAATAAAACACGGGCTCTCATGGCCACCCAAGACACAACAGTAAAACACGGGCTCTCATGGCCACCCAAGACACAAAAATACACAAACAGCCTCCGGCATAACCAATGCCTCCAACAGTCCTAATATCAACAGTTTTACAAACAACCTCCGGGCATGGTCATATGCCTCCAGTACTCCTAATCTCGATAAGTTCGCAATCGACCTCCGGGCATGGTCATATGCCTCCAGTAGTTCTAATCTCGATAAGTTCGCAATCGACCTCCGGGCATGGTCATATGCCTCTAGTAGTTCTATTATCGATAAGTTCACTGCTCCTACGGCACTACTAAGTGTCACATGCTTTTCTAATAATCGCTACGTTCCCGTATCATGCCTTTCTAAATATTTGATAAACCTACTTAACCCACGACACCCCGGTGTCACATGCAATTCTATTGTTAACTTTCCCTAGTCAGGGCCGCGATCCGGCTACTTTTCCCTACCTCAACTGAAGAAACAATCGCTACGTCTCCTAGCTGCTGACGTCCTGGCTCGCTACCTCCGGTCTTCTCTTCGATCGAAGCCGGACTCTAAATTTAACACGAAGCCACAAATTAATAACGGTTCCGCCGTTAAATTAAAGGTTACGATTAGTCCAGTTTAAATCCGACAATTGTCTTTTAAACTCGAGCGGGCTAAAAGCGGAATTGACGGCGAATCGAGTTCGAGTACTCGAGCCCGAGCACCGAACCCGGTGCACGGATCCCAATGCACGGGTTGCGAGGTACGAGTTTCGTGGCACGATTCTCGAGGCATGGGTTTCGTGGCACGCTTCCCGAGGTGGCCTATTCAGCGTTCCGCTTTCGGCCCGTTCTAAGTTCGATTTTAAACGTCCAGCTTAGTCGATTCACGCCCCTCGTTCAACAGTCCAAAATAACGTCTTAAACCAAATCTGATTTTAATTTCTTTTATTCTAAAACCTTTTCATCAAAACTGATTTTGTTCTAAACTAATTTCCTTTTACAAAATTATTTTCTTTAAAGTTCTTAATCACTTTCGTCTTCACGACGTCCAGATCCCCAAATCGTTTCCGATCAACAGATCCAGAAGGGTGTTTGAGAAACAGAAAAAAAAAAAGACGAGGAAAAGCTCGGAAGTTTGGGTCCGGCCGTTCACCGGCGAGGCTACCGCCGACGACCAAAACAACACGGTTTCGGGTTCTCACCGTGGGGGGGAAAGATGACGAGGGAGACGGCGGAGCACACGGGTCTCTCGCCCGTCTCAGATCTGAACGGGAACGGATGGTTCCGTCCCAGATCTGAGGCGCGCCGGCGAGTCTCTCACGACTCTGGCTGTAAATGGCGACGGCGGGCTCGGCGACGCTCGAGCGGAGGCCGGCGATGGTGGCTCAGGAGAGGTCTTGGACTGTACGGCGACGAAACGAGAGAGAGGTCGGGGACTCGAGCTGGTCGGAGGTGGTGGTTCGGGGCGGCGGCTGGTGTGAGGAGAGAAGGGTCGGGATTTGAGGGGGAGCGGTGCAGAGAGAGACGAGGACGAGGGGGTTCGGCGCTGAGGGAGAAGTAAAATGGGTATAAACCCTAATTTTAGCCATTTATACCTGGAGCCACGTCTGGGCTTGGGCCTCAGATGGCAACCGGGCTTCGCGTGTTAGTCTTAGTGCCCGTAGTTCAATCCTAAATGTCAAAATGTATATATCATCGTTAGCAATAAAATTAAAACGGCTTTATATTACTTATGTGTTGGAGTAATATATCGATGTGTGCTCTGATCTATGCCCACCATGCGAATAGAACCATAGATCGAGATAGATCACACTCGATGGGTCCCTAGTCAACAAAGCTTCACTAGAAGCGACTAGTATGAAAGATGGCTCTTTATGGCTTACGTTCTGTTAGTCATTGGAATGGGATTCCGGAGTCTGATCATAGATATCATGTGGGACATGATATTGGACGACCCGCCCTGAATATGTGCCATAGATTAAGTCATGAACATATTCAGTGTTGTAGCTTGTCATGTATCCTTAGACCAAGGAGTCTTTGTGATCGCTATGTAGTCAACAACTGAGTTTGACCTGAGCCTAACGTTGTCCGTAACAGGGCTTCCATAACGGCCAGGATTGGATTGGGGACGGGCTACATGAGTGACACGAAAGACGGCTAAGGGATTTATCCCTCATACTAAGGTATGGGAAAGATATCGGTTCTCGGCCACTTGATCGAGAGTGACTGGAAGAATAGCATGGCCATGCACATGATACTGGGTATCATATCTTCAGTCATCTCACATATCAAGGAACGGTGATTGAGAATAATAAGGATGACGGCTCTATGCCTTATCTCAATCAGGATATCGGAGATAAAAGGATAATGACAGGGATGACGGAAAGGTTAGAATCGACAGGGTCGATTCGTTATGTAGTGTCAGGCAATACTAAAGTCTCGTTAGTTGCCACTTAAATAGGATCAAGTAAAATGGGATTTTACGTTGATCTATTGACATGCATAAACCTAAGGGTCACACCGGAGGATGAAACTCATTGACACATTTATGGAGAATGGCCAAAAGGGAGTTGTCTCGGGACATGACCAAAACTGGGTTTTGGATCATGTGCCCGTAAGTGAATAGGACTTTACGGATCGAGACAAGGCTTGGAGTCTTGGGATTGATCGCGTCGGATAATGTTGGACATTTCCGGTATGGAAGGCATGGAGGCGATGAGCGAATCACGGGACCTCGTTGGAAATGGCCACGGGCCATGTTCCAAGAGGCCCATGAAAGGCCCATGCAACCAAGGCCCATGGAACTAATTAATCAAGTCTTGATTAATTAGTACTAAGTAAGCAAGACAAGGATTAAGGTGTTGGTGATTCACCACCTAACCCAATCTTGTCTTGCCATACTTTGTCCTATTTACACCTTACTTGACACCATACTTGTCCCATGCCTTTAGTTGGACAAGTATGGGTTTTGTTATGTTTAAGTCATCTTTTTTCAACATAACAAACACAAGACAAGAATAGGAAACACATTTTCTCTCCCTCTTCCATGGCCATTTCGGGTTTGGCTAGTTTCCACCTCCATGTTTGTGTTCTTGAGTCCTCAAAGAGAAGAACTATGTGGCTTTGATTCCCATGTGGATACGTAGGCGTCTTGGAGACTCAAGCCAATCATTCGTTAACCGGTGTTCTTGTTTTGGTAAGAACTAGTGCTGAATTTTTCTCTTGTTAATCCATTCTTTGTTAGTTGTTTCATGGTTTTAATTGTCTCTTGGTTTTCATTGATTTTCCGCTGCGAGTTGGTTCATCTCCAACCCTACCTCGAGACCCAACAGTGGTATCAGAGCCGTGCTACCTTCGGGATTCACAAGACGGTGTTCAAAGTTTCGGTTTTGCTTGAAAGTTTCGTTTTTGGCATGTTGTTTTGCTAAATTGATTGATAACATGTTTTAAATTATAGTTTATGGATTTAATGCATGTAAAATGAATTTTTGAAAATTATTTCAAATCTGGAAATTTTGAAAAAAGTTTGATTTTTCGGGTCTCGGGAGCGGGACTCTCGGGGAGCCGAAACCGAGACCGAACGGGGCTCCGTTGGACGGAGCTGGGCCAAGCATGACCATTGGATGGTTGATATGCCAAGGCTAAACCGTTTTGTTAGTTATGACGAGTTTGGAACCGTCATGATGAACTCGAAGATCAAATGTTCAAAAGTTTCATTTTTGAACGGTTTCGATAAACCGAGCATCAAAAAATTTCGAAACTTGGCTATTAATTAAAACCGGAAAATCACATGATGTTTGATAACATGCTTGTTTGATAACACGATGTGTGATGTGATGTTGGCATGGTGTACATAATAGCCCCGAGCTCAATTTAATTATTTATCGCTTTTCACGGCCTGCGAGCCGTTAGTGTTAGCGTGTAATTATTCTTTCAAGGTGTGGTCGTCGAACCACTTGTTTGTAATATTTATTTATTCCCGACCTGCGAGTCGTGTATTAAATTGTAATTTTTTACTCAAGATGAAGAAAGGGCGAAAAGGTCATTTGGTGGCTTTTCGGGTGTTGGCATCGGCTTGGAGTCGGTGGAGCTCAAGAAGCTAGTGGGAGTTAGTTTAGGGGGCTATTATGTGCACATTTATCGCTTTATGCTTGGTTTAGTTTATGCATGATTAATTCTATGTGTTTTAGAATTGCATGCTTAACTTTATTTACCGAGCATATCACCTCACATGCAAAGATAAAATTGGAATTTTAATCCTTGTGTGTGAACCCTTAGAACCGTCATTGCATTGGATGTAGTTGACGGGTTCAAAGGAAGAATTACATTGGATGTAATTTGAGGCATCATTGCATTTGGAATGTAGTTGATGTGCTCATCGCATCTAGGATGTGCCAAAGTTTTGAACACAACTGGACAAGTAAAAGCGGGTCATGTCCGATACCTCCCAATCATCAACACCTTACTACCTCCCCGTCCTATGGTTGTCGTGCGCATTAGCGGAGCATCCATGGGGAAGCGGGGTAGTAGGTTTGGACGACATATGTGGGTGTCGTGCGCATTAGCGGAGCACCTACATAGTGACGAGCCATAGTTGAAAATTGGTGGACCCGACTACGATTCTCGGCCTGAGGTTGAGCTAGGGTAACAGATAGGGTAAGTCGTGTACATAAGTACATACCCTAGCCAAGAGTCACATTGGATGTGATTGGATGGAGTCCTACCTACATAGCTCGATTAAGTGGTGAGCATTAGTTCAGCTTAATCGAGTGAATCAAGAATCTTGGTTTCAGATTCTAAAGGTTTAGAATTGATTGTTGGTGTTTAAGCTTGATCTTCATAAAATTTATTCAGTTTACTGATTGAATTTTATCTGTTGTAGATCAAATGGCAAATTCAGCGAACATTGATAGTTTGTCATTAAAAACCATTCTTGACAGGGTCAAGCTAAATGGGACAAACTATTTGGACTGGTACAGAATTTTGAGGATAGTCCTCAAGTCTGAACGCAAAGAATATGTCCTTGACAAGGCTGTCTCTAAGACCATATCAGAGTTACATGAAGTGTCATCAGCTGCTGAGAAGAATATCTCAGGGATCTGGGATCCAAGGATATTCTGATGGTCAACAAGGGAATTGGAAGTGGCAAGGGCTGGGCCCATGCGCACTTGGCAGGAAAGATGAGACACCTGAGAATGTCTGCTTCTACTGCCAACAGCCTGGTCATTGGAACCGGGATTACAAGAAGTTCACGGCTGATCTGAAGAAGGGCAGTGGGACTGCGCCTTCATCAAATAGCCTGGATGATCTGAAGAAGGGCAGTAGGACTGCGCCTTCATCAGGAAACCTGGATGATCTAAGGAAGGGCGGTGGGATCGTGCCTTCATTCGGTATTAACTCTATAGAGCTACATCTCTCTACTTCCAAAGATTCATGGGTATTAGATACCATGACTGAATCTCACACATGCACTAATATATGGTGGCTGAAAGTAGGAGAGATTTGGAAAGCACGAAATGGACCTCAGAGTTGTGGCAACTACTGTAGGATCCATGAGTCTTGCTTTGCCAAGAGGCCTTGTCTTAGTATTGTATAATGTATATTGCATACCTACTTTTAGTAGGAATATTATATCTGTATCCGTGTTTGACAAGGAAGGATATAATGTTAATATTGGAAATGGAGTTTTCAATGTTCTATGCAATGATATGTTTTATACCAGTACTGACATGGTTGGAGGATTGTACATATTAGATATGGGTAACAATGCCTCAAGTTCTATATATTCCGTTAATACCAAGAGGTCTAAATCCAACGATTTAAACCTAACTCTGTTATGGTACTGTCATTTGGGTCGCATAAACAAGAAGCACCTATCAGCACTTCAGAAGTGCGGGCTTTCAGGTTCATTCGAATTCCATTCGATCGATAGGTGCAAGGTTTGTTTGATGGGCAAAATGACTAAAGTGCCCTTTATCGATCGCGATGAAAGGGCGGGTGAATTATTGGGGCTGATACACTCGAATGTGTGTAGACCAATAAGTTCACTTGCCAGGAGGGGTTTTAGCTACTTTATCACATTTACTGATGATTACAGTAAATATGGTTATGTCTATTCGGTGAGACATAAGTCTGAAGCTTTTGATAAATTCAAAGAGTTTAAGACTATAGTAGAAAACCAGCTCGACAAAGGTATTAAGGCACTTCGATTGGATCGAGGTGGAAAATACTTGACCACAGAGTTATTAGATCATCTAAAAGAGAATGGGATCCTTTTGGAATGGACTCCTCCTAGGTCACTGTAGTTGAAAGGTGTAGCCAAACGGAGAAATCGGACATTGTTAGACAATGGTCTGTTCCATGATTAGTTGGACTGATCTCCCAATCTCTTTTAGGGGTTTTGCTCTAGAGACGACCGCATTCATAGTGAATCGGGCTTCGACGAATGGTGTGGAAGGGACACCATTTTAAAAAATGGTACGGGATGATGCCCGCTTTGTCCTTCCTAAAGATTTGTGGTTGCGAGGCTTATGTGAAACATTTGGTTTCGACTAAGCTCGAACCAAGATCTGAGATATGCACCTTCGTGTGGTATCCCAAAGCAACAAGGGGATACTATTTCTACAATCCCAGTGAGAACATGGTGTTCGTCGCTTGGGGTGGGGTCTTTATGGAAAATAAGTTTTGTTTCCAAAGACGTCATTAGGAGGACTGTGCATCTCGAAGAAATTCAGGATGGTACAGATCTGTCTAAACCAATTGACAACCCAGTAGAAAGGAGCCAGAGATTGTCGTAGAGTGAGAACCAATTCCTGTTACAATTCCGGAAGGTCCAAGGCGATTTGAAAGGGTCAATCTTCCACCTCCAAGATATGGTATCCGGAGGTGACAATGAAGTCATGGTGGATCACGATGATCCAGCCACCTTTCAAGAAGTCGTGGATGGGCCCGACTCCGAGTTATGGCTGGGAGCCATGAGGGAGGAAATGCAATCCATGTCGGACAACCGAGTCTGGGAACCGGTTGATCCCATCAATGGTGTGAGGACCATCGGATGCAAATGGATCTTAAAGCTTGGTTGAGGAAGTGTTTTTCAATAAAGGACTTAGGTGATGCTTCTCATATCTTAAGGATTAAGATATGTAGAGATCGCACCAAGAGGGTCTTGGATTTAAGTCAGGGAACCTATGTGAACAAGGCATTGAGTAGGTTCTTAATGCTCGATTCAAAGAAAGGACTCTTACCCACTAGTCATGGCATTCATCTCAGCAAGACTCAGTGTCCTAAGACACCTGATGAGCTGAAAAGGATGATGAGAATCCTATGCGCCTGGGGGCAGGATCGATCATATATGCCATGACATGTATGAGACCAGACGTCTCGTAAGCCTCATTCTAACCCGGGGGAAAGATGATGCTGAACTAGTCGTCGAAGGATGAGTAGACGCTAGTTTTCCAAGACAAATCCAGATGACTTTAGAAGTCAATCAGGATATGTGTTTACGCTGAATGGCAGAGCTTTAGCTGGGAGAGCGTAAAGCAAGATATCATTGCCGAATCTACTACAGAGGCCAAGTACATGGATGTTGCAGAGGCAGCTAAGGAGGCTATGTGGATTTGGAAATTCATGACAGGGCTGGGTGTAATTAAAAACCCATCCAGCCCGGTGAATCCATCTTGCGACAACACAAGGGCCATTGCGCAAGCTAAAAGCCTAGATTGTATAACAAATCCAAACATGTACTGCGGCGTATCCACCTCATCAGATAAATACTGAACTGAGGTGAAGTGAAGATAACCGATATTGCAACAGATGATAACATAGCCAACCCTTTGACTAAGGCAGTGTCACTGCCTGAACATGTTAGACATGTAAAGTCGATGGGGACATATTGGAGTTTAGATTGGAACTAGGGCAAGTGGGAGATTGTTAGTCTTAGTGCCCGTAGTTCAATCCTAAATGTCCAAATGTACATATCATCGTTAGCAATAAAATTAAAACGGCTTTATATTACTTATGTGTTGGAGTAATATATCGATGTGTGATCTGATCTATGCCCACCATGCGAATAGAACCATAGATCGAGATAGATCACACTCGATGGGTCCCTAGTCAACAAAGCTTCACTAGAAGCGACTAGTATGAAAGATGGCTCTTTATGGCTTACGTTCTGTTAGTCATTGGAATGGGATTCCGGAGTCTGATCATAGATATCATGTGGGACATGATATTGGACGACCCGCCCTGAATATGTGCCATAGATTAAGTCATGAACATATTCAGTGTTGTAGCTTGTCATGTATCCTTAGACCAAGGAGTCTTTGTGATCGCTATGTAGTCAACAACTGAGTTTGACCTGAGCCTAACGTTGTCCGTAACAGGGCTTCCATAACGGCCAGGATTGGCTTGGGGACGGGCTACATGAGTGACACGAAAGACGGCTAAGGGATTTATCCCTCATACTAAGGTATGGGAAAGATATCGGTTCTCGGCCACTTGATCGAGAGTGACTGGAAGAATAGCATGGCCATGCACATGATACTGGGTATCATATCTTCAGTCATCTCACATATCAAGGAACGGTGATTGAGAATAATAAGGATGACGGCTCTATGCCTTATCTCAATCAGGATATCGGAGATAAAAGGATAATGACAGGGACGACGGAAAGGTTAGAATCGACAGGGTCGATTCGTTATGTAGTGTCAGGCAATACTAAAGTCTCGTTAGTTGCCACTTAAATAGGATCAAGTAAAATGGGATTTTACGTTGATCTATTGACATGCATAAACCTAAGGGTCACACCGGAGGATGAAACTCATTGACACATTTATGGAGAATGGCCAAAAGGGAGTTGTCTCGGGACATGACCAAAACTGGGTTTTGGATCATGTGCCCGTACGTGAATAGGACTTTACGGATCGAGACAAGGCTTGGAGTCTTGGGATTGATCGCGTCGGATAATGTTGGACATTTCCGGTATGGAAGGCATGGAGGCGATGAGCGAATCACGGGACCTCGTTGGAAATGGCCACGGGCCATGTTCCAAGAGGCCCATGAAAGGCCCATGCAACCAAGGCCCATGGAACTAATTAATCAAGTCTTGATTAATTAGTACTAAGTAAGCAAGACACCAACCATGGCCACCCAAGACACCAACCATAAAACACGGACTCAACAACCCCACATGCACTCAAGGCCTCCCAAGATACACCAATAGTAACTCACGGTCTCAACAACCCCACGGGCACTCACGGCCACTCAAAACCACCAACAGTAACTTACGGGCTCAACAACCCCACAGGCACTCACGGCCTCTCAAAACCACCAACAGTAACTCACGGGCTCAACAACCCCACAGGCACTCACGGCCTCCCAAGACACACCAACAGTAACTCACGGGCTCAACAACCCCACGGGCACTCACGGCCTCCCAAGACACACCAACAATAGAGACACGGGTTCAACAACCCCACGGGCACTATCGGCCTCCCAAGACATACCGACAATAAAGACACGGGTTCAACAACCCCACGGGCACTCACGGCCACCCAAGACACCAACAGTAACTCACGGGCTCTCATGGCCACCCAAGACACAACAATAAAACACGGGCTCTCATGGCCACCCAAGACACAACAGTAAAACACGGGCTCTCATGGCCACCCAAGACACAAAAATACACAAACAGCCTCCGGCATAACCAATGCCTCCAACAGTCCTAATATCAACAGTTTTACAAACAACCTCCGGGCATGGTCATATGCCTCCAGTACTCCTAATCTCGATAAGTTCGCAATCGACCTCCGGGCATGGTCATATGCCTCCAGTAGTTCTAATCTCGATAAGTTCGCAATCGACCTCCGGGCATGGTCATATGCCTCTAGTAGTTCTATTATCGATAAGTTCACTGCTCCTACGGCACTACTAAGTGTCACATGCTTTTCTAATAATCGCTACGTTCCCGTATCATGCCTTTCTAAATATTTGATAAACCTACTTAACCCACGACACCCCGGTGTCACATGCAATTCTATTGTTAACTTTCCCTAGTTAGGGCCGCGATCCGGCTACTTTTCCCTACCTCAACTGAAGAAACAACCGCTACGTCTCCTAGCTGCTGACGTCCTGGCTCGCTACCTCCGGTCTTCTCTTCGATCGAAGCCGGACTCTAAATTTAACACGAAGCCACAAATTAATAACGGTTCCGCCGTTAAATTAAAGGTTACGATTAGTCCAGTTTAAATCCGACAATTGTCTTTTAAACTCGAGCGGGCTAAAAGCGGAATTGACGGCGAATCGAGTTCGAGTACTCGAGCCCGAGCACCGAACCCGGTGCACGGATCCCAATGCACGGGTTGCGAGGTACGAGTTTCGTGGCACGATTCTCGAGGCATGGGTTTCGTGGCACGCTTCCCGAGGTGGCCTATTCAGCGTTCCGCTTTCGGCCCGTTCTAAGTTCGATTTTAAACGTCCAGCTTAGTCGATTCACGCCCCTCGTTCAACAGTCCAAAATAACGTCTTAAACCAAATCTGATTTTAATTTCTTTTATTCTAAAACCTTTTCATCAAAACTGATTTTGTTCTAAACTAATTTCCTTTTACAAAATTATTTTCTTTAAAGTTCTTAATCACTTTCGTCTTCACGACGTCCAGATCCCCAAATCGTTTCCGATCAACAGATCCAGAAGGGTGTTTGAGAAACAGAAAAAAAAAAGACGAGGAAAAGCTCGGAAGTTTGGGTCCGGCCGTTCACCGGCGAGGCTACCGCCGACGACCAAAACAACACGGTTTCGGGTTCTCACCGTGGGGGGGAAAGATGACGAGGGAGACGGCGGAGCACACGGGTCTCTCGCCCGTCTCAGATCTGAACGGGAACGGATGGTTCCGTCCCAGATCTGAGGCGCGCCGGCGAGTCTCTCACGACTCTGGCTGTAAATGGCGACGGCGGGCTCGGCGACGCTCGAGCGGAGGCCGGCGATGGTGGCTCAGGAGAGGTCTTGGACTGTACGGCGACGAAACGAGAGAGAGGTCGGGGACTCGAGCTGGTCGGAGGTGGTGGTTCGGGGCGGCGGCTGGTGTGAGGAGAGAAGGGTCGGGATTTGAGGGGGAGCGGTGCAGAGAGAGACGAGGACGAGGGGGTTCGGCGCTGAGGGAGAAGTAAAATGGGTATAAACCCTAATTTTAGCCATTTATACCTGGAGCCACGTCTGGGCTTGGGCCTCAGATGGCAACCGGGCTTCGCGTGTTAGTCTTAGTGCCCGTAGTTCAATCCTAAATGTCAAAATGTATATATCATCGTTAGCAATAAAATTAAAACGGCTTTATATTACTTATGTGTTGGAGTAATATATCGATGTGTGCTCTGATCTATGCCCACCATGCGAATAGAACCATAGATCGAGATAGATCACACTCGATGGGTCCCTAGTCAACAAAGCTTCACTAGAAGCGACTAGTATGAAAGATGGCTCTTTATGGCTTACGTTCTGTTAGTCATTGGAATGGGATTCCGGAGTCTGATCATAGATATCATGTGGGACATGATATTGGACGACCCGCCCTGAATATGTGCCATAGATTAAGTCATGAACATATTCAGTGTTGTAGCTTGTCATGTATCCTTAGACCAAGGAGTCTTTGTGATCGCTATGTAGTCAACAACTGAGTTTGACCTGAGCCTAACGTTGTCCGTAACAGGGCTTCCATAACGGCCAGGATTGGCTTGGGGACGGGCTACATGAGTGACACGAAAGACGGCTAAGGGATTTATCCCTCATACTAAGGTATGGGAAAGATATCGGTTCTCGGCCACTTGATCGAGAGTGACTGGAAGAATAGCATGGCCATGCACATGATACTGGGTATCATATCTTCAGTCATCTCACATATCAAGGAACGGTGATTGAGAATAATAAGGATGACGGCTCTATGCCTTATCTCAATCAGGATATCGGAGATAAAAGGATAATGACAGGGACGACGGAAAGGTTAGAATCGACAGGGTCGATTCGTTATGTAGTGTCAGGCAATACTAAAGTCTCGTTAGTTGCCACTTAAATAGGATCAAGTAAAATGGGATTTTACGTTGATCTATTGACATGCATAAACCTAAGGGTCACACCGGAGGATGAAACTCATTGACACATTTATGGAGAATGGCCAAAAGGGAGTTGTCTCGGGACATGACCAAAACTGGGTTTTGGATCATGTGCCCGTAAGTGAATAGGACTTTACGGATCGAGACAAGGCTTGGAGTCTTGGGATTGATCGCGTCGGATAATGTTGGACATTTCCGGTATGGAAGGCATGGAGGCGATGAGCGAATCACGGGACCTCGTTGGAAATGGCCACGGGCCATGTTCCAAGAGGCCCATGAAAGGCCCATGCAACCAAGGCCCATGGAACTAATTAATCAAGTCTTGATTAATTAGTACTAAGTAAGCAAGACAAGGATTAAGGTGTTGGTGATTCACCACCTAACCCAATCTTGTCTTGCCATACTTTGTCCTATTTACACCTTACTTGACACCATACTTGTCCCATGCCTTTAGTTGGACAAGTATGGGTTTTGTTATGTTTAAGTCATCTTTTTTCAACATAACAAACACAAGACAAGAATAGGAAACACATTTTCTCTCCCTCTTCCATGGCCATTTCGGGTTTGGCTAGTTTCCACCTCCATGTTTGTGTTCTTGAGTCCTCAAAGAGAAGAACTATGTGGCTTTGATTCCCATGTGGATACGTAGGCGTCTTGGAGACTCAAGCCAATCATTCGTTAACCGGTGTTCTTGTTTTGGTAAGAACTAGTGCTGAATTTTTCTCTTGTTAATCCATTCTTTGTTAGTTGTTTCATGGTTTTAATTGTCTCTTGGTTTTCATTGATTTTCCGCTGCGAGTTGGTTCATCTCCAACCCTACCTCGAGACCCAACAGTGGTATCAGAGCCGTGCTACCTTCGGGATTCACAAGACGGTGTTCAAAGTTTCGGTTTTGCTTGAAAGTTTCGTTTTTGGCATGTTGTTTTGCTAAATTGATTGATAACATGTTTTAAATTATAGTTTATGGATTTAATGCATGTAAAATGAATTTTTGAAAATTATTTCAAATCTGGAAATTTTGAAAAAAGTTTGATTTTTCGGGTCTCGGGAGCGGGACTCTCGGGGAGCCGAAACCGAGACCGAACGGGGCTCCGTTGGACGGAGCTGGGCCAAGCATGACCATTGGATGGTTGATATGCCAAGGCTAAACCGTTTTTTTAGTTATGACGAGTTTGGAACCGTCATGATGAACTCGAAGATCAAATGTTCAAAAGTTTCATTTTTGAACGGTTTCGATAAACCGAGCATCAAAAAATTTCGAAATTTGGCTATTAATTAAAACCGGAAAATCACATGATGTTTGATAACATGCTTGTTTGATAACACGATGTGTGATGTGATGTTGGCATGGTGTACATAATAGCCCCGAGCTCAATTTAATTATTTATCGCTTTTCACGGCCTGCGAGCCGTTAGTGTTAGCGTGTAATTATTCTTTCAAGGTGTGGTCGTCGAACCACTTGTTTGTAATATTTATTTATTCCCGACCTGCGAGTCGTGTATTAAATTGTAATTTTTTACTCAAGATGAAGAAAGGGCGAAAAGGTCATTTGGTGGCTTTTCGGGTGTTGGCATCGGCTTGGAGTCGGTGGAGCTCAAGAAGCTAGTGGGAGTTAGTTTAGGGGGCTATTATGTGCACATTTATCGCTTTATGCTTGGTTTAGTTTATGCATGATTAATTCTATGTGTTTTAGAATTGCATGCTTAACTTTATTTACCGAGCATATCACCTCACATGCAAAGATAAAATTGGAATTTTAATCCTTGTGTGTGAACCCTTAGAACCGTCATTGCATTGGATGTAGTTGACGGGTTCAAAGGAAGAATTACATTGGATGTAATTTGAGGCATCATTGCATTTGGAATGTAGTCTTCAATTTTCGACATCGGGTATCGGTCATTCACCGTAACCCGGTTCAGTTTCCGGTAGTCCATGCACATCTGAAGCTCCTCACTCTTCTTCTTCACGAAGAGTGTTGGCGCCCACGGCGATGTGCTCGGACGAATAAACCCCTTCTCCCGAAGTTCCTCGAGCTAACTCTTCAGCTCGGTCAACTCGGCTGGCGCGAACCTGTTAGGCGCCATCGATACCGCTTCCGTTCCCGGCACCAGGTCAATCCTGAACTCCACCTCACGAACTGGTGGAAACCCGCTTAACTCTTCAGGAAAGACCTCGGGGAACTCACACACCACTCGCGGTAACTCTCGGCTCTGCACGGCCTATACTTCCTCCACTGCGGACAATGCCGACAGGAGAACCCCGCTATTACTACCCAGCACACACGACACCTTCGTGTTGCCTGCTGACACTGTCACTCGTCACCTAAAGTAGTTGATATTGGCTTGGTACTTCGCCATCCAATCCATTCTCGAGTTTACATCAAAGGTTGTCATTTCGGAAGTATCCTTCCCACGGATACACGCACAAGCTCAGTCGCTGCCTATCCTCATGGATCCTCGCAGTCTCTCTAAGACCTCGCTCCACTACCGTCGTCGTGCCTACCAACTCCGAACACACCTGACTCCTCGGGTTGAGGACTCGATCCAACTTCAGGGTTCTTGAGCCCTCTCTCGAACCTCCTGTGTCGGTTCGCTTCTCTGACTTCGCAGGCACGACAGACTCTAGTCAACACCACACCACCACCAATCGGCGTGTCCAGACGCAAGGGTGGACTCAACGGCTCTAAACTCAGCACAACTCGACGAAGCAAACGAGTGTGACGCCCCGTTACCCAACAGAAATGACGCTCCAAGCAGAGACCGAAAAACCACTCCATTAGTTACTCTTGTAAAGTCTAGCACAACCCTCACCCGGTCCTCTATGCATTTACTTATAACTTTTCGCAACCAAACCAGTGTTCGCTACTCGTCCCTTGCGGGAAAGTAGTAAAGGGGATGAGCGTTATGCTCACCTCCACGGACACCCGTTCGATTATGGCATACTAGTAAAGCACCAAGGACTTACCAATCTAGCCAGGGCAAACCACCATCCCAAAACCTACTACCAACACGTCACACTGCTCAAGTCATTAATAGTTTAATTATAATAATACGTAAAGAGACCTCAAAAAGACCGCACAAACGTGCACCAAGTCACGCAACCACAACGCGACAACTGCGTAAACAAGACGGTGAAAAAGACAGGGGTCACGGACCCGTGACTCTCGCGTAGGCCAGTTTTCCCAAAAACGTCTTAAACTCGACCCTTACTCCTCTTTAACCTCAAAGAGAAACCTTGGACGACACACACACTCGACCAACAACTTAACAACACACGTACAACAAAATCAAGACCAGACCCAAGTCTCCCAACCTCAATCATAAGCCAACCCGGCCAAACAACAACAACAACAACAACGACACCCGCCCACCGGGCCAACCAAAGTCGAACCTTGCCCACCGGGCCAATCAAAATCAAACACGCCCACCGGGCCAATTAATTTTAAAACCTTCTCCTTTTCATTTTAAAACCTCATACTTGACATCACGTAGTTACAACCCGGTCCAGGCGTCCCCGAACTACATTGTACCCACTTGATATCAACACCGTCACGCTCGACTACAGGGGCGCCCCTGAGTCGAGTCGCGACAGTTTAAAAATGTTTCACGCAGCAACACACAAACAGTATGTCAGTAACCCCGTACTACACATACACACAAACACAAACAGGACTCACAACACAACGGGTCTACACACGGTTCCGACCTGCGTACCCAACGCACGACGGGACTTTACTGACTCGACTCTCCCCACCTAATTGACGTACAGTCCGAGGTGTGAAACCTCGAGCTCTGATACCAAGCTGTCACGCCCCAATTTCAGTAAACCGAACTCGGGACGCGAACGTTTTGAAACAATAAACCATTTGAAAACCTTTTCCATACATCACTTTAAAATCACCATTTGTTCATCAAAATAATATTTACAACTCAAAAATAAGTCCCAACAAGTGGACAAAACAAGGTATCCGTCACTAGACTCAAAAGTAAAACCCAGAATCCCGCTCCTAGCTCTTCAAGCTTCAGAAGTTCACCTAGTCCAACCTGCGACCGGTACCTGTAGGAAAAGCAGCTAGGGGTGAGCGTTCGCTCACCATCAAGGATAACAGACTGACTACGACATAATTAGCAGACAATGCCGGTAACACCAACAATAAACCCAACACCAGGGAACACTATCCCCAACCCAAGTACTCCGACTGACACACACCCACTGTTACCTTCCTTGACCAACTCAACACTCTGACACGTAAAGTAGACCCGACACAACGATCACGACCTCTTCCAAGGACTCAAAAGACCACCACGCAACACCCAAGGTCACAAAGGATCGCACACCAAACAAGATCACAAAGGATCGCATACCAGCTGCTCAGTAGCCCCCCTCAATCACGCGCTTTGCCGAACCACTCAGGCCAGGCGGTCGACCTGTATCAGTAACCTCTCTCTCTCACGTGCTTCCCCGACACAAAGTCGGGCCAGGCGGTCGACCTGTCACACTCACAACCCCGAACCACACACGCGCGGCCAGGACCCCTTTACTGACGGGCGGGCACCCTACCCCGTCTGAACATGCAGACGCGTGTGATCGAGGACCCCCGTTTCATGAAGCGGGCCCACAACCTCAGGTAACCACAATCACAATCACAAACAAAGTTCAACAAACATCAACAACACAAGTTCAACACTCCACAGGCACTCATGGCCACCCAAGACACCAACCATAAAACACGGACTCAACAACCCCACAGGCACTCAAGGCCTCCCAAGATACACCAACAGTAACTCACGGGCTCAACAACCCCACGGGCACTCCCGGCCACTCAAAACCACCAACAGTAACTTACGGGCTCAACAACCCCACGGGCACTCACGGCCTCTCAAAACCACCAATAGTAACTCACAGGCTCAACAACCCCACGGGCACTCACGGCCTCCCAAGACACACCGACAATATAGACACGAGTTCAACAACCCCACGGGCACTCTCAGCCTCCCAAGACACACCGACAATAAAGACATGGGTTCAACAACCCCACGGGCACTCACGGCCACCCAAGACACCAACAGTAACTCACGGGATCTCATGGCCACCCAAGACACAACAGTAAAACGCGGGCTCTCATGGCCACCCAAGACAAAACAGTAAAACACGGGCTCTCATGGCCACCCAAGACACAAAAATACACAAACAACCTCCCGCATAACCAATGCCTCCAACAGTCCTAATATCAACAGTTTTACAAACAATCTCCGGGCATGGTCATATGCCTCCAGTACTCCTAATCTCGTTAAGTTCGAAATCGACCTCCGGGCATGGTCATATGCCTCCAGTAGTTCTAATCTCGATAAGTTCGCAATCGACCTCCGGGCATGGTCATATGCCTCCAGTAGTTCTATTATCGATAAGTTCACTGCTCCTACGGCACTACTAAGTATCACATGCTTTTCTAATAATCGCTACGTTCCCGTATCATGCCTTTCTAAATATTCGATAAACCTACTTAACCCACGACACCCCGGTGTCACATGCAATTCTACTGTTAACTTTCCCTAGTCAGGGCCGAGATCCGACTACTTTTCCCTACCTCAACTGAAGAACAACCGATACGTCTCCTAGCTGCTGACGTCCTGGCTCGCTACCTCCGGTCTTCTCTTCGATCGAAGCCGGACTCTAAATTTAACACGAAGCCACAAATTAATAACGGTTCCGCCGTTAAATTAAAGGTTACGATTAGTCCAGTTTAAATCCGACAGTTGTCTTTTAAACTCGAGCGGGCTAAAAGCGGAATTGACGGCGAATCGAGTTCGAGTACTCGAGCCCGAGCACAGAACCCGGTGCACGGATCCCAAGGCACGGGTTGCGAGGTACGGGTTTCGTGGCATGATTCCCGAGGCATGGGTTTTGTGGCACAATTCTCGAGGCATGGGTTTCGTGGCACGCTTCCCGAGGTGGCCTATTCAGCGTTCCGCTTTCGGCCCGTTCTAAGTTCGATTTTAAACGTCCAGCTTAGTCGATTCACGCCCCTCGTTCAACAGTCCAAAATAACGTCTTAAACCAAATCTGATTTTAATTTCTTTTATTCTAAAACCTTTTCATCAAAACTGATTTTGTTCTAAACTAATTTCCTTTTACAAAATTATTTTCTTTAAAGTTCTTAATCACTTTCGTCTTCACGACGTCCAGATCCCCAAATCGTTTCCGATCAACAGATCCAGAAGGGTGTTTGAGAAACAGAAAAAAAAAGACGAGGAAAAGCTCGGAAGTTTGGGTCCGGCCGTTCACCGGCGAGGCTACCGCCGACGACCAAAACAACACGGTTTCGGGTTCTCACCGTGGGGGGGAAAGATGACGAGGGAGACGGCGGAGCACACGGGTCTCTCGCCCGTCTCAGATCTGAACGGGAACGGATGGTTCCGTCCCAGATCTGAGGCGCGCCGGCGAGTCTCTCACGACTCTGGCTGTAAATGGCGACGGCGGGCTCGGCGACGCTCGAGCGGAGGCCGGCGATGGTGGCTCAGGAGAGGTCTTGGACTGTACGGCGACGAAACGAGAGAGAGGTCGGGGACTCGAGCTGGTCGGAGGTGGTGGTTCGGGGCGGCGGCTGGTGTGAGGAGAGAAGGGTCGGGATTTGAGGGGGAGCGGTGCAGAGAGAGACGAGGACGAGGGGGTTCGGCGCTGAGGGAGAAGTAAAATGGGTATAAACCCTAATTTTAGCCATTTATACCTGGAGCCACGTCTGGGCTTGGGCCTCAGATGGCAACCGGGCTTCGCGGCCCAAAGACGGCTGTGTTGGGCTTGGCCTGCGCGCCGGGCCTGGTCCAGACCTGATTTTTTTTTGCAAAAGCTTTCATCTTCAATCTGCTCTGAACGAATAAGAAATAACTAAATTTAACCTTTTTACCGAGACGGTCTTCACATAGTCCAACCTGTCAGCTAAAATAACGAAAATGCTCTCAATAATTTTTTTTAAATAAAATTAAAGTAACTTTTTAAATGGAAAATTTTCGTTTTAATATCCTGACAAACATTTATTTATCCTTGCTTGTTTTTTTTGCATTATAATACCTTGACAAACATTTATTTTCATTTTCATATCCAACGTTACTTTTCTGTTCATTTTCCATCCAAACAATGTAAAATGTCTAAAATACCCCTAATTGCCTTTCAAATTTTCAAAATATGTCATTAGAATATTTTATTTTAAGGAGACGACGGTGGGTTAATCAATTGTGTTCGACCAAAATTTGATGCTCTCTTGTCTAATCCTAAAGTGGCGCCGAGAGATGGCCAAGGCTCTTGCCTTGGCTCTAGCCATGGCTTCCATTATCTTCGCAGGTGATCTCCGCGGCTCAGGTTCCCTCTGTAGAACTAGGGTTTTGCGAAACTATTTTATGATTATTGCGATTAGCTCTCTCTGCAAACCCTATGCAGAGTTAGAGATGAGGAGAGACGACGGCGGCACGGATCTCCATAGCAAGCGGATGGCGGCGGCAGGACGTCTCTCCGACAGTCACGAGACCAGGGATGGCTTCTCCGGCTTGTTGGGTAAGTCTTCTCTACTTGGATCGATGATGGGGGAAGGACGAGGGATCCGTTTTGGGGATCCAAAGAGGCAACCACGACGCTTCAAGCGTCGGAGTCCAGTATGGGGACCTCGCTCTCGAAGCTTCAATCGTCGGATGCCGATGTGGGGATCTCGTCCTCGAAGTTTCAGTCGCCGGAGTCCGGCGGTGGTTCGAGAAGGTTCTTGCATGACGGTGACGACGGGGATGGATGACCGGAATAGGGTTCAACCTATAATGGGTGGGGACCGAGTTTCGGCGGTTCCGATCACCCCGGCGAACTTCTCGTCAAGAATAGAGACGGGACAACCGGTGATGGCATCGCCGGAGATGGCAGCTACGAGGAGGTGTAAGCCGAGTAGGGCTTCGCAGGCCCAGGTGGGTCACAGGTCGGGTGGTCCGGGCCTGGCAGATGACGAGAGATGGGCCTGGTCTGGGTCAAGGGAGAAGATCGGTCCATGGGCTCCGAGCATTTACCCCTATGCCTGGGGCGGATCGGGTCAATGCTCAGAGGATGCATCAATTTTAGCGGCGGGGGGCTTCAAGCATCCCCACCTCCAAGAATGAGTACATGGGGGCCCAGGGAGGGGTTGGTCGACTGTACCTTCTCCTTGGAAGATTGGTGGCAATGGTTCTTCCAACAGTCGATAAGATAATTTCCTACCACTTCGGGGTCAGCAATCCCTCGTTCAGGAGCCCTACAACTATCATTCAAGGGAGGACGACGCACGCTGACTTACCAGGGGAGTTATCGGTCCACCACTATTAAGTTTTCACCTGGTCTGCTCGACCAGCAACTTATGGTTGGAGCATACTATATCGGTGTCCTTGGATGCTACCGCAGTTTCACCCCTCCGACCGCCTCTATGCCCATGAGCAACATTTACTACTCAGCATTTGTCTTTCAGCTTTATGTTTTGTTTTATGCTAGCTTCTTGGTTTGTATGGTGTTTGTCGTCAAGCGAACACCAGTTTGCTTTAATTAATAATATTACCATTCCGTTAAAAAAAAGAATATTTTATTTTTATTTTATAAACTCTAAAATCTTAATTAATTTTATTTTAAATAAAAAAAAGTTAAAATCATTTTTTAAATAGTTTTTTATTTTTAAAAATTCAGTTTTTATCTTTAAAAAAATCATTTTTTATTTATTTCTTCTATTTCAATTTTTTCTTATAAAAAATTATATATTAATTTAAAATATATAAAATTCAGATTTTAATTTAGAAATCATATTTTTTTATTTCATTAATTCTATAAATTTTAAAAAATACCTTGTAATCAGTTTATATATTTTTTTAAATCAGTTTATATTTCAAAAACTAAGTTTTATTGTTAATAATAAGTTTTTATTTAGGCATCTTCTCCAAAAAAAAACTCTAAATTGCATTAAAATACCTTAATTTTACCATATCCAAACTATTTGCTTCTTTTCTGTTTATCATTTTGCTACTTACAATTACTTTCCATACCCAAACATTATAAGCCTCCATGTCTTGCAACTGGAAGAACATGTACGATGGAAAGGCTCACTAGTAAGGCTCACATACTGACCGGACAAAATTGTAGGACTTGGGACTCAGAATAGTGGGTGTTTTGCAATGAGAGGCTCACATGTGAGACTCTCTATTGTTAGTGGATGTTGGCTGGATGCTGAGTGGTTAATTAATTGATATTTTATTGTTTTATTTAATTCTTTATCAAAAACAGTTTTAATTATATAAAATTTAAATAAATGTGAAAAAAAATAAACAATGATAATAAAAAAAATAACAAATAAATTTAACACTAATAAAAATGAACTTGAACTTTTATTCATCCCCTTTTAATACAACCCCAAAAAATACATGCTCAAGAATCATTGTGGTGGTATAGCCGGTGGTGGTTGTTGTTGTCGAAGAGCTTCAAGTTCACCTTCAAGGGTATTCAAGACTCTTCGAAGTCGGGCTTGCACGACTTGTGCTCTTCCAACTCGTCTTCGCTAAAGTCGGAAATATCCCTTTGCACCATGGACATGTAGGTGGCGAAGTTTACTTCCCACTTTTCGGTTAACTTGTGTAACATGCGGCTCCTTTCTAGGTTGCCTTCCTGCCTTGAATGTTCCATCTCCGTGAAGGCGGTTATTTGTTCCGTGAGGACAGTCCCCTTCTTTCCTGCCTTCACTGCCTTCTTTCCTTGCGGCCGCGTTCGACGAGTTGGTTGAGGGGGACTTGCATTGGCCGAATGGGAGGGGGTGTTTCGCTGAGAGGGACCTCACTCCCTCGTTGTGATCGGAAGCTGCCCATTCTGGTTGTTGAGACTCGCCACCAAGAGGTGTGTAATCTTCCCCTGTGGGGTGGGGTTGAGCTATAATTCTCAGCTTCATCCAAGCGTTGTCGTTGTTGTTGGCGGACAGTACCCATGGTGCCTTCCTTGGCAGCGAACTTCTCAACGCCCTCAAGCTCGGTAACCCAATGATCGAGGTCGAAATTTCTTGGGTGCTCCTTCGGCCTGTCTTCCTTCTTGGTATTGGTCCACATTTCCTTCGCATGTCTCATGTGGTCCTCATGGCTCCAACCGTTGTGGACCTCGGCCTTTGAGGTCTTCAGATAACCGAGGAACCTCCTTGTCCGCGACTAGCATCTGGCCCAATGTTTCTTGATAGCATTCCACTCGTAGCGGCGGTGTCCTCCGGTCGCGTTGAACTTCCTCTCAATATTGCACCAGACTGTGTTTCCAGATTAGGAGTTTCCCTTAATCAGGTCTCTTGTCGTTGAGAGCCAACAGTCTATCAGGTGTCTGTCTGCCTCGATGGTTCATGCCCTCCGTGCCTGTGGCGGTGCTCGGGGTCGTCGTTGGGAAGGTCCAATAGAGGATGACTGCGACGACCTACGGGTGCCTAGAACGTTGGGTAGCAGGTAATCGGGGTAGTTATAGAATTGTGGTGGAAGTTGGTAACCTTGTGGCGGCATCTGGTAACCTTGTGGCGGGATCTGGTAACCTTGTGGGTAGAATTGTTGTTTTTTTTATCAGCAATGTTTTTGAAATTTTAGAAACCAAGTTTTCGAATCAAAAACTTGGAAAAGGGACAAGCCCTCGCATTACAAGTAGTTCGATTTCTAAACGAACCTAACAACATTAACCCAATGTTCAAAACACCTAAAAAACTTATAGGTATTGAAATGAAAAAACTTGCGGCTGAAGTAAAGAAGTTCCAAAATTTGAAAAATCCCCCCCAATGGCTATGCTTATGTCACACTTAACCGATTACCACAGTATACAGCCACAAATGACACAACCTTGTACCAACCTTTTGCCTTTTAGTGTTACTAGTTTGAAGCACCCCTATTATCAAACGCCCAACCACAGCGGGTTGAATTGTTGTTGACGGAATTGACCTTGGAAATATGAAATTATAAAACTTTTATTACAAAAGTATTTTAAAAATGATATTCAAACAAATAAATTTGTTTAACAAATTAAACAACAACAGTCAATTACAAAAATGAATTAAAAAAATACAATAAATGAAACACTTAACGATAGTTTGAAATTACCTAAGCTCGACCCCGGTTGCATATATGGCGAGAAAGCGGAGTTCTCACCAGGTTCCGTTAAAATTTCGTGGAAATCCCGTGCTAGTTCGTCAGGGGTGAATCCTACATCGTCACCCGCTGATTGTGAACGGGTCTCTTCGTCGCCCGACATTTTTCACGAGAATATTGGAAATGAGAGAGTAGATTTTGGGAATGGGAGAGTGAAATTGGAGAATGAGTGAGCAAAAAAAATGAGGTTGGGGTATTTATAGGGTTAATATTGTAGTAGATTAAATAATAATAAAAAATGTTACCGTTTCCGACCGTTGGAAAACGGTCTGATTTTTTTTCTTCCGCAGGGACATGTGGCAGGCGCGGATTGGAGGACGGTCGGACGCGGGCTGCGGCCCGTCCCGCGGTTGTGGGACGTGGGACGCGGGCCTCGGCCCGGCCCGCGTTTTTGCGGGACGCGTAAAAGCCGTCCCACAACGGGACGGCCCACGTCCCACAAGAACGCGAGTTAGACCTTTGGGCCGGTCCGTTGTACTTGCTCTAATCTACTGGACAAAACCATCGGCTTTTACCACGTTTGCTTTGCAAATTGACATTGCAGCTATTTACAAAGACTTGCTTCAACAAGCCAAGCCCACGATGACTTTACAGTACGCATACCAATTTCAAACATGGCAACCATTCCATTAAGATTCAATTAAGCTTCCATAAACGGATAATAAAAGGCAAAATAAAGTACAAAATAGCATATTAGCAATTAGAAAATTGAGAACGTGCATAGCAAATATGCAATTCTGGAAACTTGAACCGTTCATCAACAGGTACTTCATACAATTTGGCATCGTTCAGGCAGCCTTCGAGCTCGTTCTTTGTGTTGAGGACAGAGAAGATCTAATGTGCGGTGAGGAGAAGAAGAGAAGAGGCAGAGTGAACCAGATCTGGCCACCGATGTTTGTTCGCAGCCCCACATGGAGGGCACCCTGGCTTGGATCCCCGTTGACCACCACTGGCGCAACCACCGTCGCGTCTGCAGCACCCAAATGTTCACCGGACGTGCAAGAAGTGAGGAGGCCACGATGTGGGGTTTTTTCAGATGTTCCTGAATCCCCAGTACATGGGGAAATTATTAGAAAAGCTTTCGCGTGATAATTTCTTTGAGGGGTGGTTTCCATCCTCTTGCTTTTGATTTTATCTTTTTCTTTTAAATCAAAAATTATGAAAAGTCTGTTATGCCTCTCGTACTTTACTCTTCGATTCCCTTTATTTCTCCACTCTTTGTCTCCTTCTCCTTATTCTGATTCAAAACTCAAAAAATCAAATCTCTCTCTCGCTCTCTTCTTCTTCATCTCTGCAAATCATCTCCGAGCAAGGACGTCGTCTCTATCTCCGTCGCCAGGAAGTTCCACAGCAAGGATGTCGAACCAGATACGACTTGAATGGTAGGATTTAGGTTAGCTTGAGTTTTTGCAAGAGCTAGGGTTAAGGGGGGTTAAGGGTACATCGTCGGTGAGGGGGGCCATTCTCACCGGCGTCTGGAGAGGCGTAGGAGGGCTTTTGGGCCCTTGTCGGAAAAGGAACAAAGGGCATCAGCTAGGTCCAGACGGAGCTGAATGATGTTGTAATGACGTCGTTATTCCCCCAATCATCTCCGTCTGGTTGAGGTTTAGGGTTCGTTAGGAACGTTTTGGGGCGAAAAGGATCGGTTTCCGGTGACCAGAGGCTCACGGGAGATCCGGCCACCGTGGGTGTAAGAACCACTCCCGGTCAACGCCAGTCAAATCGGCGAAAAACAGGAAAATTTAAAAATTTTGGGCAGACACCTAAATGAACCTAAATTTCACCCCGAGGGTCATATCGGACTTAAGTTGACCCCGATATCGACCAAAGTGAGTTCTGGGGGACTCATGGCAACTTTCTGACTAATTTGGGAAAGGTTGACTTTTTGCCGGAAAAGTCAACCGAGCAACGTTTTGGTCCGTTCGAGGTCCGTTTTGGATCCAAAAAGCTTAGCCGTCGTTACAGCGGTCTTAGTTGAGCCGTTTCCTTGTAGCCCGTGAAGTTTCATAATTTCCTGGAAAATGGGCCCGTTTGGGGCCCGAGAAGGCCGAATTTCGCGAATCTGACATGATATTTTTCAAAAAGGTGGGACCCACAAGACACTTGTCACACAAGTAGTGGTTGTTGGTTTTTAAAATAAAGAAAGGTGAGGGGTAGTTTGTAATTAGGAGGTATGGTGTGTTTTTAAAAACAAAATAAAAGGAAGGAAGAGAGAAAGTCGGCCACACTTAGAAAAAAAAAAGAGAATTAGAGAGAGAAAGTGGAGAGAGGAAAGAGAAGGAGAAAGAGAGAAAAAGAGAAGAAAGGGTGTAGGGTTTTGCGATTTATCGACGATCCAACCGACGGATCGTCTCAACGGTTGAAGAATCGAGCTCCCATCGTCATTCCCTATGGTGAGAACCCAATATTTTCTCGTTTTGGTACGTTGGAATTTTAGGGTTTGAGTTTAAACGAGTCAAATATGGTTGAGTTTTGTTTAAGATTGGTTTAAAGTTGAATGGTTGAGGTTTGGGGTTCGTTAGAAACATTTTGGGGCGAAAAGGAAAATTTTCCATTGTGGCCGTGTGGGGCCCACTTGCCCGGGCCTCGGGTTTTTCTTGTTCGGGTGGTTTTGGACGATCCCCGAATCGATAATTCACACCCGGAACGAATTATGGGATTAAATTGTGGAAATTGGAAATTTCGGGTTTAGAAACTTTAAACGCGAATTAAATCGCTCAGAAGTCGGAAATTGATTCCGTCGATTGCGTTGGAACCCTTGAATTATTTTAAGATCGTAGAAACGAAAACGGGAATTTTCTGAGCCCCGGAAGGGCGTTTTCCGATACCGGGCAGATTCGCCAAGCCGGGCGAATCGTGCTTTTCCGGGCCCATTGTTGACAATGTCGAGTAATTGGGAAGTTTGGGAGTGATCGACATTGTCGGGGTTGAGTTTGGGTGTCAAATTCATTAAAATTCAGCTTTGCCCGCAAACTTAAAAAGTGCTTTAATTGTGATCTTGTTAGATCGTGCCGAGGACCGCGGAAAGGGAAAGCTAGGTGAGTGATCGCGAGCACGCCGGAGCTTGGGCGTGGACTTTTGGGAAAGCGTTACGAGGTAGGGAAAAGTAGCCGGATCTCGGCCTTGACTAGGGAAAGTTAACAGTAGAAATGCATGTGACACCTAGTGGTGTCGTAGGATAAGTAAGTTTATCGAACACTAGAAATGCAGGCGACACTTAGTGGTGTCGTATGATATATGAACGTATCGAACAATAGAAAGGCATGTGACACTTAGTAGTGTCGTAGGATAAGTGAGCTTATCGGACAATAGAAATACTGGTGGCATTTGGTTGTGCCCGGAGGTTGATTGAATTGTTTGTGGTTGTGGGTGGCCATGAGTGCCCGTGGGGAGTTGAATTCGTATTTTACCGTTGTGTGTCTTGGGTGGCCATGAGTACTCGTGGGGAGTTGAACCCGTATTTTACCGTTGCGTGTCTTGGGTGGTCAGGTGTGCCTTTGGGGTGTTGGACCCGTGTTTTTACTGTTTGTGTGTTGTGGGTGGCCATGTGTGCCTTTGGGGTGTTGACCCGTGTATCACTGTTGGTGTGTCGTGGGTGGCCATGGGTGCCTTTTGGGTGTTGACTCGTGTATTACTGTTGGTGTGTCGTGGGTGGCCATTTGTGCCTTTGGGGTGTTGACCCGTGTATTACTGTTGGTGTGTCGTGGGTGGCCATGTGGGCCTTTGGGGTGTTGACCCGTGTATTACTGTTGGTGTGTCGTGGGTGGCCATGAGTGCCTTTGGGGTGTTGAACCTTGGGTGTTGATTGTGATTGCCTGAAGTTGGGGGCCCGCCTGACAATAAAGGGGTCCTGTGGTCGCGCGCATGGGGGTTGGCTAGCCTTCCGACTAACCATCGGTAAAGTTGGGAATTCTTCTGCGACGAGGTTGGGGGCCCGCCTGACAATAAAGGGGTTCTGTGGTCGCGTGCGTGGGGGTTGGCTAGCCTTCTGACTAACCATCGGTAAAGTTGTGCATTCTTCGGCGATGAAGGGCGGCTCCCCTTCCGACTAGCTATCGGAGAAGTATTGCGGAATATATCGCTAACATGTCGACCGCCTGGCCCGACTGCGTTCGGGGGAAGTTGTGTGGGGCAGGCTCAAGCCCAGCCGGTTAGGAATCGACACTGAGTAGCTGGAGTGCGATCCTTTGTGATTTTGGGTGTTGCGTGGTTATCTTTTGCGTCTTTGGTGGAGATCGTAACCACTGTGTTGGGTCTATATTACGCGTCAGGTTTAGTTTGGTTGGGGAAAGTAACAGTTTTCATGTGACAGTCGGGTTATTCGAGTTTGGGGATAGTAGCCCCCGGTGTTTTGTTTGTTGTTGGTGTTTCCGGTATTTCTGCTAAGTATGCCGTAGTCAGTCTGGTATCCGTGGTGGTGAGCGAACGCTCGCCCCTAGCTGCTTTTCCTACAGGTACTGGTCGCGAGGTGGACTAGGGGAGCTCTCGAAGCTTAAAGAGTTGAGAGCGAGAGTCCGGGTTTTTGGGGGTTTAGCGACGTACGCTTTGTTTATTTTGTCTGCTTGTTTTGGGACGTACTTTTAAGTTGTAAAATATTATTTTGATTAACTCAAGGTGGTGATTTTTAAGCGGTTTATTTAAATTAAAATATTTGAAAATTGTTTTATTGTTCTTCGTTCGCGTTCCGGGCTCGATTCTACCGAATTCAGGGCGTGACAGTGGGCCACCGTGGGTGGTGGCTGGCCACGGCAGTGGCCGGACCGGCCCTGATCGGTCCAGCCACCCACGGCCAATGGATGGTCGGGTGGGGCCCACGTGGCCGGGTCTCGGGTTTTCATGTTCGGGTGGTCTCGGACGATCCCCGAGTCGATGATTCAAACCCGTAATAAATTATGGAATTAAATTGGGAAAATTGCAATGACGGGTTTAGAAACTTTAAGCGCGAATTAAATCGCTCGAACATCGGAAATCGCTTCCGTCGAATGCGTTGGAACACACAAATTATTTTAGGATCGTAGAAACGAAAATGGGAATTTTCGGAGCCCCGAAAGGGCGTTTTCCGATCCCGGGCAGATTCGCCGAGCCGGGCGAATCGGGCTTTTCCGGACCCATTGTTGACAATGTCGAGTAATTGGGAAGTTTGGGAGTGATTGGCATTGTCGGGGTTGCATTTGGGCATTAATTACTTTAAAATCGGGTTTTGCCTGCATATTAAAAAGTGTATTATTTTGATCACTTTAGACCGTGCCACCGACCGCGGAAAGAGGAGGCTAAGCGGGTAATCGTGAGCACGCCGGAGCTTGAGCGTGGACATTTGGAACACTTTACGAGGTAGGGAAAAGTAGCCGGATATCGGCCTTGACTAGGGAAAGTTATCAATAGAAATGCATGTGGCATTTGGTGGCGTCGTAGGTTAAGTGAACTTATCGAACAATAGAAATGCATGTGGCACTTGGTGGTGCCGTAGGGTAAGTGAACGTATCGAGCCGTAGGGTGGTACTGTAGGTTAAGGAAACTTATCGTACGATAGAAGTGCATATGGGCACCTGGTTGTGTCCTTAGGTTGTGGAACCTTGTCGTGCTGTAGAATCACATGTGGGCACCTGGTTGTGCCCGTAGGTTGAGTGAACTGATTGTGTTTGTGTGTGGCCATGAGTGCATGTGGGGTGTTGACCCCGTCTGTTATTGACTGACTTGCTGAGTGGTAGTTAGTCGTTATGTTATTTTCGCTATTTGCTGATCTTTGTGTGATTTATGATATTGGTGTGGAGGTTTGGCCCACCCGTCGACTCGCCATCGATAAAGGGTGCCACGGTACCGCGTTTGAGGTTGCCCCACCTTCCGACTAGCTATCGGTAAAGTGTTGCGTTGTTCTGCGATGAAGGAGAGGCCCTCCTTCCGACTAGCAATCGGAAAAGTGTTGCTATGTGCCGCAATGAGGTACGCTTCCTTCCCAAGGGGCGATCGGGTAAAATGCGAGGCTACACCGGGCCTAGCCGGTTAGCTACCGGAAACCGTGCAGTGTGTGGTTTGTTGTTATTGCGTGACATTACTTGTGACCTTTGTCTGTGGGTGGAGGTATGGCCCGCCTGTCAACTCGCCCTCGACAAAGGGTGCCACGGTTCCGCGATGAAGGAGAGGCCCTCCGTCCGACTAGCACTCGGAAAAGTGTTGTTATGTGCCGCGATGAGGTACGCTGCCTTCCCGAGGGGCGATCGGGTAAAATGCGAGGCTACGCCGGGCCTAGCCGGTTTGCTACCGGAAACCATGTAGTGTGTGGTTTGTTGATATTGTGTGACATTGCTTGCGATCTTTGTGTGTGTGTGGGTGGAGGTATGGCCCGCCTGTCGACTCACCCTCGACAAAGGGTGCCATGGTTCCGCGATGAATGAGAGGCCCTCTGTCCAACTAGCACTTGGAAAAGTGTTGCTATGTGCTGCGATGAGGTACGCTGTCTTCCCGATCGGCGGTCGGGTAAAATGTGGGGCTACGTCGGGCCCAACGTCCTGCTAACTTGCGTGACTTTGTTCACGATTGTGTTTGTTTGTAGAGGTCGTAAGTTCTGTGTTAAAGGGTGAGGTCTTGGGTTTGAGACTCATCAATAACCTACGGTGGTGATACAGCGCCTCTGCGTGAGGGTCTCACCACGGAGAGGGGTTAGGGTTGATGCGTTGCGACGTTGTACGAACTAGGTTTCCCCTACGTGAACGGGTTGTTCGAGGTTTTCCTCACGTGAACTGGTGGTTTGAGGTTTCCCTCACCTGAGCGGGTTGTTTGAGGTTTCCCTCACGTGAACGGGTTGTTTGAGGTTTCCCTCACGTGAGTGGGTTGTTTGAGGTTTCCCCTATGTGATCTGGTAATTGGGGTATTGATGTTGTGACTTGTGAGCAATAGTGATTTACTTAGTTGAGAACATGATCCCCGTTTGAGGTTTCCCCTACGTGATCGGGTAATTGGGGTATTGACATTGTGAGCAATAGTGATTTACTTAGTTGAGAACATGATCCCCGTTGAGGTTTCCTCTACGTGATCGGGTAATTGGGGTATTGATATTGTGAGCAATAGTGATTTGCTTAGTTGAGAACGTGATCCCCGTTTTGAGTTTTCCCCTACGTAATCGGGTAATTGGGGTGTTGGTATGGTGAGCAATAGTGTTTTGCTTAGTTGAGAATGTGATCCACATTCGAGGTTTCCCTTACGTGAGTGAGTATTTGAGGTATTGATATCGTGAGCAGTTGTGACGGTTTGGTATTAGGTTTTGAGATAGTTGTTTGCCCTGTTTAGATTGGTAAGTTGTTGATGCTTTACTAGTATGCCATAATCAAACGGGTATCAGTGGAGGTGAACGGAACGCTCATCCCCTTTACTACTTTTCCCGCAGGCCTCTAAGGTAGGGACGAGTAGCGAATACTGGTTTGGTTGCGGAAAGTTACAAGTAAATGCACATAGGATCGTGTGAGGGCTGTGCTTTACCTTGTCGGTGTGACTAATGGAATTGTTGTTCAGTCTCTGATTTGGGGTCTCCATTACGTGCACGGGTCTTAGATGGTTGGGGGGAAATTGACAGTGATTTGTGTGACAGTCGGGTTTAACATGTGATTTGGGGTAGTAGTCAGGATATCGGAGATAAAAGGATAATGACAGGGACGACGGAAAGGTTAGAATCGACAGGGTCGCTTCGTTATGCAGTGTCAGGCAATATCGAAGTTTCGTTAGTTGCCACTTAAATAGGATCAAGTAAAATGAGATTTTACGTTGATCTATTGACATGCATAAACCTAAGGGTCATACCGGAGGATGAAACTCATTGACACATTTATGGAGAATGGCCAAAAGGGAGTTGTCTTGGGACATGACCAAAACTGGGTTTTGGGTCATGTGCCCGTAAGTGAATAGAACTTTACGGATCGAGACAAGGCTTGGAGTCTTGGGATTGATCGCGTCGGATAATGTTGGACATTTCCGATATGGAAGGCTTGGAGGCGATGAGCGAATCACGGGACCTCGTTGGAAATGGCCACGGGCCATGTTCCAAGAGGCCCATGAAAGCCCCATGCAACCAAGACCCATGGAACTAATTAATCAAGTCTTGATTAATTAGTACTAAGTAAGCAAGACAAGGATTAAGGTGTTGGTGATTCACCACCTAACCCAATCTTGTCTTGCCATACTTTGTCCTATTTACACCTTACTTGACACCATACTTGTCTCATGCCTTTAGTTGGACAAGTATGGGTTTTGTTATGTTTAAGTCATCTTTTTTCAACATAATAAAAACAAGACAAGAATAGGAAACACAACTTCTCTCCCCCTTCCCTTGCAATTTCGGGTTTGGCAAGCTCCCACCTCCATGTTTGTGTTCTTGAGTCCTCAAAGAGAAGAACTATGTGGCTTTGATTCCCATGTGGATACATAGGCGTCTTGGAGACTGAAGCCAATCATTCGTTACCCGGTGTTCTTGTTTTGGTAAGAACTAGTGCTGAATTTTTCTCTTGTGAATCCATTCTTTGTTAGTTGTTTCATGGTTTTAATCGTCTCTTGGTTTTCCTTGATTTTCCGCTGCGAGTTGGTTCATCTCCAACCCTACCTCTAGAGACCCAACAGTGGTATCAGAGCCGTGCTACCTTCGGGATTCACAAGACGGTGTTCAAAGTTTCGGTTTTGCTTGAAAGTTTCGTTTTTGGCATGTTGTTTAGCTAAATTGTTTGATAACATGTTTTAAATTCTTGTTTATGGATTTAATTCATGTAAAATGAAATTTTGAAAATTATTTCAAATCTGGAAATTTTGAAAAAAAAATTGATTTTTCGGGTCTCGGGAGCCGAAACCGGGACCGAACGGGGCTCCGTTGGACGGAGCTAGGCCAAGCATGACCATTGGATGGTTGATATGCCAAGGCTAAACCGCTTTGTTAGTTATGACGAGTTTGGAACCGTCATGACGAACTCGAAGATCAAATGTTCAAATGTTTCATTTTTGAACGGTTTCGATAAACCGAGCATCAAAAAAATTCAAAACTTGGCTATTAAATAAAACCGGAAAATCACATGATGTTTGATAACATGCTTGTTTGATAACACGATGTGTGATGTGATGTTGGCATGGTGTACTTTATAGCCCCGAGCTCGTTTTAATTATTTATCGTTTTTCACGGCCTGCGAGCCGTTAAAGTTAGTGTGTAATTATTCTTTCAAGGTGTGGTCGTCGAACCACTTGTTTGTAATATTTATTTATTCCCGACTTGCGAGTCGTGTATTAAATTGTAATATTTTGCTCAAGACGAAGAAAGGGCGAAAAGTTCATTTGGTGGCTTTTCGGGTGTTGACATCGGCTTGGAGTTGATGGAGCTCATGAAGCTAGTGGGAGTTAGTTTAGGGGGCTATTATGTGCACATTTATCGCTTTATGCTTGGTTTAGTTTATGCATGATTAATTCTATGTGTTTTAGAATTGCATGCTTAACTTTATTTACCGAGCATATCACCTCACATGCACAGATAAAATTGGAATTTTAATCCTTGTGTGTGAGCCCTTAGAATCGTCATTACATTGGATGTAGTTGATGGGTTAGAAGGAAGAATTACATTGGATGTAATTGGAGACATCATTACATTTGGAATGTAGTTGATGTGCTCATCACATCTAGGATGTGCCAAAAGTTTTAAACACAACTGGACAAGTAAAAACGGGTCATGTCCTATACCTCCCAAATTCTCAACACCTTACTACCTCCCCGTCCTATGGGTGTCGTGCGCCTTAGCGGAGCATCCGTGGGAAAGCGGGGTAGTAGGTTTGGACGACATATGTGGGTGTCGTGCGCCTTAGCGGAGCACTTACATAGTGGCGGGTCATAGTTGAAAATCGGTGGACCCGACTACGATTCTCAGCTAGGGTTGAGCTAGGGTATCAGATAGGGTAAGCCGTGTACTTAAGTACATACCCTAGCCAAGAGTCACATTGGATGTGATTGGACGGGGTCCTACCTACATAGCTCGATTGAGTGGTGAGCCTTCGTTCAGCTTGATCGAGTGAATCAAGGATCTAGGTTTTAGATTCTAAAGGTATAGAATCGATTGTTGGTGTTAAATCTTGATCTTCATAAAATTTATTCAGTTTACTGATTGAATTTTATTTGTTGTAGATCCAATGGCAAATTCAGCGAACAATAATAGTTTGTCATTAAAACCCATTCTTGACAGGGTCAAACTAAATTGGACAAACTATTTGGACTGATACAGAATTTTGAGGATAGTCCTCAAGTCTGAACGCAAAGAACATGTCCTTGACAAGGCTGTCTCTAAGACCACATCAGAGTTACATGAAGTGTCATTAACTGCTGAGAAGAATATCAGGGATTTGGGACCCAAGGATATTCTGATGGTCAACAAGGGAATTAAAAGTGGCAAGGGCGGGGCCCATGCGCACTTGGCAGGAAGATGAGACACCTGAGAATGTCTGCTTCTACTGCCAACAGCCTTGTCATTGGAACCGGGATTACAGGAAGTTCACGGCTGATCTGAAGAAGGGCAGTGGGACTGCGCCTTCATCAAATAGCCTGGATGATCTGAAGAAGGGCAATAGGACTGCGCCTTCATCAGGAAACCTGGATGATCTAAGGAAGGGCGGTGGGACTGTGCCTTCATCCGGTATTAACTCTATAGAGCTACATCTCTCTACTTCCAAAGATTCATGGGTATTAGATATCTGGACTTAATCTCACACATGCACTAATATATGGTGGCTGAAAGTAGGAGTGGTTTGGAAAGCACGAAGTGGACCTCAGAGTTGTGGCAACTGTTGTGGGATCCATGAGTCTTGCTTTGCCAAGTGGCCCTGTCTTAGTATTGTATAATGTATATTGCATACCTACTTTTAGTAGGAATATTATATTTGTATCCGTGTTTGACAAGGAAGGATATAATGTTAATATTGGAAATGAAGTTTTCAATGTTCTATGCAATGATATGTTTTATACAAGTACTGACTTGGTTGGAGGATCGTACATATTAGATATGGGTAACAATGCCTCAAGTTCTATATATTACGTTAATACGAAGAGGTCTAAATCCAACGATTTAAACCTAACTCTGTTATGGCACTGTTATTTGGGCCGCATAAACAAAAAGCGCCTATCAGCACTTCAGAAGTGCGGGCTTTCAGGTTCATTCGAATTCCATTCGATCGATAGGTGCAAGGTTTGTTTGATGGGCAAAATGACTAAAGTGCCCTTTATCGATCGCGATGAAAGGGCGGGTGAATTATTGGGGCCGATACACTCGAATGTGTGTAGACCAATAAGTTCACTTGCCAGGAGGGGTTTTAGCTACTTTATCACATTTACTGATCATTACAGTAAATATGGTTATGTCTATTCGGTGAGACATAAGTCTGAAACTTTTGATAAATTCAAAGAGTTTAAGACTAAAGTAGAAAACCGGCTCGACAAAGGTATTAAGGCACTTCGATTGGATCGAGGTGGAAAATACTTGACCACAAAGTTATTAGATCATCTAAAAGAGAATGGGATCCTTTTGGAATGGACTCCTCCTGGGACACTGTACTTGATAGGTGTAGCCAAACGGAGAAATCTGACATTATTAGACAATGGTCCGTTCCATGACTAGTTAGACTGATCTCCCAATCTCTTTCTGGGGTTATGCTCTAGAGACGACCACATTCATAGTGAATCGGGCTTCGACGAAGGGTGTGGAAGGGACACCATTTTAAAAATGGTACGAGATGATGCCCACTTTGTCCTTCCTAAAGATTTGTGGTTGCGAGGCTTTTGTGAAACATTTGGTTTCGACTAAGCTTGAACCAAAATCTGAGATATGCACCTTCGTGTGGTATCCCAAAGCAACAAGGGGATACTACTTCTACAATCCCAGTGAGAACATGGTGTTCGTCGCTTGGGGTGGGGTCTTTATGGAAAAGGAGTTTTGTTTCCAAAGACGTCATTGGGAGGACTGTACATCTCGAAGAAATTCAGGATGGTACATATCTGTCTAAACCAATTGACAACCCAGTAGAAAGGAGCCAGAGATTGACGTAGAGTAAGAACCAATTCCTGTTACAATTCCGGAAGGTCCAAGGCGATTTGAAATGATCAATCTTCCACCTCCAAGATATGGTATCCGGAGGTGACAATGAAGTCATGATGGATCATGATGCCCCAGCCACCTTTCAGGAAGTCGTGGATAGGCCCGACTCCGAGTTATGGCTGGGAGCCATGAGGGAGGAAATGCAATTCATGTCGGACAACTGAGTCTGGGAAATGGTTGATCCTATCAATGGTGTGAGGACCATCGGATGCAAATGGATCTTCAAGGTGAAGATGGACATGGACGGAAACCCTCTGACCTACAAAGCTCAACTGGTGGCGAAAGCTTATAGGCAGATCCAATGGATTGACTATGAGGAAACCTTCTCCCTAGTGGCTATGGTCAAAATCGATCCAAATTCTTCTTGACATAACTGTGTATCATAATTACGAGATATGGCAAGTGGATGTCAAAACCGCTTTCCTAAATGGAAATTTGACTGAGTACGTTTGTATGTCTCGGCCCAAAGGTTTTGACGATCCTAAGAATAAAGGAAAGATTTATAAGTTGTTGAAATCCATTTATGGATTGAAACGAACTTCTCGGAGTTGGATCCTTTGTTTTGATGAAGTTGTAATTGGATTTGGCTTAATCAAGAACGAGGATGAATCTTGCGTTTATAAGAAGGCTAGTGGGAGCAAGATTACCTTTCTGGTTCTCATTGAAAACGACATCCCAACCTTGCACGATACTAAAGCTTGGTTGAGGAAGTGTTTTTCAATAAAGGACTTAGGCGATGCTTCTTATATCTTAAGGATTAAGATATGTAGAGAGCGCACCAAGAGGGTCTTGGATTTAAGTCAGGGAACCTATGTGAACAAGGCATTGAGTAGGTTCTTAATGCTCGATTCAAAGAAAGGACTCTTACCCACTAGTCATGGCATTCATCTCAGCAAGACTCAGTGTCCTAAGACACCTGATGAGCTGAAAAGGATGATGAGAATCATATGCGCCTGGGGGAAGGATCGATCATATATGCCATGACATGTATGAGACCGGACGTCTCGTAAGCCTTATGTTGTACCAGTAGACATCGGTCTAACCCGGGGGAAAGATGATGATGAACTAGTCGTCGAAGGATGAGTAGACGCTAGTTTTCCAAGATAAATCCAGATGACTTTAGAAGCCAGTCAGGATATGTGTTTATGCTGAATGACAGAGCTTTAGCTGGGAGAGCGTAAAGCAAGATACCATTGCCGAATCTACAATAGAGGCCAAGTACATGGATGCTGCAGAGGCAGCTAAGGAGGCTATGTAGATTTGGAAATTCACGGCCGGGTTGGGTGTAATTAAAAACCCATCCAGCCCAGTGAATCCATTTTGCGACAACACAAGGGCCATTGCGCAAGCTAAAAGACCAGATCGCATAACAAATCCAAACATGTATTATGGCGTATCCACCTCATCAGAGAAATACTGAACCGAGGTGAAGTGAAGATAACCTATATTGCAACGGATGATAACATAGCCAACCCTTTGACTAAGGCACTGTCGCTGCCTAAACATGTTAGACATGTAAAGTCGATGGGTTTAGATTGGAACTAGAGCAAGTGGGAGATTGTTAGTCTTAATGCCCGTAGTTCAATCCTAAATGTCCAAATATATATATCATCGTTAGCAATAAAATTAAAGCGGCTTTATATTACTTATGTGTTGGAGTAATATATCGATGTGTGCTCTGATATATGTCCACAATGCGAATAGAACCATAGATCGAGATAGATCACACTCGATGGGTCCCTAGTCAACAAAGCTTCACTAGAAGCGACTAGTATGAAAGATGGCTCTTTATGGCTTACGTTCTGTTAGTCATTGGAATGGGATTCCGGAGTCTGATCATAGATATCATGTGGGACATGATATTGGACGACCCGCCCTGAATATGTGCCATAGATTAAGTCATGAACATATTCAGTGTTGTAGCTTGTCATGTATCCTTAGACCAAGGAGTCTTTGTGATCGCTATGTAGTCAACAACTGAGTTTGACCTGAGCCTAACGTTGTCCGTAACAGGGCTTCCATAACGGCCAGGATTGGCTTGGGGACGGGCTACATGAGTGACTCGAAAGACGGCTAAGGGATTTATCCTCATACTAAGGTATGGGAAAGATATCGGTTCTCGGCCGCTTGATCGAGAGTGACTGAAAGAATAGCATGGCCATGCACATGATACTGGGTATCATATCTTCAGTCATCTCACATATCAAGGAACAGGGATTGAGAATATTAAGGATGACGGCTCTATGCCTTATCTCAATCAGGATATCGGAGATAAAAGGATAATGACAGGGACGACGGAAAGGTTAGAATCGACAGGGTCGATTCGTTATGCAGTGTCAGGCAATATTAAAGTCTCGTTAGTTGCCACTTAAATAGGATCAAGTAAAATGGGATTTTACGTTGATCTATTGACATGCATAAACCTAAGGGTCATACCGGAGGATGAAATTCATTGACACATTTATGGAGAATGACCAAAAGGGAGTTGTCTCGGGACATGACCAAAACTGGGTTTTGGGTCATGTGACCGTAAGTGAATAGGACTTTACAGATCGAGACAAGGCTTGGAGTCTTGGGATTGATCGCGTCGGATAATGTTGGACATTTCCGGTATGGAAGGCTTGGAGGCGATGAGCGAATCACGGGACCTCGTTGGAAATGGCCATGGGCCATGTTCCTAGAGGCCCATGAAAGGATCGAGACAAGGCTTGGAGTCTTGGGATTGATCGCGTCGGATAATGTTGGACATTTCCGGTATGGAAGGCTTGGAGGCGATGAGCGAATCACGGGACCTCGTTGGAAATGGCCACGGGCCATGTTCCAAGAGGCCCATGGAACTAATTAATCAAGTCTTGATTAATTAGTACTAAGTAAGCAAGACAAGGATTAAGGTGTTGGTGATTCACCACCTAACCCAATCTTGTCTTGCCATACTTTGTCCTATTTACACCTTACTTGATACCATACTTGTCTCATGCCTTTAGTTGGACAGGTATGGGTTTTGTTATGTTTAAGTCATCTTTTTTCAACATAACAAAAACAAGACAAGAATAGGAAACACAACTTCTCTCCCCCTTCCCTTGCATTTTGGGTTTGGCAAGCTCCCGCCTCCATGTTTGTGTTCTTGAGTCCTCAAAGAGAAGAACTACGTGGCTTTGATTCCCATGTGGATATGTAGGCGTCTTGGAGACTCAAGCCAATCATTCGTTACCCGGTGTTCTTGTTTTGGTAAGAACTAGTGCTGAATTTTTCTCTTGTGAATCCATTCTTTGTTAGTTGTTTCATGGTTTTAATCGTCTCTTGGTTTTCCTTGATTTTCCGCTGCGAGTTGGTTCATCTCCAACCCTACCTCGAGACCCAACACTACCGCGTTTTACTTCAAAGTCTGGAGGAAGAACCTCCATAAGAGCTTGACGATCAACTTCATCAATATTCCACTCTGATTCTCGTAACACTGGGTACACGGTTTTAGAATATGCTTCAACCCTTTTTTGTATCATGTATTATTCCGAGCACAACTCATAAAGATTTATCCTAGCATGCTCACAACACACTAAGGCATGAGCACAAGGAATTTTGTCAACGTCAAACTTCCGGCAACTGCATTGCTTCATCCCCATATGAACCAAACGATCATTGTATTCACACATCACCCGATACTCGTCGTGTCTGTTCAGTGCTATTATTTGCATCTCCTTCCCTAGCTTGTTCCTTGCATAAATGATTTTCTCTATCTTTGGAGTTACAATTTGGGACGGTAACTTGTTCATCACATTCACACGTAGGATGAACCAATAGGTAACCGTTTTCTGCATGTTGTTCAACAACTCTATAATAGGCGACTTTCTCTCTTCTCGTATTACATTGTTGATAGACTCAACACCGTTCATTGTCATGATATTGTATCGCGGGCCTAAGAAGTGAAATCTCGCCCATTGGTGACGTTATATGTTTGTTGTCTCTAGATATTCCGCCGCCTTGGGGTACATTTATTTCAATTCTTCTTACTTATCATTGAACCTCTCTATTGTGTACGCATCGGCAACATCTTGGAATAACTTCGATAATTTGTTTCTAGGCTTACCCCTATGATGATCTCGGACATTTTGGGTCAGATGCCACCTACAATGGCCATGTTGGGATTTTAGGTAGAGGGCCGATACTCCATTGATGATACTTCTATTTCTATTAGAAAGGATAACAAAGTCCTCCTCGTCCGAGATCTCCGGCCTCAACTTTTCGAAGAACCATCTCCATGAAGCGTCATTCTCCAAGTCAACTACAACCCAAGCAATAAGATATTGGTGATGATTACCATCTTCCCCTGTTGCAATTAGCATTCCCCTTTATACTTTGTTTTCAACCACGTACCATCTACTGCGATCACTTTTCTCAAGGCAAAGTTAAATCCCTCAATGCATGGCCGATATGCTACGAAAACATATTTAAATCTACTCTCCGCATCCACCTCCAACTGAGTTACTGCGCCTACATTCATCTTTTGAACCCGGTGCAAACAAACAGGGAGTAATCCATAACTTAAATCAGGGTCCCCTACAAGTTTAATCATCGCCAGTGTTTTTGCCTTCCAACATTGCCAGTATTTATAAAAGCCTAATTGTCTACCCTCCAACCCCTTTTGAATTGCACGTGGTTTGGGAATATGTTTTCCTTCACTATATTCTTTGACCAACTGACACGCAATATCTTACATACTCAATTTACCTTTTTCGGAGTTCCGTTCACTGACCAAACAAGTATGTAAAGACTCATAGGTTCTAGTGGAGAAAGTTTCATGCGATCCCCGATCTTTTGCTACACGCACTCTCCATCCACAAATAGCACCAACACATTTTGCAATGTATAACGTCTTTGAAGATCTATCACGTCGTATCCAAAAATCACCCTTAATTGAAATGTCTTTGAGATACGTCATCACTGCTTTCTTGTTCGGGAACTCTTTACCAAATACTAAATCTGACTCATACCTAAAACCGATCATGGTTTGTTCTGCATCCACCGTATCTACCGGAAACTGCTGGTTTCTACAAACATACTCCACCATTTGACCGTTCTCCTCGATATTGTCCAAGCTTACCGGTGGTGGCGTAGGAGATGATGTTTGTGCTTCTGTATCACGTTCTCTCCGTCGACGCCGAATAACTGGGTTCTCAACATTCTCTGGATTACCTGCAACACTACAAATACCAACTTCAAAATAACAGTCATGCCCACCATTGTCATGTTCATCATACTCAACTGCAACAGATTCCGGTACAACTACCACTGTATCATCGTTGACCCCCTGTTCAACTTCCACCTTTTTAGCTTCGCCACAAATGGTATCTTTCTTGATCAGCTCTACATATAAGATGGTTCTGGAAACTATATTACTTTTCTCCAGTACAAAACCCCGAAGAGTCATATCATCTACGATCTTCTCTATTGGGATAACTCCTATAAAATAGAGCATACAAGCTATGAAACTAAGTTTCAGTTCTGTCTCACTTTCGTTCACCCCGATTCTAGAATACAAGACATCCTTCAATGTCTCTAGTGTTGTATTTTCATCAACAATAAGACTAATACAATCCTCATTTGTTGATATCCAATTAAACTTCTCATCCTCTAGCTTATATTCCCCACCATAAGTAGCACAGATAAAATTTCACCCATTCTTGTAACAATTACAACCCCATAAGGACATATTACTAATTACGTATATCGTTGTAGAATATGAAAATATCTGTACGGCTCACAACCCAGCCGAACGGTCTTCCAATCGGATGGAATTTCAGTCGTGCATCTAGATGACATTAAACCAGTAAATATCGTACGGTTGTCGACCGTTCGACCAGCTTGTCTTCAACCTAATTGGCCGAACGGTCCTACTGGTTCAACATTTCAGAAAATCCCTAAAACCCCCAAAATACCAATCTAAGCCACCCCATTCCACTTTCCTTTGTTTACTTCACTAAGTTTATACACATTAAACCACCAAATATCGTTTTCCCCGTCCTCAATTAGAAGGTCTACTCAAACCTAAAACTGAAATTCATAAAATTCAAAGAGGATGAACTTAGATAACTTACTTGGAGGTTTTCTTCAATGGCAGACACGAAGAGGACGACGCAAGGGGCTTTGGACGGTGATGGACGGCGCACGGGGAAGGTGGTGGACGGAGGTGAAGATTTTTGGCTATGGAGGTCGGGTAGTAAAATGGGTGGCGAGAATGGGGACTGATTTTTAGGGCTATTTTCCAAAAATACAAAAGACTAGAATAGGGAATAACAAAGTTTCATTAATTGGGAGGTCTTTTTACAAAACATAACATGAATGAAGGTTTTTTACAATACATTAGTCAACTAAAGCCCTTTTAGAAATTCACCCATGTACATGTCTCTTTTTCCTAAAGAAAAGCTTGGGGAGACATATGTGATGTGCGACGAGGAGAACAATGGTTGAGAAAGGGAATAAGAAATAAAAAAAAGGTTTAGGGTTTTAAAATATCGAGGGCAATATGGTCTTTTTTTTAAATACAAGGTCATGTGCGAAGCAGATGAACATTTTCCTTCTAAAAATGGACGGAAAATTAACGTTAGGTACCAAATTGAAAATAAATGTTTGCCAGAGTATTATAATGCAAAAAAAATAAGCTAGGGTATTATAATGAAAATAAATGTTTCACAAAGTATTAAAATGGAATTTTCCTAAATTTTAATGATGAAATATTTCTTCGACTTGTACATTGGATTTTTTTTAAATGGATCTATAAACATGCATATGCTAAGAAACGCTTAAAACATTTTGACTTAATACTTGAATTATCGATCGATCTTTAGATCTCTGTCTTAAAGAAATGAAAAAATATTATATCCTGAAGTACCGTATCTAAAGTTGAGATTTTGTTTACTTATTTTAACATACAAGGTCTCATACAAAATTTACGGTAATGTGCTCGCCAGTTTGCGCTCAGAAGAAACTAACATATATTGAAATGAAATTATATCCCATCAAGGGGCTTTTCCCATATTATTATGTTTGAGACGACAATTTTTAGTGTTTTGGTTGCTACCCATCAGTTGTTCATGAGATTGACGTTAACTGAAATCATATAGTACATATCATGTAGGTTTGTTCTCTGGAATTTTGGCAACGTCATTTTTTAGGAAAGTCGGTGTACAAGATAGTATGAGTCGACTTAGAAAGCAACTGAGATCACTCAGTCAGATTTCAAGGGGAGCCTGTTATTTCATACGTTGAATTCCTTTTCCCTTATTCAGGTACTGTCCCACGAGGTTTTCATAGGAAGGTTTTTGACGGGACAGTTGTTATGCACGTCCAACACACCACAATTGAGTGAATGGAAGACACACTCTACTCGGTAAGGCCTTGCTGACATCCACTTTTGAGAAGTTAGTATTTAGGATCAGGATGTGTCAACTCAACTAGTAACTGAAGTAACCCGTCAGCCATCAAGAGGAATAACGATCAGAGGGAGAAAGAACCGTGTGTTTTACTCTTCTCCCCTTCTTCAAGTTTTGTCCCACTGAATTTTATTGAAAATGATTTTAAGGAGACAACTTTTTTTTTTGAAACGAGTATAGAGGTATTGTATTACTGTAAAACAACAACTTTACAGGGTAGGACATAGCTGTCCAGGATTCCATATATTTGTCCCGATCGACCGTGGTCCATCAGGCGCTCATGGATCCATAAAAATAGTCTGCTTTGAATCGCAAATCCGAACTTAGGAGTTCCTCTTACCGACATTTCAAAAATACTAAGACCCAAAGTCCTAACCCTAGCTATCCAAATATTTATTCGACCTAAAACATAATAAAAAACAAGAAATAATGCCTTTGGTGCAGATTTCTCGAGACTCCCCGACAGTAGTATCCCCGGGTCTGTGGATATAGGTCCCAGTCTGACCAGTCCACCCTTGTCGGGTCCTATCATTCGTCCCGTGGAGGGTCAAGTCCCTTCAACTGCATTCCAGCTGCTCCTGTATGGACCCCTATCCCCGATGCTTGGCTCTTTGCCGGTCCCAGTGGGACCCTTTGCTCTCCGTCCAGAGGCGACGCCATAGATTGCATTCCCAGGAGGATGTCTTGTCCCGGACGTCTACCTTTCATTCCCATTCTATTAGTCCAGGGCTGAGGCACGATACTTGGGTTAAATTTATGAAGGCCCCGTAGCTTCGCCGGGATAGCCTCCTAGGTATAACGCCGGACCGGAGGCCTAAGGGGTTCTGGCTAATGGCCCGGTTGTTCATGTGGGCCCAGTTCCGTCTCCTTAACGACATCCGGGTTGATCGGTAACGGTGGTGTGATGCTTGGCCCTGGGACGATCACCGTGACTGTCCTTGATCTCGGGGGTCTCGGAGCACGACGTCTGATCGGCGGCGGTATACGGTTGGGAACCCTAATAGGGCTCCATTGTTCATAAGGGATCTGAAACACGGGCAGCGGCAGTGGTATACGACTGGAAACCCTAATAGGGTTCCCTTGTGCAACGTGAATCCGAGCATGGGCAGCGGCGACACATGAGACCCCAGGTTGCTCGCCCCCGCCCCCAGTTGGCCTCTGATCGTGCCCGGTCATGCTTGTCCGACGACTCTGTCGCCAGCCGGATGTGGAGGGGTGATCGGCCGAGCCTCATGTCGGTATAGCTCGAGCATGTGCCAACCAGGCACCGAATGAAGACACCAGGGTGGCCCGCGTAGGTGGTCAGGCAGAGGGTGTTGTAGACGATGATCCTGGACGACGAGCTGGTGCAGCTTCCATCGTCCGAGGCTGGCGGCTGCTTGGCAGCGATGGGGCGGACCAGACGGACAAGCCAATGGGTACGGGCTCCATGAACGGTCCGGCTGCATTGGGAGCTTGAGGAGAGGAGACAAGAAATGAAGGGACACTGTAGGATGAAGATACAAGGCGAACGGAGAAGAGGGATCAGGAACCACAGCGAGCAAGGGGCTGATCGGTTATGGTGGTTGCGCAGCCCTTAAGTTTATGGAAGGAAACCCTAGAGTTCCAGAGAGAGCGCTTTTGTGAGTAAAACTATACCTGTATTGTTTTTAAGGAGACAACTTTTTTTTTTGATCAGCAAGTTTTTTGTTTTATAAACCAAGTTTTCGAATCAAAAACTTGGAAAAGGGACAAGCCCTCGGATGTTACAACGTACCCACAATACAAACACCCAACCCTTATAATCAATACTTGTGCCCCAAGCTACCCATATAAAAGAAACCCCATATTAACGTTACTTGAGTCCCAAGTTAACCATTCTACCGTTACAAAATACTCCTTTAAGCTTTACTTGCGCCCCAAGCAAACCAAGCAATATGATTAAAACCTAAGATACAACCCCACAGCTGAGACCAGTAACCATTACTACCCAAAACCAACTAGTGATCCATAGTACACTGCACAGAAACACAGTAACTGAAGTAGAGAAGTTGCAGCAAGATGAACAAAAAATGCAGCAGTGAAGGCTACATCAAAGCAATAAAAGACCCAGTTGATCTTGCAGCAAACAATTCAGTATCTCCCACAATTTCAGCAGCAAGCAAAGGCCCCAAAGCCAAAGTGAAAGCAGCAGGCTCAACCAGAATGATAACACAACATTGAAATGGCCCTGCAAAAGAGATGAAACCAAGCAAAACCATCCTACAGCAACACTCAACCTAAAAAGTCCTAACCACACACAATGCACCGCACAATAAACTAACCCCCACACCAAAGATAGACCAAGAACAGTCAGAGAACAAAACCAAAGCCAAAACAATTCACCTTACCAACAATCCTCACCTCAGTACCCATCCCACCCCCTTACCCACCCAAGTCCCCAATCCCAAACCTGAACTAGTGTATCAACCAGTCCTACCAACCCTTCTTCTAGGAAAACAATTAAAGGGACCATTAATCCAGGCACTAAAGGAGAAGGACTGACAATTTTTGTATTTGGCCCAAAGTAAATTAAATGAATCATTCTGTACCAGTTGAAGAATTTCCACAGGAAGTAGGTGGACACCATTGAAGACCAAATTGTTCCTACCTAGCCAAATCCTCCAAATAATAATTGAAACCAACATGCTCCAATGTGATTTTGTACAGCAGGGATCAAGATTCTTCCAAGCTATAAACCAGTCCTTAATGCTCTCTGAAGTTGCAGTTTGTACCCCCCACTAGTTCAAACATAAACCCCAAACCTCCCAAGCCCAAGAGCAACCTAAGAATAAATGATCCAATTCTTCTGGTTCCTCACCACAGAAAGGGCACCAAATATTTTGATTATACAGCCCCCTTGCTAATAAAAAACACTTTGTAGGAACAGCTTGATTACACACTAACCAAATGAAAGCTGCAATCTTAGGAGGCAGTATTGGCTCCCAAAGTAAGGCAGGCCACTGTAAAACTTCATCATAATTCTCATCTAAATGCTTGTACATTCTCTGCACTGAGAACCCTCTTTTGTCCACCACCCAAGTGAATTTATCTTGATCCATAGAGAGCTGAGTAATGGGGTTGATCAAATCACATAACAGTGTAAATTGTTCCTCTTCCCACCCCCTTAAATCTCTCATAAATAACAGGACCCAATCACCATCCACCCAAAAATTTGACACAACAGCTCTTTTGTTTGCTTAAATGAAAAAGCCTCTGAAATTTGAACTTTAGAGGGACATCTGAAATTCACAAGTCCTCCCAAAACACCACTGAATTCCCAGAGTGCACTTTCCATTGCAAACCAGTAGCACCAAAAGCTTAGGCAAAAGCAGGAATCTGAAGTAGGGCCTCCACATGCTTCATAAAACACTGGCCATTGTGAAGTAAGAACTTTGAAAAATCCCAGGCTGAACTCTCCCAACCATATTTGGAGCAAAGCAATTTTTTCCACAAAGAATGAGACAACTTAAAATACGTTTAATATGTTTATGTGTGGTGGGTCCAAAAGAGAGTGTCATAAATAAGTTATGTGGCCCCACCCATACAGTACTTTCCCTAGTCTAATTGGACCAATATTTGGTTTTAATACGTTGTGTAAGAGAGTTGGTCTATGATCTATTAATAACAATGGTTTCACTTGTGAAAAAAGTTTAGCAAAGAACAAAAGACAGTTTAGATGTTGTATTGCTCGTGAGTCTACGAAGCAAAGGAAGTATGATGAGATATGCTTATCATTGTAACCAATCTCAAAAGTGGTTTGGATCTTATACTATATATGTTAAGCTTTGTTTTGGCGTCCAAGTTGTCTATGCTCTTTAATCTTTCTTTTTTTGCTAAAGGTGCGGATTTTATTAATAATAAGAATAAAAAAGAGTTATTATATTGTTTGGTGTCCCAGAAGGTCCCTTAACAAAAACTCTAAGACAGTCTGATCGTTGAAGACGATTTGTAAAATGTCATATAGGCGAACAGAAAATAAACTACGAAACTGATTAGGAGTGGTCAAGGTGCTACCTAAACTATAATTTATCCTGTGGAGAGACTCTCTTAGCCATGTGGAGTGGGACCGAACCTAAACTCATCAGTATCACGGGGAAGATTGGCTTTAGCCAAGGACCCCTTCCTAGGTAGGTCCCTAAACCCACGGGTGCCTATCATTTCTTTTAGCGGGGTTGTTTTCCAACCCTCACTTGGTCTTCACGAGGCTCCCCCGTAGTGTCCCTCTTCAATCCAAGTATCGCAAATGGGGAAAAAAAACATCCCAGATGGGACAGGTTGCGTCCTAAATGGGCTAGGCAGCATTTCAGATAGGTCAGGCAGCGTTCCAGATGGGCCAAGCAACGTCCCAGGTGGGACAGGCAGCGCCCAAAATTGGATAAGTCTAGTGGACCTCCCATAAGCATCACCCTAGGTGACCGCCATTGTTCCACCCCTACCTGAGGGTTAGGTAGGGTATTCGGGGTTACAAATTGGCCCCCTTCATCGAGATGATATGGGGATTAGGTAGAGTATCCAAGGCCAATGGGTCAAAACTAGGGGGATGGAGTTGTGCTTTCCTCCAGTCCGTAGCAAATGAGTTTTCCATCTTCTCGGGCTTGATATCTAGGGGGAATGGTCAAATCACAGAACTCCCAACATATCTATATCACAATTATGAACCGGATGGCCAATACAACCATAATTGAAGTAGAATATGAGAAGTCGATCATATGTCAAAGTGACATGAATTGACTCCCTAAATTCTTGAAACCTCATGACCATGGAGCGATGGAGAGGCCGATGAAGCTCCATCCAGAATCTGACCTTGACGGTCCCGACCCAACATAGGCCTCATTAGTGATAGGGCACGTCCATACAGCCCCCAAGGGACACTTCGATGACCTCTCATGTTGAATTCGTTCGGACCAACGACGAGAGACCCAACATAAACCCATAACTGGATCTGGTCTAGTTTGGGAAGATCCCAAGCCATCAAATTCATATTTTCCCCAAATAGAAGCAGATACCCACTAAAGCACCAAGGTTTATTGTTTCGAACCCATGCCCGAGCTTCCTGTCTAGTTAAGTAGAACTCGAACATATTAGGTTATGGGTCCTTCACTACCAACCCTAACGTCAATCGTCCCAATGAACGCGTGAAGACCTTAAGCATGAAGTCCTAGTTTGGTGGATTTGGGGACGAGAGACGACCAACCATGCCATGTTGATGGCGATAAATAATGTTGGGGTTCTCCGTAGTGTAGGGAACCACAATCTCCAATGCCTACTCCTCAATTATGGAGCGAGTCGAGAAGTTGGCTTGGAGGGTGACCATGGATGGTCCCGGATGCCTAGGGGAGGCACCAACCCTAGGCACCATCATAATCACGGAATCAGGACCTTTTGAGGTTAATGATGGCTCCTCTAGACTCATGTAACCAGGGCCTTCCGATGTCGATGACGCGGCGTGATCAAACGAGACGTCATAATTAGGGTTGATATCCCTAAGAGACGTCAAGACCACATAAACATGTCCTTCCAGGGGCTTTGGTACAACAACACGAGCCAAGAAAATGGAGAATACCTTTGAAGGACGGCCACACTTTGGTTTGATCAGGCCAGAGATCGCCGAATCCATTCCCGGGGAGATAAATACCATGGCCAAGGATGGCATGGGTACGAATTCTAGGGAAGGAGGGGAGACGATGGAGGGAGTAGTGGAGTGATCGGTGAATGAGAGACGTTGGACGAGGCCTTTGATTTTATTTCTTCTTCTCTCTCACCGTGTGGATGAAATCATACTGGGGGTGGAGTCATTATCAAGGGCACTGAGGGGAGAGGTTGGTCAGACGCGGGGAGCTCCATTGGTGGGGAGGTCGATGGCGTAGTAGACGAGGTTGTGGTCACCATAGGTAAAGAAGGGTAGGGAGGCTAGAGTTTAGGGATATGGATGGACTTCTCTAGAGAGCACACACAATCATGGAGTTTGTTTTTTCCTCTTTCATCCTTTTATTTTATAACAGCTTAAACTATTCTAAATAAATTTAGTCTAGAGTTTAGAATAAAAGTATTTAACTTTAAATATGTTTAAAATATAAAATTTAAATTATACTAACATATAAGATAAATTTAAAATATTATTCTAAAGACATAGGTGTTTTATTAAAAATGTTGATCAATCGTTACAGAATAGGGTCAAAGACTCTAGGTTTCAGAATAAGTCTGACATTCTCATAGGGCTTTCGGTGCTCTTGGACCTGTAGAAAAGTGTAATTTCCATTTTAGAAAACCTAGAGCATACAAAGCCGAAACAAGAATAAAACACAAAAAAATAGTAAATCAATCCACGATCGAAGTTGCCTAAGGATCCTTGAGAACAGCTGCATAGGTGATTGTTCAAATGCCTCATGATAGATCTTGTTTTTCGGATTAGTCTGTGATGTTTTGCAGGAAAAGGATCGATTGGCGTGTTGTCTTGAATCATTAGGGTAACCCGACCAGGGGTGTCATGGAAAAGTATGTCATCTTACCATCCTACACCGAATCCGAAAGCGATCTGGTAATCGTCGCGTAATAAGTAAAGATGAAAGAGGAAGACGAGGCTCATGCCTGACGTTCATCGGAAAAGCGTCGCCCAAAACCTATTCCTTAACATATGCTTAGGGCTCTCACCATGAAGAGCACAAACTTTGATGGAGCTAGAAATTGGAAAAGCACTAGAAAAAGTAAAGAACTAAGCCTGACTAGTCTCTTATACTCTCTCTATTCTCTTAGATTATGTCAAAATAACAAATAAATATAAAATATATCAGAGTATAGAGTTGGGGTGCTCATTTTTAACCAGAAACCGACGACCTAGTTGGATCCGGTCGTTTCCAGCACTAACGACGTGTTTGCAATCGAATTTTGGCCCGGAGGCCGGTATGGGAACAATATTACTAGCGGGATCCGGGTGGATTGTTGGGAAGAGGGGCATGTCCGGTGGTTACAACCGGTCCGGCCGAATGGCCCATAACATGTCCTCTTCTGCCAAGCCATGTCCCTTCTACCAAGCCAAAATTATGTCATGTTCGAAGCGTTAAGTTATGACAAAAATGACATCCACGGGTTTCAAACCCCATACGCCAAGGAACAAATGGACCCTATGCCATTGAGATAAGTGGAATTTTGTTTACTTACTTTGTTGTTTGTATTTATAGAATATATTATAAATACGTAAATAACAATTCCAAAGTCCCATATCGCCCAAATATAAAAAGATCCACACCATACCATTTGTATACGATCCCCTTAAGTCTGTATTTGACTTTAGTAATTAGTGGTTGGTTCATATTAGGTCTTGCCTAATTTCTTAAACAAACTATATTTTAGAAGTTTATAAATATTTTTTTCTTTAAGCGTTTTTGGGTCGGATCCGATTATAATTGGTTTTACCCGTAATACTGATGGTAAGATAATTGACCTCTTCGGCAATCACCGGTGTCGGTACTTAAACTCTCATATTGACACTGGTCGGACGATTGCTGGATTAGCCTCACCGGTCCGATTACCCGGCCAGTGAGCACCCCTAGTATAGAGTATCAAAATTTTCTTAAATAATAATTGTCGGACCACCTTATTAAAACATGTATAAGATAATGAAGGCAGAGAATAAATCAAATAGAAACTCACTCTTAACCTAAAAACTGTGAGAACTCATCCAAGTCATCAATTTCATAAATAGATGGATGAGATTCAATTGAGTTGTTGACTGTAACAACATTTAACTTTTTCTTAAGTGGTAGGTTTTTTTTAGTTAATTATCATATTATATTTTTTTACCAATTCACTAATTTAATCATTCCCGCTTCGTTTGAACTCCGATTAGCTTCAAACTTGTGCCAACATTTTTATTTTTTCCATGTATTTCTATCAAGATCAGTGATAAATATATTTTGAAGCACGAAAAATAAAATTATTTCGGGGATGATTTAAATATATATATGGGTAATTTTTATCAACACTTTACACTACTTTTATCAACATTGAACAATAGTTTTATCACCTCATTTTTCAAAACTGAATATGATTTTTATCATCTCATCACATGTTTGAACACTAGTTTAATCAACACTAAACAATAGGTCTATCACTAAATTGCAGGTGTTTTTATCACACCATCACATGTTTTTTTATCAATACTGAACACTAGTTTTATCAACACTAAATTCTAGTTTATGACCACTGTTATCAAAATTGAACATGATTTTTATCACCTCATAACTTGTTTTTTTAATCAACATTTAACACTAATTTGATCACCCTGATATAAAACATTTATTAGTGAAGATTTGTTAACACTCAACATTAATTTTATCACCTCGATACAATTTTTTATTTTCGTGCTTAAAAATATATTCAATATGCTACTTGATAAATAACTTTTGAAAACAGAAAAATATTGGTGCAAGTTTGAAGCTAATCAGAGTTCAAATGAACTGGGAATGATTAAATTAGTGAATTGGTCAAGAAAAAAATAGACATTTGTCCACATGGCACCATGATATTACAACTATGTCATTGCTTGTGTGAGAAAGGATAAAAGTGGCTAGTATTTTGGGTGGGATTAGGGTGATGATGTGGCATCATGATAAATGTTGAATCATAGGTATGTATGACTGGGATGAGTTCTTACCGTTTTAGAATAAGAAGAGTTTCTAGTACATTTGTTCTCAATGAAAGCAAGTGTATTTTTTTCGAATGGGTGAAGGAAAATATAATTAATCATTAGAAAAACTATTTTCCGTGCACTTCATTCGTCCGTGAACTAGTTAAAATGTGACAGTCTTCACTCACACTGACTTGTCCTTACTCAAGGTTTTTGGTCACATTCTACATCAACCTATGTATACATATTTTTTTAAATGACCTGCTATTATCACTTAGAGATTGTCTTTCGACAAGATACAAGCAAGTGCATGAGGAGGAATAAACCCTGACCACGAAGGGACAGACAAGGAAATTGCAGCCCTGGTTAGCTAGTGAGTTGCAACATTCACTGACCTTTACAAAAACGAGTTGAGCATCCTCGATATAGCTTAAAAGAATTCCAAAATCTTGCAAAATACTTCATAACGAGGAATTTAACATAATATTATCAGTAATAAGATTCACCACAACTTGAGCATCTAAATGAACCATGATTCTGGAGACGTTAGCCTCTTACGCCCATTGTGAAGCCTTACGAATCGCAATTGCCTCACTCATGGCCGATGATAATGTACATATAATTATTCCATTTTTCCTTCCACTACTACCCCATCCTCATCCATGTAGACGAAAGCCCAGCCCAATTGGTTCGTTTGCTGAAAAATGGCCTCGTTCGTATAAGTGGAGAGCTAGGTTGGCAGAGGGGACGTCCAACTAGTTGGGGGCAGGATGTAGTGGTCTCCTAGCCATAGACGCTGAGATTAGTTGTTCTTCATTCTACATAAAGTCGTTCCGCTTTTTCCATAAGTTCCAAAGCCACATAAGTACTTCCAATTTCAGGCAATTGCGTGGGATCTCGATGACCCCTTCCCTCCACACCCAAAAATCCATCTCGGGGAAGCAAATAGGGGATAGGACTGAGAGAGCCCAACAATCCTTAGCAAACAGACAGTGAATAAGAAGATAGGGTGTGGATTCAAGATCAATAAGACAAATAGAGCATAAGGGGGAGATCGGAACAACCTTGTGGTAAGGTTGACTGCTACCTGAAGTGAGTTAGTAAGACATCTCCACAGGAAAATTTTAACACAGTGAGAGGCCCTAACATTCCATGTATTGTTCCAAAATGATTCCAAGCCCGTTGGGAACCAATCCCCCTTCATATGTTGGATTGTTTGATATTCGCTTTTTGTGGTGTATAACCCTTTGTCATCCTCTGCCCAGTACCAACCATTCTTATCCGAGACGTGGATAAAGGAATGACAAGAATAAGATCTTGGCCCCTGCTTGAAAACCTTTCTCTTTTCACCTCCACATTTCACGCCCTACAACTTGGAAAAAGAAGGGAGTTGAAAAAAAGGCCACTTAACTCATTTTGTATCCGAATGGACCCACGGGTCCCTATCCGGCATCCACGAGTCCCCCAAAATTCTGGTAGAGGTTCTAGGACCAATGGCTTTCTGGGTACCATGAATACGCATAGTTTGGGTTGCCCGAACACTAGTCCAGAAAACACACGGATTTGTCCCTTTTTAAGCGGAGAGAAAATTACCATCCCGGAAGTACCGAGCTTGAAAAATTCGAGAAACTAGGGCATCCGAGTTTGTCAAGAATTTCCAACCCATCTTCCTGAGAAGAGCCAAATTATAGCCCCCCAAATTAAGGAAGCCCATCCGTCCATTTTTCTTCGGAATACACAACTTCTACTAGTCTTTCCATATGATTTGCCGTTGTGAGCAACTCGAACCCTCCCACGAAAACCTAGCAAGTGCCACCTGAATAGTCAAATTTAGAGATTGAGGTAATAAAAATACCCCCATTTATACACCAGGAGAGCTGTTAGAACTGTCTTGATCAAAACCTCATTTCCCCTTGAGAGAGCAACTGGTTGTCCCACGTATTGATACGAGACAAGACCTGATCCACTATGAACTTGAGAGCTTGAGTTCTTTTTCTAGTAATAAGGTTTGGAACTCCCAAATATGTTGACGTTTTCCGGTATGCCCAGTCTTGTACAACATTCGGCCATAGCTACATAAGAGGTATTTGAACTGAAGAATATAAAGCTTTTGTCTTTATATCTACTGACCCGACATTTCACCGAAACGGATAAGAATAGATTGAAAATAGGAAGCTTACTTATGACCAGATCTATAAAGATGTAACAATCGTCAACAAGCAGCATAAAAGAAATCGAGGGGCTCCCCGAGCTATCGAGATACCGTGCAGATCACCTTGGGCATCAACTTTGTTGAGCATACAAGAGAGCGCTTCCATACAAAAGAGGAATAACTGTGGAGATAGGGGGTCTCCTTGTCGGATACCACGACTTGGTACAATTACTTCGGGAGTATTCCCACCGAAGATACCATGTATTGAATTGACAAAATGGAAGCCCTCATAAGCTTTATCCACTGCTCATCGTAACCCAATTTCCTCATCATTTGTTCAAGGAACTTCCATTCCACTCGATCATAATTTTTACTCATGTCAAGCTTAATAAAAATGAATCTCTTTGCTCCTTGGGTTTTACGACGCAAAAAGTGAATGATCTCAAAAGCTGTGAAGATATTGTCCTAGATAACCCCCCCCCCCCCCCCCCCCGAACAAAAGCCCATGATTTTCTAAAATGAGAGAGTGTAGCATAGGTTTAAACCTATTTGCCAAGACTTTTGAGAGGACTCTAAATATAACATTACACAAGGAAATCAGTTGGAGATCCATGTTCTTTTTAGGGCCAGTTTCTTTGGGATAAGCATAAGAATGGTTTCATTATGTTCTGCTGAGAAGTCTTCGTTTTCAATGGCCAGCTTCACAAATAGAGTAACTTGATGTCTATGAATCCCCTAGTATTTCTAAAAGAAATACGAGTTAAGGTCGTCCGTTCTGGGGGATTTGTTTGGGCCCATTTGGAAGACTGTAGTACAAACTTCCTTTGTGCTTATAGTCCCCCCATAAGAATAACATTCCGAGCATCCGTTATTTGCTTGATATTCGGTTCCCAGAGAAGTCTTGAAAATATCCCTGAAATAGTTTGTAATGAATTCCTTGAGCTTGCTTCCCATGTCATTTATCTGCCACCCTCGTCCTTAAGGATCGATATAGAGTTGAGCCATTTCCTTCTATAGGTGGCTGCAAAAAAGAATTTTGAATTTTTGTCCCTTTCGGCTAACCAATGTTTCTTTGCCCATTGTCTCCAAAAATTCTCCCAATCCTTCATTAGCAGAACATATTGCTTCTGAATTGCCTCTCATTCCATAATACCAATTCTGTCATTTCTGCCATTTAACAGAGCCAACTATTTCTGAAACCATCTAATCTTCTTTATTGTAGCTTTAAAGGTAATTTTCCCTCATTGGTGAAGGGCCAAAGACATGTTGTGGATATTGTTCCTCATCAGTGTTCCTACATTCTGGTCCCATTCTTGTTGGATAATATGCCCATTCTGAAATCTTTTGTTCAGATATTCTCGAATTTGAATTTTTGTGGCTTTTTCACAATCTGTTTCCTTGATAAATCAAATAGGAGAAGTTTATGGTCTGATGCTGAGTACTCCAGATTACACAACGAGGCTTGCGGGTATGCTTGTATAAAACTATTAGAAACCAGCCCCCCTATCCAACTTAGTTTCAATCCTCCTTAAAAGATCTTTTCCTCCATACCAAGTGAATTGGTACCCCTTTATTGGCATATCTTCCAGTCCGATATCATCAATAACTTTCCTGAAATTGTGTATGAGTTGGGCCGGATAAGGATTCCCCCCCCCCCCCCTTTGTTTCGAGGGGTGAAGAATACAGTTGAAATCCCCAAGCCCTGACCATTTATCTCCTCTATTTTCTTCGGCCAAGTCTCTCAATAATCTCCAGGTCTTGTGCCTATGTGATCTATTAGCCTCACCGTAGATACTCGTAAGCTTGAATCAGTCCCCCAATGGGGTTAACCATATATCAATGCAATGGGGCGTGCATCTTCCTTCCCTGATGTTCAGTCCATCACACCAGAACATCGCCAGTTCTCCCTGGTCCCATTTGCTTCCTTCCATGTACTCCCATGGAATCCGAGATTCCTTAGGAGAATTTTTAGAGCACCGTCCGTGAGAAAAATCTCCGAAATAAAGGCCTGAACTGAGTACGATAACTCTTTAGTTCGTGTTTATGAAGATCATTCCTCAAACCTTGACAATTCCAAATTAAAACCTTTATATTTACCGCCATGCAAACCAAAAAAGGAGCTCCCTAAGTCAGTAGGAGTTCCTCGAGATGCACCAACATCCCCATAGGAGTAAGGCATGAAATCAGACGCGAAAACATCGATAATTAGTGAGGTAATACACCGAGTCTTAGTCACTCCGAAAACACCAGAACCCCATATACCCAAAATTTACCAGCCATGACCACAAAAACAACACAACACAACACCACTAATCGAGACCAAAACCAGAGGTAACAAGAAAGCCACAAAGTAACCTAAATAGAAAAACAAGAGGACGAGAGGTTCACCTTGAAGAGCCATGTAGAAGACGGAGGAGATAGGATCCCACAACCTTGACCGAAGTGAAGAAGGGGAGACAAAATCCCATAGTCGCAGCCATAGTTCAAAACACATGCGGTCGTCGATGAAGAGAGGGAGGAGGTCATGACGTCGCCGAGGAAAATACCTTATCCACACAAAACCAGAGTATACCTATGTATGTGTATATTTAGTACATATGTATGTTAAAAAAAAGTACATATGTTAGGCTATCCACAGTGGCGTCGAAACGACACGTATTTGAGGCGTCGATTCCAACGTGGCGGCGAAGAAGCGCATCGAATATACGGTGTAAAGTCGGGTCTACGTTGAATCTATGAAATCACAGATTCAACGTCGAGGGTTCTGTATACTCAGCGTGCCGTCGAATAGATAGATTCGGGGACCAACCGAATCTTGGACCGATGAACGAGGATGTGCCGCGTGGCACGATTCGTGCTTAAATGGCCTCAACGCTTCGTCTTCCTCATGATTCTTCTTCCCCGCTTCTTCTGCCTCCGTTTCTTAGACTTCATCCACCACCGCCGTTTCTACTAACAACATTCCCACCTCCAGCGTTTCTCAACCGCCTTTTCTACCACCGGCGATTCTCTACCACCGTTTCTCCCATACACTCCAAGACCTCTGACATTGTGCCACCACTGTTTCCACCGAAGTTTTTTCTACACCGTTTCTTCAGCGCCGTTTCCCTACAGTTGGAACGTCAACATCGTTGAGGCCATTACCGGAATGTTAACACTGTATCTCCAGCGCCGTATCGGCACCACAAGAGCGATACTACTATTTCTCTACCAGCATTACATAGACACTACCGATTGTCCACCTCCCGTGTCTCTGACGTCCGATTCTCCTCTAATGGCCGACAACGACCCTGTCGAAGGGTCTTACGCGGTGTCGGGCTCTAGCTCAACCCACATATCACGGCCAGCCTGAACCACGAACGTAAATCCCGTCGATGGTCTTGTACACACGGCTTACCGTCAACCCGTTGAGCATGCTATGCATGTACCAGAAATGGAGTCGGGGCGAGGAGGTCAGTTGGTGTGTGCGTGGCTCAAAATGGCGGAGTAAGGGATTGACCAACATGGCGATGCCTTTTGGGATGACATACAAGAGAGCTCGCCCACATGACCCGCCAAACCCCGACGATTGAGCGGTCCGCCAAGAATTGCAACTATCATTGGACCGTCATCAACCGGGAGATCAAGTGTTTCAATGAGTGATGGTCGGAGATGAAGCGCATTCACCAACCTAGTTGGACCGACGCTCAGGTCATGGACATTGCAGAGGATGTGTACGCCGAGAGATACGAACACGAGTTTGTCTAGCATCATTGGTGGATTCTCATGCGGGACTATCCATGCTGGAGGGGGTCGCAGATACAACCGTACTCAAAGATAGAAAGTGAGCCGAAAATGGTTTGGAAAAAATAACCATCTTTAGCAAAACAGGAGGATCCACATCCGATGCCGAAGAACCTGTAATTGTTTTTGGAGGTGTAATGTGCAGGACTACTTGAAATTGTATCTTAGTTGTCCATAATAAAAAAATGACGATTGACATGCTCCCTAATGTCATTGTTCCTGGAACAGAGCAAGTATTGTCTGGTGTCCGTATCTTCTAAACGGTTACGTGACATTACTTGCCATGTTTATGGAACAAGGACATTAGTAAATCCATGTCACTTGCCATTTTGGATTCTGAAATACCAAGAAAATAATTTGATGTTGTCCGTCATATTACACTCTTAGACCGATTAACCAAGTTCGGGAAACTGGTTTTTGCCATTCAAGAATTAGTAATTCGTTTGGAGGTGTAATGTAATGACATAAGTAGTAAATTTGACCTTAGTTTCCCATAATCGAAGAAGACAAGTGATGTGAAACCTGTAGTGGCAGTGGAAGCTAAAACATATCAAGTGCTGTCACGGTACCATAAATTTTTTTTGATCAAAGAGAAATAAATGCATTAAAAAAGATAGTGCGAGTCTTGGGATAAAAACCACAACTACCAAAACAAAGTCCAACAAAAACACGACCCAAAAGGCAAAAGCAACAAAGAAAAACAAGAGAAATCATCCACCCCGGTCCACCACAACAACCACAAGCCAACCAGACTAGCGAACAGTGCATTAGAAGACCGCTCAGGCAACCTTGATCAGACTAGTGAACAGTACCACATGAGACCGCACGGGTGGATCCTCTGGCCTCAAGAAGGCTAAGTGATCCATACTCCTCCACCTAAAATCGGGCAGATCGGCCCCAAACTGTGACCCCGGAACAAGTACTCACCGGACCCCACCAAGGTAAAGCAACCCCAAGACGACTCCAGAACAAGCACTCGTCGGACCTGGCAAGAGACCACCGAAGAAGAGGACCGGGGGACAAAGTGCTGAACTCCTCAAACATGACAAAACAATTCTCAGACGCTCCTAGTCAGCGCATCAGCTGGAGACTCGATCCACTCGAGGAAGGTGAAATGACGGCCAACTGCTCTCATGTTGGCAAAGGATCCCTGTTGAATCCTAACTAGAAGAATGCAAGGCTCAATGGTAGCAGACCTTGAGAAGACACGACGATTGCGTTCTAGCCAAATCGGCCAAAGACACAATAGCCCGATACCCGTCCACTTAGACCTCAGCCTCCGAAGTCCCAGCAGTGAGGTCCAAGACTCAAGAAGAAAGAGCTGGCGACAGCGGAAGAACACCCACAACTCCTCACATTCCCAAGACTAGAGACCAAATCCTCCAAGTCCACGAGCAAGCGACAAACAAGTGCCTAGAGTCCTCCCCACCTGAACCACACAGCACACACCTCCATCAGACTAACGGAATCGATACACCCCTAACCACCAAGAAGGAAATAGTGAGAACCTCATCATGAGCAAACAACCAGCCAAACAAATGAATCTTGGGAGGAACTGGGGCAGACCAGACCAGACCATAGGAACTGGGGTACCATATATTTGATACAGTCACGTGACACTATTTGCTATGTTCCACTACTGCTTCCATATTACTTGCCATCTTCGATTTCAGATTATCGGGAATAAATTTTACCATCGTGTCGTCATATTACACTCTTAGACCCATTACTAAACGTCCAAGACGAAGACATGCAAATCATATTGCGTTGAACAACTTTTCAATTTTTATCTGCACAATAGATTTGGAAAAGACCAAATCGATCTATATTTTTAGTGTAACAACAAAATCACAAGACCGATGGTCTAATCCCACGATGAAAGGTCTTAGCAAACGACATCGCTCACGTGACAGCACATTCAAGCTTCCTCTCAGTCTCAGGATAGCAACTGACCTGAGACCATGTGGCGCAGGAGCTTCGGTACCGTCGCCGGAACCGCTCTCAAGGATCAGAAATGGGACGCACTGGTCATCGGCGGCGGCCACAACGGCCTCACCGCCGCCGCTTACCTTGCTAGAGCTGGGCTCTCCGTCGCTGTCCTCGAGCGTCGCCACCTAATCGGTGGTGCTGCCGTCACCGAAGAACTCGTTCCAGGCTTCAAGTTCTCCCGCTGCAGCTACCTCCAGAGCCTCTTGCGTCCCACCGTCATCAAGTAGGCTGAGGAATCTGGTGATATAAACCTATGTTTTGTGTACATCCACGACAATGCACACCACCTGTTTGACGGTTGTTCTGGTTGAATATACAGGGAATTGGAGTTGGCGAGACACGGATTGAAGTTGCTGAAGAGAAGTCCCTCATCTTTCACTCCCTGTTTGGATGGGCGCTATCTTCTTTTGGGGCCTGATAAGGAGCTTACCCATTCAGAAATTTCCAAATTCTCCAAACGCGATGCTGATGCTTACCCGAGGTACTTCTCTCGCTTCGATCTAGGATTTATTTTATTTCACAAATGCACCGAGGAGCATGTCGGTGACTGCAGTGATGTTTGTCCTGTTGCTAATGATTTGGATCTGAATTTAAATTGCTATTCATCTCAAGTACATTCAAATATTGAGAATCTACAATGAAATATTGTGTATGATGTGGGAGATTCAATGAATTATATGTGCATGATAGAAGAGTTGCTGTATATAGTCTCATTTTCTTTGATGGCAAAATGGCCAATTTGACTTCACTGTTACACTCACTTTCTTCCTTGTACCTTCAGCTGGATATTTATAAAATTTGACCTTTAAGTCAATTATAATCTTGTGGTTAAGGGTTAGATATATACTTTTTTTTTCTGAAGTAAGCTACTCTTGATTTTTCTAATATTTTGTATCACTTGTATTATACTTGAAATCTAACCGTTTTTACCGTTTTTTTCATCAACAGATATGAAAATCAGCTTGAGAACTTCTGTAAATTCATGGACGCACATTTGGATTCTCCTCCTCCTGAGACCTTGCAAGGAACTAAGTCTCTTAATGATCGGTTCACGAATAAGCTCCAAAACTCAACTTTTTGGGCTCGTTTGCTGCGGCAAGCTTCCTCCATGGGACAAAAAGATATGTTGTAAGAGCTCTCATATTCTTCCGAGCTGGTTTCCTATCATGTTAGCTCATGCATCTTTGCTCTCTTTTTGTTTCACTTAACTAATAAGGCTATAGGGTCAGCTGCTAGTTAAATAAATTCTGGTAGCTTTCAGAGTTCGAGTATATTCGAACTTTAGAGTTCGGCTTTTTTGACGTGTATTTTGTTCATTTTGAAAGGGACTTCATGGACCTTCTACTATCGCCAGCTTCAAAGGTTTTGAACAACTGGTTTGAGGTGGTTACTTGATATTACTTTCTTGTACACTACAGTTTATATTTTTTTTTGAAGAATCATCTATTTTGCAGTATCAATCACTTTTGATAGTTTGAGTAGTTTAACTGTTTAAGAATGATATTAACGTAGAAATATCTTGTTTGCACTAGAGCAACATTTGATTTGAAATGAAGATAGAGATTCTGATTTGCAATAAAAGTAAATTGCTTTTATTCAAGGTTCTAAAACTCAAGATTAGCTGAAACTCGACGAGGTGACAAAAAAGGATCCTTTGACTATTTGGGGTGACATCGGCAAAACTCGTTTTGTATTATTTAACATATATAAGGGCACACTTAGGTAAAATCACCCTCATAACGCAAACTAAGAAATCATCTCTGACACGTCCAATGACTCCTTTTTTTAGTGTTAGTTTGCACCATAAATGGGTGTTTTACCCGAAATTTACTATATATATAATAGGTTTCAGGTGAAAACCTCTCTTTTTGGTGAAAACTAGAAACCCATCACAGCCATTAGATCGTCAAGATGGATGGCTCAAGTTTAAAAAATTCATCTATAGCATGAATTGTAAATACGTAGATCTTTGAAAATTTTCTTATATTTATTTTACAATTAAAATCCCCTAGACCCAAATGAGCTTTTAGTTTGCACCATAAGGATGGTTTTTACCCAAATGTGTCCTTATATATAAGGCAGGTTTCCAGTAAACACTCCCCGTATGTGAACACTAACAACTCATCTGGGTAGTTAATCCGTACGTGATTTTTAGGGAGGCTTATGATTATAAAATAAATTCCAAGTTCTGCATATTTATATTTCATGTCATTAGTAATTTTTTGTTTAAATTTGATCCCTCAATGCAACAACTAGGATGGGTGCCTAGTTTTCACAATAGTGTTTTTACTTAGACCTATTATATATGTGTGTATATACTTTGGATTAACTGCTAAGAACTACAAAAGTTTTGGCCTTAAAAGCTACATTGAGTTAAAAAGTGAACAAAAACATACAATAAGTATTGCTCACAGTTTTTTTTGTTAAAATAATGGTTATTGTCAAAAGGTACACTGAAGTTTTGTCCACAAATGAATACATGCATAAACTTTTTTCCATGCTCTGTGGGTGCGTTGAAGTTTTGTCCACCGATTTGTTTAGAAATCATAACAGAAATGTTCAGAATGAATGGTCTAGGCATTTTTTCTCGGATTCAATAGATTTTTGGGCAATACGTAAGGCATTCTAAAGTTGTGTGGGCAATTCATAATGCATTCTATAGTTGTGTGGGCAATACTTTAGAGTAGTTTTCGACAATTAGCTTGTTACGTTTTTCTAGAAAAGTCGGTGGACAAAACTTTAGTGCACCCACAAAGCATGGACAAAAGTTTGTGCATGTTTTTGTTTGTGGACAAAACTTTAGTACACTTTTTGACAATTAACCCTTAAAATAATGAACATAATATTCTGTTATGTCAAGTATTGGGCCCATACTTTTTGTCCACGGTACTTTTCAAGGCTATATGTTTTAACCACAATATTTTTCAATGCTACATGCACTGTCCACATATCCTGTAGGGGTTAACAGAACTGTTCATTATTTTAATAAAAGTTTGTGGGCAATACTTATTGTATGTTTTTGTCCACTTTTAAACTCAGTGTAGTTTTCAGCAAATGGACAAAACTTTTTGTGGGTTTTAGCAATTAATAGGGAAGGGTTCCATTAAAAACTGTTCTTAAACTAAAAGCTAGAAACTACTCAATCTCATCGTCAAGATTAGGATCCAACGACGCAACAACGCTATCAGAATATATCGAAAGTTACAGAACTTCCTCAATTTTGGAAAATATCGGAATTCAGTCCAATGTAGTCCCATACGATTTCTATACTACTCCGACATTAGTCGATGACAAAACTAACCTTACAATGGTAGTTATAGACAACTTACTCCCATACCGTTCGCCTAATTTAAAAATGTCAATGTGTGTTTTGAATCCATCTTAGCTCTTCATTTTTCAGATGTGTCGTGTAAGATGTGATATCGTGTTTAGCTGAACTCGTCTATTTATATATTATGTATATAATACAATTATAGACAAAAATAGTATAACTTAATAGAATAAGATAGTTCCAAACACATGTTAATTCATGTTCCATGCAACTGAATTGTATTTGAAATGTGAATTGAACTCTTGATCGATAATCTCTGTTCGAGTTCGTGCTATGCACAGATTTTCGTGTACACATTTTTATATACACTTACGAATTGTATATGAAGAATATTTGACCGAGTTCAACTAAGCTTTGATTGAGTTGATCAAGTTCGATCGATATCCACTTATTGAACTCAGTGGAAACCGGTAAAAAGTCGGTGGTTAAGTTTCACCAATATATTGGGATTTTCAGAGCCACATTTTGAATGGGAAATTTCAATGGGATGACTTCGTATTTGCTAGCTAAACATTTTGAAGATTTTCATTTAAAGCCACATTGCTTTGATGGTGAAACAAAATTTCCTGGCCGCTTGAATATGTGTATTTAAGTTTTGTATCAGATTAGGGCCATGATGTCATTTGTCACTACCCGGTGGCACTTGCAATTGATTTTCTTCTTTGCATGCAATTTTTCATTATGACTGCTTCTGTAGACATTCTTGGGGATCAAATCTTGTTAGCTTTGGTTTTTACAATTTATTTATTGAGATAAATGTCCAAAACTATCCTAAAGTTTCGTCCACAAACGAGTTCATGCACAAAGTTTCGTCCACGCTGTGTGGCTACCCTGAAGTTTTGTCCACGACTTTTTTAGTTTTGACGTAATAGGGATGTTCAGAATGATGGTCTGGGCAGTGCTTCTCGGATTGAATATGAGCGTGGACAAAACTTCAATGCACCCACAAAACGTGGACAAAACTTAAATGCACCCACAAAAGCGTGGGCAAAACTTCAATGCACCCACAAAGCGTGGACAAAACTTCAGTGCACCCACAAAGCGTGGACAAAACTTTGTGCATCAACTCGTTTGTGGACGAAACTTAGGGTAGTTTTGGACAATTATCCCTTATTTATTTTCTATAATTGTTTTTCATATATATACACAGGGAGATGTTCTGAAGGCAACCCTTGGAACAGATGCTGTCATAGGTTCTACGGTAAGAGTTCATGGAATGGAAATGGGTGACCACTGGATTTAAATTTGAATAACCTGGACACATTTACTATACCTACTACCTACCTAGTAAGTTCAGCACAGTTTTTGTTCATATGATTTTTTTAGAATGGTTAAGAGGATGATAAGTTAAATTGTGTTCGGCTACATTGCCAACTGCTTAACAATATCTCTGAATATGAGTGGTTAACAGAAAGGGGAGTTCCTCTAAACCACCCAAATATATTACCCACAAACAGAAAACTACACACTTAACAAATGTGACCTTTAAGCTACAGGAATTCCTTTAAACCACCCAAATATATTACCCATAAACAGAAAACTACACACTTAACAAAAGTGACTGTTAAGCTACCCTTTTAGTTTGACCATTGTACTCAAGTAGATTTCTATTAGTTTTTAAACAAATTAACCCAATAGTTATCATATTTCCAATAGATTCCTGGGTTCATGATAATCAACTCTATAAACTTCCCTTAATGTGCAAGTCGTATAACATAATGAAACCTTGCTCGTGAACCTAAATTTGAATTTTAATACTACCCCTCACATTTCGTAGTTGCCAAAGAACTAATAATTTTTAATATTTTAATATCCCCCCTAACATGTAGGACTAGGCATCTACACAACACCAGCTTATGAACAAAAAGCCCAAGAAGATCTCGAGCTATTAGCGTCTATCTTGACTTTATAGATGCATGATTCAGCTTCGAGCAAGTATATCACGTGGGCACATAACATATTCACGCATCTACGACGCAGAACGACTGTGCAAAATATTAATAGGGGAGACATCAACAGCAAACCGGAGAACACCGAGAAACTAAAAACGTTGAAAAATAGTAGAAGTTGCCGAAGAATGATGAACTTAGGAGATGGCCTTCGTGAGGAAGAGTCATGGAAGTTGTCGGAAAAGTTGCTTCTCAACTTAACAACAGTGACGTTGCCCAAGAATATGGAAACATAACTGAACAAATAGAAAACCTGGGAATAGTGGTCGCCTTTTAGTCGCAATGCCCTGCTTATTGCTTATAAAAAACAATGCCCTGTTCACTCGCTACAACCAAAGGGTAACGAGTAGGCGGAACCTCAAAATGTATGAAATCCTTTTGCCCCGGTTTTGATATAATGTAAAACTAGAAATAAGAAATAATATTATTGCTTGATGATTAGTACAAAGCAGAGTCTCCCTTTCTAGAGGGAAACCATACACTCAAGAGACACCTTAGTTAACTTAATAGACATTATAACTAGTCCAATACTCTTGGGCTCATGATATCAACTCAATACACTCTTGGGCTTAGTAGGCTATTGGTATTCTAACACTCCCCCAAGTTGTACAACACAACGAGACTTGCATGTGAACCAAAAATTAATTTGCAATACTACCCTTCACATTTGGTAGTTGCCGAAGAACTGATAATTTTTTACATTTCTTTACTCCCCTCACATGTAAGACTAGCTATCTACAAATGTATCATAGTAGGCTATTGGTATTCTAACACCCCCCAAGTTGTACGCCACAACGAGACTTGCATGTGAACCAAAAATTAAATTGCAATACTATCCTTCACATTTGTTAGTTGCCGAAGAACTGATAATTTTTTACGTTTCTTTATTCTCCTCACTTGTAAGACTAGCCATCTACAAATGAATTATAGTAGTAATGACGATATCCATTTAAACGAAAAATAAATATATGATGGCAAACAAGATCAGAACTCCGAACACCACCCGTTTCGTCTTCATGTCCGTACACGCTCGATTCTAGAAATGTCAACGAGACATCAGACGACTCTGACTACAGAACCACCGTCCAGTACTCTCCTTTCTCATCGATGCACCTTCTGCTGTTTACTTAAAGCACACACCATCTTCCTCACCAGATTTGTATGGTCTGCATGGCTTTCCAATGCTGTCTAGCCGGAGAAGACGGCCCCAACAGAAGAAGACGAAGCACGCTGATCTGAAGAAGAAGGCAATCCTGTGGAGCCACCAATTAATTTTTTCCATTATTTATGTATCATTTCAAGGACAAATTTGTCATTTTGAAGATTTATCCCCGTCCATTTTAACTAAATATTCTTCAAACTTTGTTCATTTTAATGGAACTTGTGTACAATTGTCAATACAGTTGGGAAAGTTCACTTTTTGTAGGTGGGTAATTTACCGTTTGTGAGCAATGGTGTATTTAGGTAATTGTAAGGAATTCCCCTCTTGAAAAACTGGTTGGTGGTTTCCAACACAAGTTTGGCCAAGTGGGAAGAACCTCACTTCTATGTAAGTGAGGTCCTTAGTTTGAATCTTTCTACTTACAAATTATATTAGAAATTAAAACTGGGGATCTGCAAATTTTATGTGTTCCATTTTTTTTTTATTTGTACACTTATAGTTCATTTGATGTCAAAATTTGTATATGTAGGGAAGTGTCCACACACCAGGAAGTGGATATGTCTTGCTACATCATGTGATGGGAGAAACTGATGGTGATCGCGGGGTTTGGTCGTATGTATCTCAAATGCTGGATTCACGTGTAAATTGTTCATGACATAGATAGCAAACTGTAATACTAAAAACCCTTCCCCCCAGCTGAGATAATAAAACTTCAATGTAATTACTAAGAATGTAAGCTTAACACCTAATGACTTAATGAGTAAAGATTTTAGAGTTTTGTGTACTGAGGACTTAGTCTCAGTGCAACTTGAAGAATGAATTCTGAGACTTTAAGTGTAGTTACATTTTTGTACTGCGAATGGCTTGCGACTCCCCTTGAGTGCAATGTGTATTTAGATCCCAAACCTCTTTAGGTACTTACTTGCGTGACCATAATCAATGAATATGTATCTTGGAGAGATATTTTCACAATATAAGGCCATGTATCCTTAGGTTTCTAGTTTCATTGGTATTTTCTCAGCGCATGGGCTTTGGTGATCTGTCCTTTTTTGAATAATTAAACCCCACTTGCTAATAAAGAGAGAAAAGTAAAAGGATGTTGAACAAAACTTGAATTGTCAACAACATTACTAATGATGCTCCATTGCTTCTGCAAACACAGTTTCTTAAAGTTTTGCATTTCAAGCTACTAATTGTGTGGTGTTCTATGTCATGTACGTAGCTTCCATTATTCTTGCTCCTGGCTACAAATTCTGCAGAAAGTTTATATTTTTCATTTCTGAAAGAGAGCATATTTTAGAGCCAATCACTTTTCTGCCATGGTTTATATTCATTCCAGTTAGGCAAACGACAGATGACAGATGGTTCTCAAAGAATTGGTCTAGTATTTCATTGGCTTTCTTTCTGAATTTGTCTTGAATTGTTGTGCTTTGCAAGGTATGTTGAAGGTGGAATGGGATCAGTGTCATTGGCTATTGGTAATGCTGCTAGAGAAGCCGGGGCTCATATTGCAACAAACACAGAGGTATTATTACAAGGATGTACTTTGCAAAGCCTTCATCTCACAGCTTACCATTTAATAATCATAGCAAAACTGTCTTACAAGTTACAAGTAGTATTGGCTAAGCTGTCCTTTACTTATGATGTACTTTGTATCTAAGAAGTCAATTTTTGTTTGTCCTTTATATCTGGCACTTCATGTCTTATGTCCTACAATCAAGTGTTTATTTTGTTGCTTAGGTGTCAGAAATATTGGTTGACAACTCGAACAATGTGAATGGGGTTAGTACTATATGTGCATTCCATGAGTGAATTGATTTTAGAGCTTTACTTAAACTAATTACATATTTTGAAAAATGCTAATCTTTTTCCAGGTATTGCTAGCTGATGGTACACAAGTGCATTCATCAATTGTTTTATCGAATGCAACCCCTTACAAAACCTTCATTGTAAACACTAACCAACTACTTCTAACCTTATTACCCACTTTCATTGGAATATAAGTTTGATCGGTAGGTTCTGCTTTGCTGACAGGAATTGGTGCCTAACAGTGTTCTTCCTGAAGATTTTACCCGCGCTATTAAGTACTCTGACTACAGCTCCGTAAGCCACTATCTGGTCTTTTATGTATTCACATGCTGTTGTTGAGGGAAAATTATAAGCATCTGTGTATGCTACTGTTCCTTTTTTTTTTGGCTAGTATTCCTGCTATTCTATTCTGAAGAAGAACCTGAAATTATGCAAACTAGATGCGAACTAATATATTAATTACAGTTACAACTTTGTGACTACATAATGTTTTGGGGTACATACCAATAGTTGCCTAAGTTCAGTACCTATACAACTTGTGATTACATAATGTTTTGGGATAATTACCAATAGTTGCCCTAAATTCAGTACCTATAGAGCAGTTCTTGGTGATGTGCTTTGTAAGGTTCGACGCAAGGGCCGGGTTGCCTTTGTCTCCAGCTTTGGACCAAGGTCCAACTGGAATCGTGCTCGGTAGCTCAACTTGTCTCCCTCACCGCATGCGGTATGTCAAGGTTAGAGTGATCGTCAACATGTACTACACCAAGGTGTAGGTTGGGGTGATGACCCACCGACACACAAGCTCGATCCTCAGGTGCAAAGTGTGCCTTCATGTCTCCTTTTTGGTGTCACAATCCCAGGCATAAAGAGCAACATGTTCGTTAATCCTGGTCATTACAATGGCAAGAGTGGATCGGTCGTGATAGGTTCGGGCAAGGTAGACCCTGATGTCTTGGTCATGGCTTGGGTTTGCACCAAGTGTTGGCATCACAATCCTAGTTCAAGCCTGCAATGCCGAAATTAGGAGGGCTTGACACTAGTTTAACCAGCACAATAGGGTCTCGATGCAAGTGTCCTTGTCCCAACTGTAGCAGTTTGAGCTCTAGGTCTTGGTGTCCGACATGATGCAATGTTACAGGTCTAGCTCCGGTTAGTGCAGGGGTAGCATCATGGTGATCCCTACAATCACAACGAGGTTTGCGTAATGTGCCCAAATTTTAGTTGTACGATAAGGTTTTCAAGGGGCATGGACCTAAAGTCAGTGGTGTCGTACGCCGCCAGAACTAGGTGCTTGGGAGTGGGTTTGTGTCTAGAACCCTAGGCATGGAAACTTCACAGTCAATTGCACGATGACAACATGCCAAGTATGCTTGGCCAGGTTCAGGGATGGTTGTTGGGCCGACCCTAGAAGGGTTCTGTTGGAGGTAGGGACGATCTTCCTTGTCGTGATTACTTTCATTTTCCCTGGATGTGATCTCTCACAACTAGTTTCACTGTAGATCTGTGACATAGGGGTCCGAAATAGTCTTGCGCGATAATACCTCGTGAAGGCTCTCCTCGCTCGATAACCTCCGGTAGCCTCCCTTCATTAGCCGATGGCGGCGTGTCTTCCCTCTCCCTCTCCATCATCATATGAATGCCCTTTCCCAATCTCCTTAGTTAATCAATTAAAGGTTAATCCTTATCTTTTGTCCATGCTTTGAAGGTACCCTAAAGTATTGTCCACCGTCCTCTATTAATGAAATTAACAGAATTTTCTGTTATGCACACGACCACATGTGTTAGTTAAGGATAAAATGAAATAATCATTTTACCTGTATTCATTTGTACTTTTTGAGTTTTATAGGGAAATTACCATTGTATCCTTTTTAATGATAAATAAAATTAAGAAAAAAATAAATAGTTATAAAAAAAATTAGAAAATTTAAAAAATTATTAGAAACTTAATCTAATCTAATCTAATCTAATCATCTAATTTAATCTCTAAACCTGATATCTAATCTAATCTAATTATCTAACACAGTGGTGAACACATTCTTCAACCTTTTCTTGTCATATCTCCTTCAATTCAACAACCAAACGAGAGCTTCAACGAGTTCATCTCGTCTTCACGTCGAGGAGACTACGGGCACGAGCGGCAGCGACCCATCTTCTCCCCTCGCCGCTACTCTAGCCTGGCTTCGATTTCGAGCTCGAGTCAACGGCGTAGGCGAGGAAGAAACTGCGAGATCAGATTCCCATAGCTTTGTGTCCAGATCTGTGGAAGACGCTATGTTGCGGGCTTGGTCTCCTTCATCTTAACGGTGAGGTTCGCAAATCTGGATTTTGTCTCCTTCTTTCTTTTCTAGACCTCTACTCGTGAAAAGATCTGACGCTGACAAGGAGAACCACGACAAGGCCAGGCGAGACCACAACCATCTCCAACATCTGATAATGATTTTTCTGATGAAAATTTGTAAAAAAATAAATAATTAAAATTATATGGAAAATGAATTAATTATAATTAGAAAGAATTAAATAAGAATGAATGAATATTTGAGAACAATTATAAATTAGTTAAAAAGTTAATGATATTATTAAAAATTAATGAAGTACGGGATATAATCGTCTTTCAGTTCATCGGTCTGAAATTCAGTTCAAACACAAAATGGTAAAAATGTCATTTCATGTTGTCCTGTTAATTTTTTTACCAGAAAACGGTGGACAACCCTTTAGGTACCTTAAAAGTAAGGACAAAAGATAAGGTCTTTTTTCATCCGTGTACAATACTCTAGGTTAGGTTTTGGCGATTAACCCAACGATAAAGGTATTAACTTGAAGGAAATTGTGAGAAAGATAGAGAGATATCATACATAAATTAATCTTTGGTTTAAGTTTTCATCAATACTTTGCAGGGGTTTTCTAATTGTCATACACAGGGAGATTAGAATCCCAATGGTGATCTTAATAAGTACAACATTTTGGATCCCATTTGCCTAATGATCTACCGCTACCGCCACCGTCACCGTTTTTGTTTTTATTTTGGCTTCCGCAATGGTTTTTCATCAGACAGCTATGATCATTTCATTTCTAGACTACCGCCTAAACAGTTAACCTTATATCAAACTAATCTAGGAGTTATATAAGTATAGACATATCGGGTTACTGTCCATCTGGGAATTTACTAATCTTGGATGTATTTGAATCTCATTTTTTTTGAAACAGGCAACCACAAAAATAAACTTAGCTGTTGATAAATTGCCCCAATTTCGGTGTTGTGAATTGGGCCATCCTAATGCAGGGCCTCAGCATATGGGTACCATTCATATTGGTTCTGAGAGGTATGCCTTTCGTCCCTAATGTAGACATGTGCTACTCCACTCATCCTTAATATTTTGCGATAAGGCAAATATGACACTTACTCTGGGAGTAATATTTTATTTCAGCCTGTAATCTGTATTATGGTTCTAGATCCTTCTCATTTGTCTGGTATGCTCATGTCTAAATGATCAAAAGAGAAGGATGAAAGAAATGTAGAACCTTTAAGTTTTGTGTCCCAAGTTCCAGATTAGTAGAGATAAGGAAAAATAAGCTAATTCTTACCCATATGATCTGGAGTAGTTGCTTAAAATGGTGAATTTATTGCAAATTTTTAGTCTGGTGGTGGGTAGTATAATCTCATAAACTTACTAATCTCTTACGTTTCATACCCCTCCACGGAGAGATTTGTTCAACTGTTTAACTTTGTTGTCGAGGGTGATATGGACTCTGCTAATTTTCCACTTTAAATGATGCCAGAGACGCTAAAAATGAACCCTCCCAACTTCTTAGTTTCAAATATATTTGAGTGCCTTCAATACTTTTTATCCTAAATATGATGATATACCTCCTTTTGTACTTCTTAAGCATGGAGGAAATCCATTTGGCCTGTCAAGATGCTGTAAATGGCTTACCATCACAGAATCCAGTTATAGAGATGACAATTCCTTCTGCTCTAGACAGCACCATTTCTCCACCTGGTACTTAAAACTGCACCTTCTTGACCAGGGTTGTTTATGCTATCTTATTTGACATTAACTTTTTTAGCTTTAATGATGCTATATTTAGTAAAGATGGTAGAATCTAGACATGAATGGTATGGAGGGAATCTGTTATGATAATTCATCAGGGGAAACTCTATGTTGCTGTCCTAAACTATGCATGATAATCTTTAGAAATGGTCATGTCACTGTCCTAACTATGCACAAAAACCATGTCATTATCCTTACTTTCAAAATTAATCATGTTATTACCCTTAACTTCAAAATTGATCATGTCTCGGTTCACAACTTGGAAATGATTATGTCAAATATCCAAACCAACCCTTCTTCAATGAAGCTTGTCATCCTTCGATAATATGCGGAAGATCGATCCGTTCTACTGAAGTGTTCATTTTATAATTTGCTCTTTTTTTTAATCATTTTTAGCACAAACAGCAGTTTGGTCATTTAACATGATTTTCGTGCATAGTTGGGGTAGTGACGTGATAATTTTAGGAAGGGATAATTGTCAAAACATGCACTAATGTTTCGTCCACAAACGAAATAGTGCACAATGTTTTGTCCACGTCGTCTGGCTACCCTTATGAATCGTCCACGCACCTCTATTAGAAAAATTAATGGAATATTCCATTTCTGTTATACATGTGCGGTTAAAGTATAACTAAAATGACCATTTTACCCTTACCATGAATCTTTTGACTTTTCCTTTTGACTTTTGCATGAGACATTACCATTCTACCCTTTCTAATAAAAAAAAAATTAAAAAATAATTAAATAGACAAATAAAATAATTTTTTTTATAAAATCAGTTTTTTTTATAAATTAAGTTTTTATTTATAAAAATTATTTTTATTTTCAAAAATTCAGATTTTAATTTAAAAAATACATAAAAATCAGTTTTTTTATTTAATTATATTTAGGTAGAAAAAAGAAAAAAGAAAAAAAAAATATAATAAAAATATTAATTAAATTTTAAAAAAATGAATTTTTGTATTTTTTTAAAAAACTCTGATTTTTATTTATTTTGTAAATTAAAATATGAATTTTTGAATTTCAAACCAAAAGGGCAAAAATGAGGGTATATCAGTCTTTTAACTCATTCTTATTTTTGAATTTCAAATCAAAAGGGCAAAATTGTCAATTTAGGTTCTGCTGTTACACTTTTCTAATAGAAGTGCGTGGACGATTCATAATGGTAGCCAGACGACGTGGACAAAACATTGTGCACTATTTCGTTTGTGGACGAAACATTAGTGAATGTTTTGACAATTATCCCTTTTAGGAAATAAGGGACATCTAGAAAGGATCTTCAGTAGTGGGTAACTGTGAATTTACTATTAGCCATTAGTTTTTGGGATAATTGTCCAAAACTACCCTAAACTTTCGTCCACACATTTCTGTCAGAAACACGGACGGAATATTCCGTTTCTGTTATGCATGCGACCCATGTACCAGTTTAGGGTAAAGTGAAATTACCATTTTACCTTTTTAAATAATAAATAAATAAACAAATAAAATAAAATAATTTTTAATTAATTTATAAAATTTGTTTTAAATCAAATATTAATTTAAAAAATATATAAATTTAAAAAATCAATTTTTAATTTTATATCTTATATTATAATTCAGATATTACTTTTAACCTTAAAATACAGAAATAATAATAAAAATTAACTAATTGACAAATCAAATAAAAATAAAATAATTTATTTTGAAATAATTAATTAGAAAAATTAAATTTAAAAATAATAATTTTTTATTTTATTTTGAAATAATTAAAATAATAATATTGAAAAATAAAAAAACTGAATTAATTAAAACTAATTAAAACATTAATGAGTTATTAAGGATTTAATGAAACAAGGGGTATAATAGTCTTTCAATTCATCTACTTAAAATTCAATTCAAATATAGAAGGGTAAAATAGTCATTTCAAATTCTCTTGTTAAGTTTTCCCGGCAAAAGTGAGTGGACGAAACTTTAGGGTAGCCACAGAGCGTGGACGAAACTTGAGGGTAGTTTTGGACAATTATCCCTTAGTTTTTTATGTTTTGTGGTTGGTTATTAGTAGTTATGATCATGTAGGCAATGGCGGATCTAAAAGTTTTCGAGGGGGGCAACATTTCTTAGTAAAAAAAATTAAATATCTTAAACTGAAGAAAAATTATTGTTTTACATGAATAACTATTTTTCAACACTAGTTCCTTATGATTAATATGTGATTATTGATCTATACGAGAAATCATATATTTGAAAAACAGTCCAAAACTACATTATCACTGTTTATGAATATTTCATTTTTGGTGTATGTTACCAAACTGTCATTTAACCATTCGTCTCTCATACGACTTCGCTAATCGATCTTGCAATATGGCAATGTTGATGATTTATTAATGACGGGTCTATTTCGTTTCATTCAAATAAGAGATTGTTTGATATTTTACGTATCAACAAAATGATAGAATTTAGGAATAATTATGCTTAATTACACTTAGGGTTAATTGCTAAAAGCTAACTTAAATATTGTCCATGTGCAAATAATTATCTTATGTATTGTCTGCGCTTTGAAATCTTTTGACCCCGATTGTTTGCTAGTTTTTCAACGAAATTACTACCCTCATGTGTTGTCCACGTGCGAAAACTACTCTTATGTATTGTCCGCGCCCTTAATTTTGTAGAGTATTCTAATATTTGTCGGTAAACGACCGTAGTGAAAAGATAGGGTAAGGTAGTTTGATAGTGTGGACAATACATAAGATATTTTTAAGCAATTAACCCTTACACTTAATTATACACGTTTTTCACATAGGACATAATATTAAAATTTGCTTCTATGGTACCTTTGGCTTCTAAATTTTTTGACAGAATTCAACTTCAAATAAGGATATTTTTATTTGATCTTCAATTTTTTAAGGGAAATATTCAGCTTGTTACCCTAAAACATTCGGGTTTTCAAATCGCTACCCGAACGTTTCAAAATTTTGAAGTTAGCCTTTTTCGTCAAAAACATGTAAAAAGTCTACAATACCCCTCACTAATGCTCAAAATTTCAAAACCATACTATTGGTTTTACAGAACTAAAAAATGGTGAAATGTCAATAATGTGCTTCATTAACTTTGATTATATCTTAATTAATCTTTCATTATTACTTATTTTTTCTTAAGATTAATAGCTAAAGACTACAAAAAGTTTTGTCCACATGCTAAAAACTATTCTGAGTTTTAAAGTGGACAAAAACATATAAATAGTAGTGAAAATTTCAATATAATATATTAGAGGGAGATTTAGGGTTGGAGTTGGTTTTAGGGTTGTGACACGAAAGGTAGTTTTGAAATTTTTGAAGAAATGAACAATAAATGGATGGACAATTGGATTTTGTTACAAAGTGTTAGTTCGGGGTATGTATTCGTTACGAAAAAGTTTGGAGTACTTATCAGTTAAACGTACACAGTTCGGGGTAGGTCAACGTAATTAACCCTAGAATATTAAGACTTTTGGAAATACTTGTTGTATGCTTTTGTCCACTGTTAAACTCATTGTAGTTTGTAGCATGTGGACAAACCTTTTTGTAGTTTTTAGCAATTAATTTTTTAAAATTCTTTAAATGTTTTTTACAGTCAATTAAGTTTTTTAAAATAATATAATTTTAAGTTAATTCATCCGTATTAATTCCTTTTTTTTATTTATTATTAAAAAAAATCATATTCTATTCATTTTGGTACCCTATTGTCCTTAACTCTCTTCAACCTTACGAGACATTGAGTTTTTCTGATTATCACCAGACCATACATATATACCTTGCAAGATAATCAGGAATGAGTATATCAATTGCATATTTTAAGATCACTAGACCATACTTCTCTCTTTCAGAAATGTTTAGAATGAAATGGATTCAATTTTATAAGATGGATCTACAATTACAGACAAGACTCCGTAGGGAAATGTCACATAGATGGCTTCCGACCCCATCCTTACCCTCAAATTTTAACACATACAAAACTAAAAGTTATGCACTTCTTTCGTGGAACAACACCCAAAATATTCCTTGCCTTTATTGCAACACAAATGGAAACACCCTACATCTCGTAAGATCCAAATATTCATATCCTCACAAAACCCAAAAGTAAAGAGCATTCTCAGATCCTTGCAAAATCAAAGCATTTTTAGATTTGTGATGGTAGAGGCTTCGATGCTCGTTTTCAAGGAACGACGATGCTACGACAAGAAGGGCGCCAGAGAACACGAACGGACCACGATTTGGGGCAATCAATGGGTGTTGGAAGTTTGTAGATGATGAGTCGAGAAAAAAAAGGTCTGTGGACAGAACAAAAGGGTATCAAGTTGGTCATTTTCAAATATGTGGGACCTTAAGGTTCTTGGACAAAACAAAAGAAACCAAAAGGTATTTAACCCTATAATTAATGTGTAATATGTAATGTTTAATTAACGTTTGATATGAATTGTTTTATCTACGTTAAACTAAACATACGTTAACCATAACTTATTATCTCGAAATAGGAAAATAAGACATAGCATAACAATGGTCTATATTTCGTGAACGTATTGTAGTCACATCGGGTGGTCTTTGAGCATACTCCATATCACGAACTTGGCATGCAATTTTTCACGATATATTAAATTGAAGCGTTGTACCTTGTCGGAGGCCCTTTGCCAGTGGTCCTTGCACTGCTTCTCTGACCGCCTCGGGGCTGATGCAGGGGCGTTTTGGACGTAGTTAGCGTAGACATCCGACCAATACCGAATGTTTAGACCCAGACGGGCGTGATGAAGCCACTCAAGGACCAACACCATCTCTTCATCGTGTGGCCATTGGAAGGCTCTTGAGTTGCCGGCCATGAGGTGTTCAGTGGAAGAGAAGTTTTGAGAGGTTTTTTAGAGGAAGAGAGGAGATGGAGTGTGAAGTGGTGAGGATAAAAGTAGGAGGTGGTGGTATTTATAGCCACCAAACCACCGACTCTCTCAAGGGCAATTTAGACATTTTACACATGTTGTGCAATTGTCACACAAACCAAGGAATGTGGAAAGAAGATCAAATTGAATTGTAATTTTTCCCAAATGCAATCCAAAGTGTAATTCAACTGCATAATTAAATAACGGATAAGCAACGACAACCAAACTGATAAAATACGACGAAATAAAAAATTGAATTCGCAAATAAAAGGTGATCGAAAATTAATTAAAACTGATTCATTAAACGAAATTAAAAGACTACAATTTGTTAATGGAAAAATAAATACGGACATTGGGGAACAGAATAGATAAACCACAAGGAGGAACATCAGAGCGTTACTGTTGCATCATATGGCGCAACATCGCAAGGGTCGCAAAGTGGGCCTCAAGCTCAGCGGGGTTCATGCTCACTTGTCCTTGGCGTCCTCTTGCATCCACGATCATAGTACTTCTCCTTGGTAGACATTAGTTTCAGCTTCCATTCGATTGATTTGCTAATGACTTCATGGGCCTCCGTAACACCCGCGACAAGCTCTTTTTTTCCGATTGTTTTCCTTTCCTTTTGAACCTTGTAGTTTTAGCAGCATTCTGACCTATAGGCAGACTATACCCCAAACTTTGGCTCATCCCCGTGGTTTGCTAACTTTCATCCCCAGGTGTTTGTTCACGAGTGTGCTTGCTCGATTCGCTAGATGGTTCGAACATCGGTCAGTGTTCCTTGTTCACCCTCCTCTGTGTCTACAGAAAAGTGCTTCGACGTCCACTTCTGCTCGTTTCTGATGAGCCTCCACCAACGCTTCCGCACAAAGGGTTGCCCTTCATTCTTCAAAAACATTTCCTCGGCCAACGTTGTAATTTCGTCATGTGACCGACCGCTCCTATGATCCTTCATAATCCGTTCGTAGTACCCTTGGAACTTCATCACTTTAAGGTTCACTTGACCCAATGGCCCTTGCACTGCTTCTCGGTCCTCAACGTATCATCTGGTCCATGCATGTCAGCGACTTCTTTCACGATGGACCCCCAATACTTCAAGTTCGTCTTGCTATTCCCGTGAATCGAATAATAGGAATTGACCATCCAAGTGCGAACAAGACGCTCATCCTCATCGATGCTCCACAATCTTCATGTTGTCTTTTTTGGTTGTCCTGTCGCCCCTCCGGTAGCTCGGGGGTTCGACACCATGGGACTTTCTTGAATTGTCGCTCTGGAGTTTTGGCTCGGGAGAATTTCTCTTGGGTTGCCGGTACCAAGATATCGTTGCTCAACTTGGTATACATGTCACTCCAATTGAGATCCATTGCGAACAAAAAAAACAAGTGTAGAGAAAGAATAGAGTAGTATTTAGATGGAATTTTGTTGGTGTGCGAAAATGAAAGAGAGTTTGTTGTTTATATAGGGGAGAAGGGAAAAAAGGGGGTCTGCTGACGTTGCCACATGTCGCCAGTAGGGAGAGCTCCAATGGCCGGTGCTGTCTTCGAGGCTCCAACGGCTCTCGACGCCAGCGGTGAGAGCCAACAGCTAGCTCAACGTCATTCTTCACCGTCACCGTTGACTCGCCAGCTTCCCCACGAGTGTTGGAGATGCTCTTAATAATCACTTTTGAAGTTAAAGATGATAACATGATTTTCATGCATAGTCTAGGGTGGTAACATTGGATTTCTCTGATTCATTATAAGTGTATGACCTTCTTCTGTTTTTATGTGTATTCACAGGGTCTCACATTGTAACTTCCTGTTCAGTCATTCGGCATCTGTTTAGCTATATCTTAACGTTATCCATGGTTGCTGTATATGTTTTTTGGGTGTGTAGGTAAGCATGTGATCAACTTATTTATTCAGTATACACCTTATAAACCTGTGGATGGCAGCTGGGGGAATCCTGCATATAGAGTGAGTCCTTATTTTGAATTTTAAGTTTGCTTATTCTATACAAGATTGGACGGAATGTATAGCGTCATAATTTCTTAACATTTTATCAGTTGGTGTAAATTTTCTACTTTGCATCTGTAGATTCTCAAGTTCATGCATACGTGATATGTTACTTATGTGCCCATCATGCTTTGTTATTGTGATGGATACTATAGTGAACTGCCACCCGTTTTTTATAGGAATTATATGCCCAAAGATGCTTTGCTTTAATTGACCAATATGCCCCTGGGTTTGGTTCGTCGATCATTGGGTATGACATGTTGACTCCACCAGACCTTGAAAGGGAAATTGGCCTGACAGGTATGTGTTGCCACTGAGCTCTAATTTTAGTACTCTCGAGCATTTTTGGTTCGAGGCATTTCAAATAGAATGGAAGAACTGAAATCACGAGGTAGTCATAAAAGGATACCTTCGACTAGCACAAGTTATTAACTAGCCTTATTGAAATGAAGTATTTATAACAACATACGTTAAACAGGTGGAAATATCTTCCATGGTGCAATGGGATTGGATTCGCTTTTTCTCATGAGGCCAACAAAAGGATGGTAATTCTTCAACTATATCTGTATGTTTTGGGTTCATCGCAACATGTGATTAAATGTTCGGCTATAACAATCTACCTGACATGGGTTTGGGTTGTGGGGATTGATGCAGGTCGAATTACAGTACACCTGTAGAAGGGCTGTACTTGTGTGGGAGTGGTGCACACCCAGGGGGTGGTGTGATGGGTGCACCTGGCCGTAATGCTGCTCACGTTGTTCTCCAAAATCTTAAAAAGTGATTGAGTTCTGAGTAAAGAATAAATAAACTGAGGGAGGGATATTGGTAATATGGTTAAATTAGTTTACGCTAGCTATTTGTCTTGTTCGTCCTTGACTCTGAAGTGGACCAACTCACAGCTTTATAATTGTCGATCGCTTGGGGCTTGTGGTGGGCGTAAAATGGGTGTTGGCATACTCAGATTCATTCCTCGAAACCATGAAGGCCGTAATGCCAAGAGCATTATAATACTTTTTTTTAGGTAGAACGGTAGATATTATAAATTAAAGTAACTTGGTGCCCGAGTAACCGGAAAACACCATACAACCAAAAAAACTAACATCAACTGAAAGATAATTGCAGAATAGTAAATGTTGCTCATGGGCATCAGGGCAGTCGGAGAGGTGGGACTACGGTAGCATTCAGAGACACCGATACAGTATACTTCAACCATAAGAAGCTGATCGAGCAGATCAGAGGATAAGTGTGCAGTGGTGGACCGATTACTCCCCCGGTAAGTCAGCGTGCGTCGTCCTCCCTTGACTGATAGTGGTAGGGCTCCTGAACGCGGGATTGCTGACTCCGAAATGGTAGGGAAATAATAACTCGATTGTTGGTAGTACCAATGCTGCCTATCAGACAGGGAGGAGGTACAGTCGACCAACCCCTCCCCGGCCCCCCAGCACTCATTCCCGAAGGCGGGGGTGCTTGAAGCCCCCCGCCGCTACATGTGATGCCCATCCGATGTCGATGAGCCTTCCTCCTCCTCAGGATCCTCCTCCCTTTCTGCCCTCTTTTTTCATGACAGCGACGGTGATGGTTCACGGGGGAGCCAACCTACCGGGATTTCCTCCTCCCACACCCTCTGCCCCCCATACCTCCTCTCTTCCCGGGGCTGTGGGGGCGTCATTCGTGTCCTCTAACTGGGTCCCCCTTTTCCTTTACTTCCTTGGTATGTCCAATTCGTCCCTGGGGTGGCCTTCCCATGTTTCGCCTTTTCCAGGGCCGATCTCGGATCTGCCGGCGCCTTCAGCGATGATCCCCTTACACCTCCAATAACCGGTTAGACCAGGAATAGGTGTCCCGCACAGCAACATCCAAAGCAGTGCTCAGGTAAATGTTCGTACGAAATAATCAGCCGAGTTCGTACCTGGGATACAGATAGCCGAAACCAAAGCTGGCTCTGAAGAGGTACTCGAATGTCTGCCCGGGTTCTGATCTTCATAAAATCCCCCAGTAGAGTCCATCCTCATCTACATCCACTCCCTCGCAGATCCCCAGTGTGTTCCCTACTCTTAACCCCACATCTCTCGTCCAGACTCCCACAGGTAAGTTCGATACTCGCGCCCAGACCGAGAAGTGGTGAAATTCCAGATCTTTCACTTGCATATGGGCCCTCAGATCCGTAAACAAGATTAGGGAATCCCAATAGGACCACAGTTCCCCCAACAATACTCGTTCACGTTCCTTCGTTGTCCTAAAGAAGAGAGCGATCAGACCTCCCTCCAAAGGTTTAGCCTCAACCTTCATACCCCAGACATCCTCCAATCTTGCCACCACTGATTTTCAGAAGATTTTATTAGATGTGAGGACCTTGGCTGCCAATGCGAACCTATACTGGTTCCCCCTCCCAGTGACCTCCTGAACCGGTATCACGACCTCTTTGATCCTCATGGCCCCCATCTGGGATCCCAAGGCCCCGACTTGCTCGCTCGAGGTCTGCCCCTCCCTTCCTAGAGGGCCAAAAGGGTTGTCGTGCAATACCTGACCCGATTTGTGCAAATGGGTCGAACGCCGCACCGGATCCGACCCGTTATCTCTCCCTAGCAGCGTATTCTGACCCGACCGGCGTCATAACCCTGCAGACCCGACCCGATTCGGTCGTCCCCCGACCCAAGGACCCGACCCGATCCATACCGGGCCGCCCACCGAGCGACATCACCCGTGTTCGCTCACCACCACAGATAACAGACAAAGCCGGTAACACCCACAACAAACTCAACTCCGGGGATCACTGTCCCCAACTCAAGTACCCCGACTGACACACACCCACGGTGACCTTCCTCGAACGACTCAACACTCAAACACGTAAGTAGACCCGACACAACGATTAACAACCTCTTCCCAAGACTCAAAAGACCACCACGCAACACCCAAGATCACAAAGGATCGCACACCAAACAAGATCACAAAGGATCGCATACCAGCTGCTCAGTAACCTCCCCCACTCACGCATACACGGATCAGGCTAGCCAAAGAATGCTCACAACCTGTTGATACTCGAACACGGACCAGGCTAGCCCAAGAATGCTTACAACCTGTTGATACTCAAACTCGGATCAGGCTAGCCAAAGAATGCTTACAACCTGCTGGTACTCAAATTTGGTCAGACCAGCCCAAGAATGCTTGCAACCTACCGGGATTCAAACTTGGTCAGGCCAGCCAACGAATGCTTGCAACCTACCGGGATCCGCAATCACAATCACAAACAAGGTTCAACCAACAGTAACAAGACCAGTTCAACACTCCACATGCACTCATGGCCACACAAGACACCAACAGTAAAACACGGACTCAACAACCCAAACCATTCACGGGCACTCACGGCCTCCCAAGACACACCAACAGTAACTCACGGGCTCAACAACCCCACGGGCACTCACGGCCTCCCAAGACACACCAACAGTAACACACGGGCTCAACAACCCCACGACACTCACGGCCACTCAAGACACCAACAATAAAGCAACACGGGTCCAACAACCCAACGGGCCCTCATGGCCACCCAAGACACCAACAATAAAGCAACACGGGTTCAACAACCCAACGGGCCCTCATGGCCACCCAAGACACCAAAGGTAAAGCACGGGTTCACAACTCCCACGGGCACTCACGGCCACCCAAAATACCAATGATAATACCACGGGCTCTCACGGCCACCCAAGACTCAACAATAATACCCGGGCTCTCATGGCCACCCAAGACATCAACAATAATACACGGGCTCTCATGGCCACCCAAGACATCAACAAATAATACACGGGCTCTCATGGCCACCCAAGACATAAACAATAATACACGGGCTCTCATGGCCACCCAAGACATAAACAATAATACACGGGCTCTCATGGCCACCCAAGACATCAACAATAATACACGGGCTCTCATGGCCACCCAAGACCTAAATTAAACAGTCAACCTCCGGGCATGGTCATATGCCTCCAGTAATTCTAATATCGCTAAGTTCTCTGTTCCTACGACACTACTAAGTGTCACATGCTTTTCTCATAAACGCTATGTTCCCGTATCATGCCTTTCTAATATTCGATAAACCTAATTAACCCACGACACCCCGGTGTCACGTGCAATTCTACTGTTAACTTTCCCTAGTCAAGGCCGAGATTCGGGTACTTTTCCCTACCTCGTGCGTGTTCTCCCAAAAACCAACCAACGAATTCCGGTGATGATCTCAGTCACTCACCCAGCTTTCCCTTGCCTCGGTCCGTGGCACGATCTAAAAGAACACAATTTAAAGGCACTTAATAACTCGCAGGAATAAACTGAAAATCATTAAACTTGATGTCCAAACTTAACCCCGACAATGTCGATCACTCCCAAACTTCCCAATTACTCGACATTGTCGATAAGGGACCCGTAAAGGCCCGATTCGCCCGACATGGAGAATTTGCCCGGGTTTTGAAAATGCCCTCCCGGGGCTCCAAAAATTCCCGTTTTCGTTTCTACGGTTTTAGAGTAATTCAAGGGTCCCAAGGTACTTGACAGAATCGAATTCCGACTTCTGAGTCAATTAATTAACGTTTCAAGTTTCTAACACTCGTTAATTATAACTTTCCCAATTTAATTCCTAATTTCGATTCGGTTATGGATAAATGGTCCGGGGAACGTTTTAAACCACCCAAACACTAAACCCGAGCACGTGGGCCCCACCTGACCCACTTGGCCGTGGGCCCTAGGACTCAAAGTGGGGCTCGGCTACCATGGTGGTGACTGGTCCCAGCTCCGGCCAACCACCCCATGGCCGGCCGGCCACCACCCACGGTGGCCAGAGCTCCTCCCGAGCCTCCGGTCACCGGAAAACGTCATACTTCGACTCCAAACACTTCCAAAACGTCTCCAACAATTCCCCCAACCTCAAAACACCCTAAACTAGTAGTTTTACAAAAACCCTAACTTCCAAAATTAATCAAAACGAGAAACGGTTCGGTGTATACCGTAGAGGAGAACGAGGGGAGTGCACTTTCTTCTTGCCTTGAGACAACCCAGGGGTTGGATGACGTGAATAGTGGCAAACCCTAACTCCAAGCTCTCTTCTTCTTCTCCTTCTCTCCCTTTCTTCTCTCTTCTTTCTCTTTCTAAAACAACTAACTCACTTTTCTATTTTTTTTTCTTTTTCTAATGTGTGGCCGGCCACCTATTGGCTTCACCACTCATTTTCCCCCTAAAACTAACACCACCACTTGTTGGACAAGTGGCAAGGTGGGCCCCACACCTTTTGGAAAATATCTACTAGATATTTTCCAATCAGATTCACGAAAATCGGACGTTTCAGGCCCCGAACGGGCACTTTTCCCAAGAAATTACGAAACTTGACATGCTGCAAGGAAATGGCTCAACTAAGACCGCTGCGGCGACAGCTAAGCTTTTTGGATCCAAAAAGGTCCTGGAATGGACCAAAACGTCGCTCGGTTGACTTTTCCAGCGAAAAGTCAACTTTTCCCAAATTGATCAGAAAGTTGCCCTGAGTCCCCCGGAACTCACTTTGGTCAATAACAGGGTCAACTTAAGTCCGGTATGACACTCGGCGTCATTTTAGGTTCACTTAACTGTTAGTCTTAAAATTTTTAAATTTTCCTGTTTTTCGCAGGTTTGACTGGCGTTGACCGGGAGTGGTTATTACAGCATGATCATCTTCTCCGGCCTTCCCCAACGCCAATGAACTCGTCTCAATCTCATTCTCCATCTCCTGCACCACCGGCTCCGACATGCGCGTTCCTGTGGATAGCACGTCGTCGGAGTACTCCTCACCGCCCCCTAACTCGCTCGTGAAAGCCATGGAAGTCGGCAATACTAACGCAAAACCCTAGCTCTAGAGAGAGAAAAAGCTGCGAATTTTAGAGCATTATAATACTTAGTTGTACAAGAAATATGTAAACGATAAGATATTTGTTGATCCCGAAAAGCAAAAGGTGACAGATGAGAAGAGTAAATCCAAGAAAAGAATAAATGTCACTGTCTGCTCTCAACTAGCTACAAGCCTACAAGAAGGGAATGTAAGGGACGAATAGATGCAAAAATATACTGCATAACCAAGGAAAGAAATGGGGTGCTATCGAATATATGTTTTATTATTAGATAATTTTTTTTATAATAATCCAACAGTTACAAAGTGTAACTGAAGGACAAGTGTAAAGACTGAGAAATTTAATATTTGAATTATTATTTATTAACATCGAAGTGTGGGAACGAGTTAATTTTGAATTGATTTCAAAAAAAAGAAGAAGAAAGAAAAAAAACAGAAAAAAAGGAAAAAAGGGGTAAAGGGTCGGACCGAGTCGGGCCAAACCCGACCAGCAACCCGGCCAGGCCAAACCCGGCCCAAGCAGACCGAAGCAGCCCACCTCTCGTCTTGGGTCAGCTTCTCAGGCCCGTTTGAGGCCCAAGCTGGTGCGGCCCGAGTATTTAAACTCGTCTCTAGGGTTTCAACCCTCACTTTGTTGCTCTCAGTCTCTCTCAAAACAGATCCTCTCTCTCTCGTCTCACTCTTCTCTCCCAAGCTCACCGCCGCTCGCCTCCATCACCAAACCTCCCTCTCCGGCTAGTCCACACCACCTCCGCCTCCTCAGAGCACCGAGCCTCCATCGTCCCCAACCTCCCTCTATCCCTCTTGTTCGATTCCGACCACGCCCGACGACGGCCACCGTCTTCCTCTCCGTTCTGTCCCCAAGCCGCCTCCCTCGTCTCCTTCGAAGAAACCGTCGCCGAGCCGAAGCCAAACCAGCTCCGGCGAAGGCCAAACCGCCGTCCTCGTCCTTACCCAAGCCCTCCCATCACAGATCTACTCTCCCCCTGTCAACGCGCTGGCACCGCTCCGTCGCCGGAGAGCTCAGCCGAGCCGAGACCGACCCTCCCTCTCGTCATCGTTCCTTTTTCCCCCCGGTGAGATTTCGAGTCGTGAAGCTTCGGCCGGCAACGGCGCCGCCGGTGGTCGGACGGAACTCCAAACCGAACTATTCCTCTTCTTCTTCGCTTTTGTTTTTTCTGCAAGCTTCTGTTGGTTTTGATTATTGTTGAACGGAATCAATGTTTTTGGATCTGGCCGGAACAGTCTTTGTTGAATCAGAAAATGAAAGAAATTATTTTGGAAAGGAAAATTAATTAATACGAAATCAGATTGAAATTAAAACGAGTTTTTCTGGACGGTTAGACTTTTCGAAGGACCTTTTTAGTTGGATCGATTCACCAAAACATGAACGGTTTTGGAACCACGGACGTTTAAACGAGACGATTAAAAATTGGTTTTATACGGGACTAAAAGTGGAACAATGAAACGGACAAATCGGGAATCATGCCTTAAAACACGTGTCTCGGGATTTATGCTTTGGGAATCGTGCTCAGGTACCCGAATCCGATTCGTCGTTTAAGCCCGCTTTTATCCCGTTCGAGTTTAAAGACAACGTTTTGAATTTATTTTGTACCGTGCTGAATCTGATTGTAAGTTTATCTGTAAACCCAGACTCAGAGCTTGGACTTCGCCCGAGAAGACGAAGACCACTCTGGAATCCGTGTGAAGAACGGAGTAGAGACCACTGAGCTTGACAACAGAGTTTTAGAGGAAGACCACAAGGTAGGGAAAGTCTTAATTTCTTAATTAACGCTTAGTGTGCATGTTAGGTTAATAAAATCGGAAAGGTCTTAGAATGTTATATAGGATGCGAATAACTAGAATAATCGTTTTTCAATTATTAATAACCGGAAGTGTCTAGAATGCATGTTTAGGATGAAGATAACTAGTGTAATTCGATTTCAATACTTGGGTTCTGATTTACTGGTAGAGAGGCTGTGAAGAGCTCTCGGATTAGTTGTGTGCTAGGTTCACATGCTTGGTTGCTCGTTATTAGGACAAGTAAGGGTCTAATGAAACTAGTTAGCTTATATGATTGAATGCTTAATTGATCGTTCACATGATTGTTGACTGGTGGAATGTTTACTTGGTTGATTGAGTGATTGTGTTGATAAATTATGGTTTGAACGGATGATCGAGTATGACTGGTTGTGCCAAGGGATACAATCAGGTGATCGATGTACCGATGGTTCGTGACAGGTAAGTATACGGTAAGTATGGAATGGTGTTGGATGTCTTCGTTGTGATGAAGGTGTGTTCCGATGTGTGCTGATTTATGGATGAATGATAATGCTTGCTTCCTTTATTCTTATTCTTGAAATGTATGCTTGTTCGTTTGTTTGTCTGTTTGCTTGCTTGGTTCGGTACTACACCGGGGGGGGGGGGGGGGGGGGGGGGGGGGTAATCCGGTGCCGTTGTGGTGGTTGGAGTTGGACAATTACAGTGAGTGATGTGAGGAGCCTATGGCTCGGCAGATCCTGCGGGATATATTGAGTGATGTGAGGAGCCTATGGCTCGGCAGATCCTATGTGATATTGAGTGATGTGAGGAGCCGATGGCTCGGAAGATCCTACGGGATATTGAGTGATGTGAGGGGCCTAAGGGCTCGGCAGATCCTACGGGATATTGAGTGGGATTACTTCATGAGAGATGGTTTCTGAGGTTTCACCCAAGAGTGTGTGTGTCCTACGGGAACACTATCTTGGTTCCCTATGACTATGGCCCTTTGGAGACATTTTTGAGAATACCGAAGATGAGCATCCCCATGGGATGGTTTCCGGTACTCAGACGTATGTGTCTCCTGCGGACCGAGGGAAAATCTGATATGATATGAATACTCTAGTGGGTCGGGATATGGGAACCGAGGTGACACTAGAATTCATAGATCGGAGGCTTGAGAAAGCAAGTGGTTGGCGTGATATCAATTGATCCTTTTTAATCGTTATGACACTATATGTTGATTATTTTATGGAACTTTTCCAGTTAACGTTATCTTGTTTATATATTATTTCTTCGTACTTATCTTATTCTATCTTGTTACTCATTATTCCATTGTTAATCGTAGTTTTTACTGTTATTCGAGTTATCTGTTTATCCAGTACAGTATTGACTTAAGGGTTGAGTTGTTAAGGTTTTTCCTACTAAGCGTAAGCTCACCCCCTTTAGTTTTCTTACTGTTTACAGGTGTAGCTGATGTCTAGCAGTTCGAGGCTCGGGAGCTTTTGGACATCTTGGGGTTATCTTAGAGTTATGTCGGTCATATATTTTAAACATTATTTATTTGACTCTTTATGTTGAGTTGTGCCTCATTGACAGTTTGAAACTATTTATAGTTGTTGCCTTGAGCGAGTTTACTTTGTTATTATAAAAGTTTCTGTATGTAACTATTGCTTTTCTAATTTTAATTCCGGTCATGTCTCGAGTCCGGTTAAAGCCGGATTTGGGGCGTGACAATTTGGTATCAGAGCCTGGTTTCATTTGAAATAGGTTGTGAATTTTGAACTTGTTTTCAAAACCTCGGACCAACGTCAATTAGGTGGGTAGAGTTAGGAAGTCTAAGTCTTGTACTCAGTGATGCAAGGTAAAAACATTGATGCATAGAGTGAGAACGACTCGAGTCTTACTAATTTCAATGGTTGTTGAAATTTGAATCTTTTTACTACAACGGTTACATCGCTTGAGTGTTATCCTTACCCTATGGACTGTCATGAACAGTGATCGGTGAAGCCGAACGGTTGAGATCGGTATTGGGTTAACTAGCAATGAGCGAACCGTTATATATTAATTGTTGAGTAATTTACCTGTTAAGTATGTTACTGCCGTGTTGCTCGTTCCATGTTTGTTAAGGTTGAAGGGTTAAGTGATTGAGGTATTGATGAGGTTGGAGAGTGGATTCATTGGAGTGTTACTGTTGGAGTGGTGATTGACCGAAGGGTGAACTTATGGAAGGTTTGGACTGTTAAGATTTTGTAATCGTTTGAGTATTTACTCCTTTATGATATTGAGAATCGTTTATGGAATCAAGGTTGAAAAGATGATCCAATTGGGATGAGATTTGAGAAAAGAGTAGAAATCGTGTATTCTTGCGCTCTTGTTAAGTGTTTTGTGTCTATTCCGTTGCTCCGTGATCCAGAAAGACTCGTTCCACCCTATACTTCGTGATATTATTGTCCTTCCCGATGCTTCGTGTTCCGGACGGACAGACTCCACCCTATGCTTCGTGATACGGGACTGGTTTCATCCCTATGCTTCGTGATACGGGACTGGTTTCACCCCTATGCTTCGTGATACGGGACTGATTTCACCCCTATGCTTCGTGATACGGGAAGACCGAGCCGATGGTATTCTGACACCATACTTTACTGTACTATTCTAATGCTGCGTGTTCAAGAGTGATGAAGTGTTAGTTGTGAAATTGTTGAATTGTTTAAGTGATAACCGTCATTTAAGAATTAAAGTTGAAGCTAATTTTGAGTTTGAATTGAACATTGAGTTTGAAACTGAGGCTTAAGTTAAATTTGAAATTGAGTTTGAAATGGAAAGTACGTCGAGACAGAGATTGAGGTTGAGATTAAGATCGGGTTTAGATCGGATGAACGAGCGATGCTCGGGTTGGTTATAACACGTCGATTAAATAATTATTGAGGAAATTTCCGCTTAGGACGACCGTTGATTGTTAAGTAAAACCGGAAGGGTTAAATTGACCGGGTAATAATGAGTTATTTGCTAAGATCCGCATGTGTTATTTATGGTGTTCAAGAGGTTGTGTGTTTGAGATGTTTTGTGTGCACCTTATGGGTAGGACTCTGTGTACAGGTTATTATATAAATGTCCCGCTTAAGCGGATGGTTAGAGGAAAATACAAACGAGTCATGCCGAATTTCCGGTAGAAACTGAAGTGTTTGCACTATCACGGGCTGACTCAGGGGCGCCACTGTAGTCGAGCGTGATAGGGGGATGTCAAGTGGTTACAACGAGATTCGGGGACGCCTGAATCGGGTTGTAACGACGTGAGATCGACACGAATGTTATAAAGGAAAAGGTAAGGGATGGAGATTATGGAAAAGAGTTGAGGACATAAATTGTGAGATTTATCGTGTTGCGATTCTAGACCCTAGTGTTGGGAAGAGACCAATCGAGGGGTATGCTTGTTGCTTTGCGAATTGTGTGAATTGTTTGAGATTGTTCCTCCTATGGGAGTTGATTGATTTGATTGAACACCGTTGATTGCTGTTGTGAGACGCACTAAGTTGCGGCTTTTTCTACCTACATATAAAGTAATATATATATATATATCTACTAAGCCAAGTGCGGTTGGTCTTTTTATGATGTTGGTGGGACGCGCGTGAACGTGCTTGTGTTTTGATCGAACCACTTGTTTTAAACGAGACTTCGTGCTAGCAATCCAAGTGGGATCCCTTTAAGACGCATGAGAACGTCCCTTTATGATAAATCAAACCACTTGAGTTAAATTGAATTATGAATACTTACGTTTTAAATGCAACGAGTACACGAGAGGTTCCGTGTTTACGGTCCGAGAGGGACTAGGAGCCGCCTAGTTCTGGGACAGAGCCAGACACCAGCTGTTGAGCAGGCAAGGGCAGCGAGTGCCCAGGTTCCTACTCCTGTAGAGCACCAGAGTTTGAGAGTGGACCGTCAGGGTTACCACCTAGAGTTCCTCCAGTCGCAGAGTCGACTCAGGCGACCCCTATGGATAAGGTGGTTCGCATAGTACCAGCTGCGCTCAGCGCTTGGCAGGAAACTACAGTAACGGCACCAGAGTCTGTGCCTACGGCCGACGTCGTTACTATCAAGAGGCCAGGCCAGATGCCCCGCAACACGACCCGGCTCCCAGAATATTTCGTAATTTGAGTACGCCAATCATTTCCGAGGGTTCAGACCCCAAGGCAGCTGTAGTATGGTTGGAGTGGTTTACCTGCAACTTTGTTAGTTCGAGAATATTCGGATGATCATCTGAGAATGTTTTCGCGACCGTTCAGCTTGAGAAAGAAGCATGATACTGGTGATAGTTGTGCAGATCAGAGTTGGAGGTGACTTCTAGCTGCTCATTAGATTGTTCATGGAACAATATCTTTCCCTCGATCCGTTCGAGAGGACCAACACCAGCGGTTGTTTGCTATGCAGCAGAGAGGGATGGCCGTCTCTAAGTATGAGGCGAGGTTCACGTTCCTGTACCACTTCGCGCCGAGATGGTGCAAACCGAAGAGAGCCGCCACAGGCGTTCGAGATAGGACTCACCCCGTCTGTCGCGGATCGAGTTATTACCTTCAGGATGAGGATTAAGAAGCGTCTTCAGGAAACTGCCAAAGCGCGGAGAACCAGACCGAGGCCGAGTGACTTCCTAAGATCGTCAAGGAGTCGTAATATTAAGAGGCAGAGGACCTCAGGATTGTTTCAACCGCGGACCCAGCCCATTGGGACACGACGGGTTTGGGCAGCATCGTCGGTTAGATCTGCCCCGGTGGCACAGTTTTGTTCTTCGTGCAGGCAGTCAGGACATCTGGGCCGGGACTGCCCATGGAACGTTGGATCCACAAACCGTCCTGCAGGTTGGCCTACGAGAGCCGATAAGAGGACATGCTATTACAGCAGCAAATTCTCTCATCACAACCGAGAGGAAGACTTCTGATTCAGCAGGGCCGAGCATACGCGATTGCCGGGCCCCGAGCTGAGGGACTTGATACTGATCTTGAGATCACTTAGAGTACCTGTTTATGGTTTTTGTTTTGGACTTCTTGGTCGCTGACGCTTAAGTATTACACTTGGCTGTGTCGTTTCGTGATTACTTTATGGTGGATCGAGTTTCAAACTGGTAAGCCCACCCATATCTTAAACACACCGGCCAGAGGTACGGTAGTACCAACGAACGCCAGTTTGGGGTATGAAAGAGGAGTAACAGACCTAGTAGTACGGGAAGTTCTTTCCTTCTTCGATAGTGAGAATCAGGTTTTAAGAACCGATTGGGGAAACATCAGACGTTCGTCGAACGCTATCGGCAGCGAATGCCCGAGCAGTGAAAGGCTGCGGCCTTGACTAGTAAACGATCCGAACGGTCACAAGAGATGACCGAGCAACGATAAGATCAGAGTAGCGTAGCGGACGTGTGGTGGGCCCTTAACCCACAGGAGTAGTAATCTTAAGCTTCTTCTAGCTCCGCTAAAGGTTTAGGTCATAAGATTCGAACCTTCGAGGCGATTTTGTTTCAAAATCCCGTTTAACGAGCGAAAAGTTGCACAAGTGTATGCTGTACTTAAGAGATTGGATTATAATGTGCTTCCTACGTTCGTCTCGGAGGGACTAAACGGTTTGCCGCTAGTTCACGCGGAACATGCGAATAACATCAAGAGTTGTTCAGATGACTTTCCCAGCGGAGAAGAATACGGAAAACGAGAACTGGGTACCAAAGTGTACCTTGATCAGCAAGAGAAGAACGAACTCCAAACGTCCCGCGAGGACTAAGCTTAACCATAAGATTACGCCATAGAAGTGAGAGCATCTCACGTTGAAACCCGGCAATAGATAGCCGAGGGCGACTACCACAAGCTTCCAGGCCAGTAACAAGATGGCACCGAACGAGGCTTTGTGTGGTAGGTCGGATTTTGTGCCATGCATGGGCACAGGGAAAGTTAAGGGTTAATCGTTGTTGGTTTTGAGTTGTTCAAGGAACGATGGAAGGAAACACGCTAGTTTCTGAACTGTTCAAAGTATCGAGATCACAGTGCATAACGATTACTCCTTACGGGGTGACTTGGGTGGACTTGACTGTAAGCTGTTTTGATCGACAGCTCATGAACGAGTGTCAACGGTATAAGGATTACCACCGATCGGGTTAAACTCTATTGATAAATCTTGGATTGTGTTTCGCTGTCGAGTGGGAGTATTGTACGTTTATCTTGGTGTCTTGAGGTACGCCTACCTTTCCGCGAGATGTGATGGAACGAACGATTGTTCCAGATCCTACAGTGTTAGTGAGATCTTTCGTTTCGTTGAATGGAGTGCGTATTATTTCCTCGTAATTTGTTTGTGGTTGGCTTTGATGTGTAGAGAGTCCCAGCAGGATGCCTTGACGACGAAAATTCCGGTGTGGGGTATCGAGATCCTCACCTTAGTTTTCTTAAGTGTTTGGATGTCTCTCGACTTGTGTTGTCACTCGGTTTTCTTGAGTTGTTGAAACGTTGCGCGTGTTTTCGTGAAGTTAGGTGAGACGGTGTGTACCGCCAAGTATGGCATTAGAGAAAATAGCGTGATCTAGTGAAGCACGATTAAGTGATTGTTGCATAAATTCGGAAACGGTTAAATACCGTGCAGAGCCGACAAAAGAATCATGCAGTTAGAAGGCGCAGACCTCTGGAGTTTACAGTCAGTGAGCACGTATTTCTGAAAGTGAGCCTACGAAGGAAATTTTTTTTTTGCGGTTCGACCGCGTCGGAGGCAAGTTGGCCCCGCAACTTATCAAACTTTTTGAAATCTTCAGGCAGGACTAGAGCCGTTGCCTAGCAGGTTTCTGCGTGTTCCCGAACTGCGGGAGTACACCGCGGATCCCTCACTTGCGAGTTTGAGCGGACGTTCCCTGAGATAGGGTCAAATGGAGCGCGTCCATTTTAAATTTCGGGGACGAAATTCCTTTAAGGGGGGTAGACTGTAAAGAATGAGAAATTTAATATTTGAATTATTATTTATTAACGTCGAAGTGTGGGAATGAGTTAAGTTTGAATCGATTTCAAAAAAAAGGAAAAAAGGAAAGAAAAAAAAAAGGAAAAAGGGGTAAAGGGTCGGACCGGGTCGGGCCAGACCCGACCAGGCCAAACCCGGCCCGAGCAGACCGAAGCAGCCCACTTCTCGTCTTGGGTCAGCTTCTCAGGCCCATTTGAGGCCCAAGCTGGTGCTGCCCGAGTATTTAAACTCGTCTCTAGGGTTTCAACCCTCACTTTGTTGCTCTCAGTCTCTCTCAAAACAGATCCTCTCTCTCTCGTCTCACTCTTCTCTCCCAAGTTCACCGCCGCCCGCCTCCATCACCAAACCTCCTTCTCCGGCTAGTCCACACCACCTCCGCCTCCTCAGAGCACCGAGCCTCCATTGTCCCCAACCTCCCTCTATCCCTCTTGTTCGATTCCGACCACGCCCGACGACGGCCACCGTCCTCCTCTCCGTTCTGTCCCCAAGCCGCCTCCCTCGTCTCCTTCGAAGAAACCGTCGCCGAGCCGAAGCCAAAACCAGCTCCGACGAAGGCCAAACCGCCGTCCACGTCCTTACTCGAGCCCTCCCATCACAGATCTACTCTCCCCCTCTCAACGCGCCGTCGCCGCTCCGTCGCCGGAGAGCTCAACCGAGCCGAGACCGACCCTCCCTCTCGTCAACGTTCCTTTTTCCCCCCGGTGAGATTTTGAGTCGTGAAGCTTCGGCCGGCAACGACGCCGCTGGTGGTCGGCCGGAACTCCAAACCGAACTATTCCTCTTCTTCTTCGCTTTTGTTTTTTCTGCAAGCTTCTGTTGGTTTTGATTATTGTTGAACGGAATCAATGTTTTTGGATCTGGCCGGAACAGTCTTTGTTGAATCAGAAAATGAAAGAAATTATTTTGGAAAGGAAAATTAATTAAAACGAAATCAGATTGAAATTAAAACGAGTTTTTCTGGACGGTTAGACTTTTCGAAGGACCTTTTTAGTTGGATCGATTCACCAAAACATGAACGGTTTTGGAACCACGGACGTTTAAACGAGACGATTAAAAATCGGTTTTATACGTGACTAAAAGTGGAACGATGAAACGGACACATCGGGAATCGTGCCTTAAAACACGTGCCTCGGGATCTGTGCTTTGGGAAACATGCTCGGGTACCCGAATCCGATTCGTCGTTTAAGCCCGCTTTTATCCCGTTCGAGTTTAAAGACAACGTTTTGAATTTATTTTGTACCGTGCCGAATCTGATTGTAAGTTTATCTGTAAACCCAGACTCAGAGCTTGGACTTCGCCCGAGAAGACGAAGACCACTCTGGAACCCGTGTGAAGAACGGAGTAGAGACCACCGAGCTTGACAACAGAGTTTTAGAGGAAGACCACAAGGTAGAGAAAGTCTTAATTTCTTAATTAACGCTTAGTGTGCATGTTAGGTTAATAAAATCGGAAAGGTCCTAGAATGTCATATAGGATGCGAATAACTAGAATAATCGTTTTTCAATTATTAATAACCGGAAGTGTCTAGTATGCATGTTTAGGATGAAGATAATTAATGTAATTCGCTTTCAGTACTTGGGTTCTGATTTACTGGTAGAGAGGCTGTGAAGAGCTCTCGGATTAGTTGTGTGCTAGGTTCACATGCTTGGTTGCTCGTTATTAGGACAAGTAAGGGTCTAATGAAACTAGTTAGCTTATATGATTGAATGTTTAATTGATCGTTCACATGATTGTTGACTGGTGGAATGTTTACTTGGTTGATTGAGTGATTGTGTTGATAAATTGTGGTTTGAACGGATGATCGAGTATGACTGGTTGTGCCAAGGGGTACAATCAGGTGATCGATGTACCGATGGTTCGTGACAGGTAAGTATGGAATGGTGTTGGATGTCTTCGTTGTGATGAAGGTGTGTTCCGATGTGTGTTGATTTATGGATGAATGATAATGCTTGCTTCCTTTATTCTTATTCTTGAAATGTATGCTTGTTCGTTTGTTTGTCTGTTTGCTTGCTTGGTTCGGTACTACACCGGGGGGGGGGGGGGGGGGGGGTAATCCGGTGCCGTTGTGGTGGTTGGAGTTGGACAGTAGAAGAAGACATTCTCAGGTGTCTCATCTTTCCCGCCAAGTGCGCATGAGCCCTACCCTTGCCACTTCCAATTCCCTTGTTGACCATCAGAATATCCTTGGATCCCAGATCCCTGATGTATTCTTCTTAGCAGTTAATGACACTTCATGTAACTCTGATATGGTCTTAGAGACAGCCTTGTCAAAGACATATTCTTTGCGTTCAGACTTGAGGACTATCCTTAAAATTCTGTACCAGTCCAAATAGTTTGTTCCATTTAGCTTGACCCTGTCAAGAATGGTTTTTAATGACAAACTATTAATGTTCGCTGAATTTGCCATTTGATCTAAAACAAATAAAATTCAATCAGTATTCTGAATAAATTTTATGAAGATCAAGCTTAAACACCAACAATCGATTCTAAACCTTTAGAATCTGAAACCAAGATCCTTGATTCACTCGATTAAGCTGAACTAATGCTCACCACTTAATCGAGCTATGTAGGTAGGACTCCATCCAATCACATCCAATGTGACTCTTGGCTAGGGTATGTACTTATGTACACGGCTTACCCATCTGTTACCTTAGCTCAACCTCAGGCTGAGAATCGTAGTCGGGTCCACCAATTTTCAACTATGGCCCGTCACTATGTAGGTGCTCCGCTAATGCGCACGACACCCACATATGTCGTCCAAACCTACTACCCGCTTTCCCATGGATGCTCCGCTAATGCGCACGACACCCATATAGGACGGGGATGTAGTAAGGTGTTGATAATTGGGAGGTATCGGACATGACCCGTTTTTACTTGTTTGGTTGTGTTTAAAACTTTGGCACATCCTAGATGCGATGAGCACATCAACTACATTCCAAATGCAACGATGTCTCAAATTACATCCAATGTAATTCTTCCTTCGAACCCGTCAACTACATCTAATGTAATGGCGGTTCTAAACCTTTAGAATCTGAAACCAAGATCCTTGATTCACTCGATTAAGCTGAACTAATGCTCACCACTTAATCGAGCTATGTAGGTAGGACTCCATCCAATCACATCCAATGTGACTCTTGGCTAGGGTATGTACTTATGTACACGGCTTACCCATCTGTTACCTTAGCTCAACCTCAGGCTGAGAATCGTAGTCGGGTCCACCAATTTTCAACTATGGCCCGTCACTATGTAGGTGCTCCGCTAATGCGCACGACACCCACATATGTCGTCCAAACCTACTACCCGCTTTCCCATGGATGCTCCGCTAATGCGCACGACACCCATATAGGACGGGGATGTAGTAAGGTGTTGATAATTGGGAGGTATCGGACATGACCCGTTTTTACTTGTTTGGTTGTGTTTAAAACTTTGGCACATCCTAGATGCGATGAGCACATCAACTACATTCCAAATGCAACGATGTCTCAAATTACATCCAATGTAATTCTTCCTTCGAACCCGTCAACTACATCTAATGTAATGGCGGTTCTAAGGGCTCACAAACAAGGAGTAAAATTCCAATTCTATCTTTGCATGTGAGGTGATATGCTCGGTAAATAAAGTTAAACATGCAATTCTAATCCAACACATAGAATTAATCATGCATAAACTTTACCAAACATAAAGCGATAAATGTGCACATAATAGCCCCCTAAACTAACTCCCACTAGCTTCTTGAGCTCCACTGACTCCAAGCCGATGTCAACACCCGAAATGCCACCAAATGACCTTTTCGCCCTTTCTTCGTCTTGAGAAAAATATTTCAATTTAATACACGACTCTCATGCAGGGAATAGATAAATATTACAAACAAGTGGTTCGACAACCACACCTTGAAAGAATACTTAAACGCTAACTTTAACGGCTCGCAGGCCGTGAACAACGATAAATAATTATATCGAGCTCGGGGCTATAATGTGCACCATGCCAACATCACATAACACATCATGTTATCAACCAAGCATGTTATAAAACATCATGTGATTTTCCGGTTTTAATTAATAGCCTAGTTTCAAAAAATTTTGATGCTCAGTTTATCGAAACCGTTCAAAAATGAAACTTTTGAACATTTGATTTTCGAGTTCTTCATGATGGTTCCAAACTCGTCATAACTAACAAAACGGTTTAGCCTTGGCATATCAACCATCCAATGGTCATGCTCGGCCTAGCTCCGTCCAACGAAGCGCCGTTCGGTCCCGGTTTCGGCTCCCCGAGAGTCCCCCTCCCGAGACCCGAAAATCAAACTTTTTTCAAAAAATTCCATATTTGAAATAATTTTAAAAAATTAATTTTACATGCATGAAATCCATAAACAAGAATTTAAAACATGTTATCAAACAATTTGGCAAATTAACATGTCAAAACCGAAACTTTCAACACCATCTTGTGAATCCCGAAGGTAGCACGGCTCTGATACCACTATTGGGTCTCAAGGTAGGGTTGGAGATGAACCAATTCGCAGCACAAAATAAATGAAAACCAAGAAACGATTAAACCATGAAACAACTAACAAAGAATGGATTCACAAGAGAAAAATTTAGCACTATTTCTTACCAAAACAAGAAAACCGTGTAACGAATGATTGGCTTGAGTCTCCAAGATGCCTACGTATCCACATGGGAATTAAAGCCACGTAGTTCTTCTTTTTGAGAACTCAAGAACACAAAAAGGAGAAGAAAGCTTGCCTTGGCCGAAATTGGGGAGAGGAGGGAGAGAAAATTGTATTTTCTATTCTTGTCTTGTGTTTGTTATGTTGAAAAAAGATGACTTAAACATAACAAACTCCATACTTTTCCAACTAAAGGCATTTGACAAGTATGGTGACAAGTAAGGTGTAAATAGGATAAAGTATGGCTAGACAAGATGTGGTTAGGTAGTGAATCACCAACACCTTAATCCTTGTCTTGCTCACTTAGTACTAATTTATCAAGACTTGATTAATTAGTTCCATGGGCCTTGGTTACCTGAGCCTTTCATGGGCCTCTTGAATTATGGCTCGTGGCCATTTCCAATGAGGTCCCGTGATTCGCTCATCGCCTCCAAGCCTTCCATACCGGAAAAGTCCAACATTATCCGACGCGATCAATCCCAAGACTCCAAGCCTTGTCTGGATCCGTAAAGTCCTATTCACTTACGGGCACATGACCCAAAACACATTTTTGGTCATGTCCCGAGACAACTCTCTGTTTCCCATTCTCCATAAATGTGTCAATGAGTTTCATCCTTCGGTGTGACACTTAGGTTTATGCATGTCAATAGATCAACATAAAATTTCATTTTACTTGATCCTATTTAAGTGGAAACCAACGAGACTTTAGTATTGCCTGACATTGCATAACGAATCGACCCTGTCGATTTTAACCTTTCCGTCGTCCCTGTCATTATCCTTTTATCTTTGATATCCTTATTATTCTCAATCACTGTTCCTTTATATGTGAGATGACTTAATATATGATACCCAGTATCATGTGCATGACCATGCTATTCTTTCATTCACTCTCGATCAAGCGGCCGAGAACCGATATCTTTCGCATACCGCAGTATGAGGGATAAATCCCTTAGGCATCTTTCGTGTCACTCATGCAGTCCGTCCCCAAGCCAATCCTGGCCGTTATGGAAGCCCTGTTACGGACAACGTTAGGCTCATGTCAAACTCAATTGTTTACTGCATAGCGATCACAAAGACTCCTCGGTCTAAGGACACATGACAAGCTACGACAATGAATATGTTCATGACTTGATCTATGGCACATATTCATGTCGGTTCTTCAAATATCATGTCCCACATGATATCTATGATCAGACTCCGGAATCCCATTCCAATGACTAACACAACGTAAGCCATAAATAGCCATCTTTCATACTAGTCACTTCTAGTGAAGCTTTGTTGACTAGGGACCCATCGAGTGTGATCTATCTTGATTTATGGTTCTATTTGCATGGTGGGCATAGATCAGAGCACACATCGATATATTACTCCAGCACATAAGTAATATAAAGGCGCTTTAATTTTATTGCTAACGATGATATATACATTTGGACATTTAGGATTGAACTACGGGAACTAAGACTAACACTAAGGTCCAGATCTAAAGGATCGAGAAAAGGAATCGATGAAACGGGGAGGTAGGGGCCGAAAGAGCGAAGGCGAATGACGGACAAGCAGATCACCGCCGGCTACGTGTTATTCTTAGTGACCGTAGTTCAATCATAAATGTCCAAATGTATATATCATCCTTAGCAATAAAATTAAAGCGGCTTTATATTACTTATGTGTTGGAGTAATATATCGATGTGTGCTCTGATCTATGCCCACCATGCGAATGGAACCATAGATCGAGATAGATCACACTCGATGAGTCCCTAGTCAACAAAGCTTCACTAGAAGCGACTAGTATGAAAGATGGCTCCTTATGGCTTACGTTCTGTTAGTCATTGGAATGGGATTCCGGAGTCTAATCATAGATATCATGTGGGACATGATATTTGACGACCTGACATGAATATGTGACATTGATCAAGTCATGAACATATTCATTGTCGTAGCTTGTCATGTGTCCTTACACCAAGGAGTCTTTGTGATCGCTATGCAGTAAACAACTGAGTTTGACCTGAGCCTAACGTTGTCCGTAACAGGGCTTCGATAACAGCCAGGATTGGCTTGGGGATGGACTGCATAAGTGACACGAAAGACAGCTAAGGGATTTATCCCTCATACTACAGTATGGGAAAGATGTCGGTTCTCGGCCGCTTGATCGAGAGTGAATGAAAGAATAGCATGGCCATGCACATGATACTGGGTATCATATATTAAGTCATCTCACATATCAAGGAACAGTGATTGAGAATAATAAGGATGACGGCTCTATGCCTTATCTCAATCAGGATATTGGAGATAAAAGGATAATGACATGGACGACGGAAAGGTTAGAATCGATAGGGTCGATTCGTTATGCAGTGTCAGTCAATACTAAAGTCTCGTTAGTTGCCACTTAAACAGGATCAAGTAAAATGGGATTTTACGTTGATCTATTGACATGCATAAACCTAAGGATCACACCGGAGGATGAAACTCATTGACACATTTATGGAGAATGGCCAAAAGGGAGTTGTCTCAGGACATGATCAAAACTGGGTTTTGGGTCATGTGCCCGTAAGTGAATAGGACTTTACGGATCGAGACAAGGCTTGGAGTCTTGAGATTGATTGCGTCGGATAATGTTGGACATTTCCGATATGGAAGGCTTGGAGGCGATGAGCGAATCCCGGGACCTCGTTGGAAATGGCCACGGGCCATGTTCCAAGAGGCCCATGCAACCAAAGCCCCTGGAACTAATTAATCAAGTCTTGATTAATTAGTACTAAGTAAGCAAGACAAGGATTAAGGTGTTGGTGATTCACCACCTAACTCAATCTTGTCTAGCCATACTTTGTCCTATTTACACCTTACTTGACACCATACTTGTCCCATGCCTTTAGTTTGACAAGTATGGTGTTTTTTATGTTTAAGTCATCTTTTTTTCAACATAACAAACACAAGACAAGAATAGGAAACACAACTTCTCTCCCTCTCTCCCTACAATTTCGGGTTTGGCAAGCTCCCACCTCCATTTTTGTGTTCTTGAGTCCTCAAAGAGAAGAACTACGTGGCTTTGATTCCCATGTGGATACGTAGGCGTCTTGGAGACTCAAGCCAATCATTCGTGATCCGGTGTTCTTGTTTTGGTAAGAAATAATGCTGAATTTTTCTCTTGTGAATCCATTCTTTGTTATTTGTTTCATGGTTTTAATCGTCTCTTGGTTTTCATTGATTTTCCGCTGCAAGTTGGTTCATCTCCAACCCTACCTCGAGACCCAACAGTGGTATCAGAGCCATGCTACCTTCGGGATTCACAAGACGGTATTGAAAGTTTCGGTTTTGACATGGTAATTTGCCAAATTGTTTGATAACATGTTTTAAATTCTTGTTTATGGGTTTAAAGCATGAAAAATGAATTTTTGAAAATTGTTTCAAATCTGGAAATTTTGAAAAAAATTTGATTTTTCAGGTCTCGGGAGCGGGACTCTCGGGGAGCCGAAACCAAGACCGAACGGGGCTCCGTTGGATGGATCTAGGCCAAGCATGACCATTGGATGGTTGATATGCCAAGGCTAAACCGTTTTGTTAGTTATGACGAGTTTGGAACCGTCATGACGAACTCGAAGATCAAATGTTCAAAAGTTACATTTTGAACAGTTTCGATAAACCGAGCATCAATTTTTTTTCGAAACTTGGCTATTAAATAAAATCGGAAAATCACATGATTGTTTGATAACACGATGTGTGATGTGATGTTGGCATGGTGCACATTATAGCCCTGAGCTCGTTTTAATTATTTACCTTTTTTCACGGCCTGCCAACCGTTAGAGTTAGCGTGTAATTATTCTTTTAAGGTGTGGTCGTCGAACCACTTATTTGTAATATTTTTCTCAAGACGAAGAAAGGGCGAAAAGGTCATTTGGTGGCTTTTCGGGTGTTGGCATCGGCTTGGAGTCGATGGAGCTCAAGAAGCTATTGGGAGTTAGTTTAGGGGGCTATTATGTACACATTTAACGCTTTATGCTTGGTTTAGTTTATGCATAATTAATTCTATGTGTTAGATTAGAATTGCATGCTCAACTTTATTTACCGAGCATATCACCTCACATGCAAAGATAAAATTGCAATTTTAATCCTTGTTTGTGAGCCCTTAGAACCGTCATTGCATTGGATGTAGTTGACGGGTTCAAAGGAAGAATTACATTGGATGTAATTTGAGGCATCATTGCATTTGGAATTTAGTTGATGTGCTCATCGCATCTAGGAGGTGCCAAAGTTTTGAACACAACCGGACAAGTAAAAACGGGTCATGTCCGATACCTCCCAATTATCAACACCTTACTACCTCACCGTCCTATGGGTGTCGTGCGCATTAGCGGAGCATCCATGGGAAAGCGGGGTAGTAGGTTTGGACGACATATGTGGGTGTCGTGCGCATTAGCGGAGCACCTACATAGTGACGGACCATAGTTGAAAATTGGTGGACCAGACTACGATTCTCAGCCTGAGGTTGAGCTAGGGTAACAGATAGGGTAAGTCGTGTACATAAGTACATACCCTAGCCAAGAGTCACATTGGATGTGATTGGATTGAGTCCTACCTACATAGCTCGATTAAGTGGTGAGCATTAGTTCAGCTTAATCGAGTGAATCAAGGATCTTGGTTTCAGATTCTAAAGGTTTAGAATTGATTGTTGGTGTTTAAGCTTGATCTTCATAAAACTTATTCAGTTTACTGATTGAATTTTATCTGTTGTAGATCAAATGGCAAATTCAGCGAACATTAATAGTTTGTCATTAAAAACCATTCTTGACAGGGTCAAGCTATATGGGACAAACTATTTGGACTGGTACAGAATTTTGAGGATAGTCCTCAAGTCTGAACGCAAAGAATATGTCCTTGACAAGGCTGTTTCTAAGACCATATCAGAGTTACATGAAGTGTCAATAACTGCTGAGAAGAATATATCAGGGATCTGGGATCCAAGGATATTCTGATGGTCAACAAGGGAATTGGAAGTGGCAAGGGCGAGGCCCATGCGCACTTGGCAAGAAAGATGAGACACCTGAGAATGTCTGCTTCTACTGCCAACAGCCAAGTCATTGGAACCGGGATTTCAGGAAGTTCACGGCTGATATGAAGAAGGGCAGTGGGACTGCGCCTTCATCAAATAGCCTGGATGATATGAAGAAGGGCAGTAGGACTGCGCCTTCATCAGGAAACCTGGATGATCTAAGGAAGGGCAGTGGGATCGTGCCTTCATCCGGGATTAACTCTATAGAGCTACATCTCTCTACTTCCAAAGATTCATGGGTATTAGATACCTGGACTGAATCTCGCACATGCACTAATATATGGTGGCCGAAAGTGGGAGAGGTTTGGAAAGCACGAAGTGGACCTCAGAGTTGTGGCAACTGTTGTAGGATCCATGAGTCTTGCTTTGCCAAGTGGCCTTGTCTTAGTATTGTATAATGTATATTTCATACCTACTTTTAGTAGGAATATTATATCTGTATCCGTGTTTGACAAGGAATGATATAATGTTAATATTGGAAATGGAGTTTTCAATGTTCTATGCAATGATATGTTTTATACCAGTACTGACTTGGTTAGAGGATTGTACATATTAGATATGGGTAACAATGCCTCAAGTTCTATATATTACGTTAATATCAAGAGGTCTAAATCCGACGATTTAAACCTAACTCTGTTATGGCACTGTCATTTGGGCCGCATAAACAAGAAGCGTCTATCAGCACTTCAGAAGTGCGGGCTTTCAGGTTCATTCGAATTCCATTCGATCGATAGGTGCAAGGTTTGTTTGATGGGAAAAATGACTAAAGTGCCCTTTATCGATCGCGATGAAAGGGCGGGTGAATTATTGGGGCTGATACACTCGAATGTGTGTAGACCAATTCACTTGCCAGGAGGGGTTTCAGCTACTTTATCACATTTACTGATAATTACAGTAAATATGGTTGTCTATTCGGTAAGACATAAGTCTGAAGCTTTTGATAAATTCAAAGAGTTTAAGACTAAAGTAGAAAACCAGCTCGACAAAGGTATTAAGGCACTTCGATTGGATCGAGGTGGAAAATACTTGACCACAGAGTTATTAGATCATCTAAAAGAGAATGGGATCCTTTTGGAATGAACTCCTCCTGGGACACTGTAGTTGAAAGGTGTAGCCAAACGGAGAAATCGGACATTGTTAGACAATGGTTCGTTCCATGATTAGTTGGACTGATCTCCCAATCTCTTTCGGGGGTTATGCTATAGAGACGACCGCATTCATAGTCAATTGGGATTCGACGAAAGGTGTGGAAGGGACACCATTTTAAAATGGTACGGGATGATGCCCGCTTTGTCCTTCCTAGAGATTTGTGGTTGGGAGGCTTATGTGAAACATTTGGTTTTGACTAAGCTCGAACCAAGATCTGAGATATGCACTTTTGTGTGGTATCCCAAAGCAACAAGGGGATACTACTTCTACAATCCCAGTTAGAACATGGTGTTCGTCGCTTGGGGTGAGGTCTTTATGGAAAAGGAGTTTTGTTTCCAAAGACGTCATTGGGAGGACTATGCATCTCGAAGAAATTCAGGATGGTACAGATCTGTCTAAACCAATTGAGAACCCAGTAGAAAGGAGCCAGAGATTGTCGTAGAGTAAGAACCAATTCCTGTTACAATTCCGGAAGGTCCAAGGCGATTTGAAAGGATCAATCTTCCACCTCCAAGATATGGTATTAGGAGGTGACAATGAAGTCATGGTGGATCACGATGATTCAGCCACCTTTCAGGAAGTCGTGAATGGGCTCGACTCCGAGTTATGGCTGGGAGCCATGAGGGAGGAAATGCAATCCATGTCGGACAACCGGGTCTGGGAACCGGTTGATCCCATCAATGGTGTGAGGACCATCAGATGCAAATGGATCTTCAAGGTGAAGATGGACATGGACGGAAACCCTCTGACCTACAAAGCTCAACTGGTGGCGAAAGCTTATAGGCAGATCCAATGCATTGACTATGAGGAAACCTTCTCCCTAGTGGCTATGGTCAAAATCGATCCAAATTCTTCTTGACATAACTGCGTATCATAATTACGAGATATTGAAAGTGGATGTCAAAACCGCTTTCCCAAATGGAAATTTGACTGATTACTTTTGTATGTCTCGGCCCAAAGGTTTTGACGATCCGAAGAATAAGAGAAAGATTTATAAGTTGTTGAAATCCATTTATGAATTGAAACAAACTTCTCGGAGTTGGATCCTTCGTTTTGATGAAGCTGTAATTGGATTTGGCTTAATCAAGAACGAGGATGAATCTTGCGTTTATAAGAAGGCTAGTGGGAGGAAGATTACCTTTCTGGTTCTCATTGAAAACGACATCCCAACCTTGCACGAGACTTAAGCTTGGTTAAGGAAGTGTTATTCAATACATGACTTAGGCGATGCTTCTTATATCTTAGGGATTAAGATATGTAGAGATCACACCAAGAGGGTCTTAGATTTAAGTCAGGGAACCTATGTGAACAAGGCATTGAGTAGGTTCTTAATGCTCGATTCAAAGAAAGGAATCTTACCCACTAGTCATGGCATTCATCTCAGCAAGACTCGGTGTTCTAAGACAGCTGATGAGCTGAAAAGGATGATGAGAATCCTATGCGCCTGGGGGAAGGATCGATCATATATGCCATGACATGTATGAGACCGGACGTCTCGTAAGCCTTATGTTGTACTAGTAGACATCAGTCTAACCCTAAGGAAAGATGATGCTGAGCTAGTCGTCGAAGGATGAGTAGACGCTAGTTTTCCAAGTCAAATCCAGATGACTTTAGAAGTCAGTCAGGATATGTGTTTACGCTGAATGACAGAGCTTTAGTTGGGAGAGCGTAAAGCAAGATACCTTTTCCGAATCTACGACAGAGGCCAAGTACATGGATGTTACAGAGGCAGCTAAGGAGGCTATGTGGATTTGGAAATTCACGGCAGGGCTGGGTGTAATTAAAAACCCATCCAGCCCAGTGAATCCATTTTGCGACAACACAAGGGCGATTGTGCAAGCTAAAAGCCCAGATCGCATAACAAATCCAAACATGTACTACGGCGTATCCACCTCATCAGAGAAATACTGAACTGAGGTGAAGTGAAGATAACCTATATTGCAACAGATGATAACATAGCCAACCCTTTGACTAAGGTAGTGTCGCTGCCTGAACATGTTAGACATGTAAAGTCGATGGGGACATATTGGAGTTTAGATTGGAACTAGGGCAAGTGGGAGATTGTTAGTCTTCGTGCCCGTAGTTCAATCCTAAATGTCCAAATGTATATATCATCGTTAACAATAAAATTAAAGCGGCTTTATATTACTTATGTATTGGAGTAATATATCGATGTGTGCTCTGATCTATGTCACCATGCGAATAGAACCATAGATCGAGATAGATCATACTCGATGGGTCCCTAGTCAACAAAGCTTCACTAAAAGCGACTAGTATGAAAGATGGCTCTTTATGGCTTACGTTCTGTTAGTCATTGGAATGGGATTCTGGAGTCTGATCATAGATATCATGTGGGACATGATATTGGACGACCCGCCCTAAATATGTGCCATAGATTAAGTCATGAACATATTCAGTGTCGTAGCTTGTCATGTATCCTTAGACCAAGGAGTCTTTGTGATCACTATGTAGTTAACAACTGAGTTTGACCTGAGCCTAACGTTGTCCGTAACATGGCTTCCATAACGGCCAGGATTGGCTTGGGGACGGGTTACATGAGTTACATGAAAGACGGCTAAGGGATTTATCCCTCATACTGAGGTATGGGAAAGATATCGGTTCTCGGCCGCTTGATCGACAGTGACTGAAATGAAACCAAGGCCCATGGAACTAATTAATCAAGTCTTGATTAATTATTACTAAGTAAGCAAGACAAGGATTAAGGTGATGGTGATTCACCACCTAACCCCATCTTGTCTTGCCATACTTTGTCCTATTTACATCTTACTTGACACCATACTTGTCCCATGCCTTTAGTTTGACAAGTATGGGGTTTGTTATGTTTAAGTCGTCATTTTTCAACATAACAAACACAAGAAAAGAATAGGAAACACAACTTCTCTCCCTCTCTCCCTACAACTTCGGGTTTGGCAAACTCCCACCTCCATTTTTGTGTTCTTGAGTCCTCAAAGAGAAGAACTATGTGGCTTTGACTCCCATGTGGATACGTAGACGTCTTGGAGACTCAAGACAATCATTCGTTAACCGGTGTTCTTGTTTTGGTAAAAAATAGTGCTGAATTTTTCTCTTGTGAATCCATTCTTTGTTATTTGTTTCATGGTTTTAATCGTCTCTTGGTTTTCATTTATTTTCCGCTGCGAGTTGGTTCATCTCCAACCCTACCTCGAGACCCAACACTACGACCATGGCCGGAAGCTATGGCATTGCCGACGAGGATGAAAACGAAAGGAAAGAGAGGAAGAGAAAGGGGAAACGAGAGAGGAGAAGGAGCCGCCGTCAACCAGCCAGCCACAAGGGCGAGATGGTCGACAGCGGCGAAGAGAGCTCAAATCTGGGGCTCGAAGAAGAGATCTTAGAGAGAGTTCAGCTATTTTTACGTCAAGTGCTATCGCATATAGACAACTAATGCAAGAAAATGACTGATGAGAAGGTGATGCAATGTAAAGAAAGGAAAATTTCAATATAATATCTTGCTAAACATTTATTTTTAGAATAATACTCCGGTATAATTTTTTTGCAATTTAATACCTTGACAAAATATTTACCAAAAGTTTTATACCTAACAGTTAACTTTGTGTTAATTTTGGATAGAAAGTGGTCATGTGTTTTGCACATGACCTTATTTTTTCAATAAATTCCGAAATTATCCCTACACAAAATTAAAACCACCAACCTCCTTCTCGGTCATTTTCAGCTACCCAACTAACAATATAACCTAACTCAAAATAGTGACCACACCACACGGCAGAGTTCACACAGTGCGGCACGACCGTCCTGTCGCTTCCTCCACATCCCCTTGTTCTAGCCCTGCCACCACATCCATGCGACGTCACGTTTGGCATAAATCCGGGATGAGGTTCAAGTCTAGCGCCTACCTCGCTAAGTTCTTCCAGGACATGGAGTCCATCAAGGACGAGCTCAAGGAGCTGGAGCGGATATAAGAGAACCCAAATTGGTGCCTAATCTTTCGAACAACAACCCACCTCAGTTTTTAAGGTTCCAAATCTGAATTTCTCAAAATAGGTCCATCGGATTGGTTGTTCAACAAATAGAACCATCTTTGAGATCCTCGGAGTTGGTCTTGGAGGAGTTCTACACTATGTTTCCGGGTTTGACTTTGCTTGCGAAATTTGAGTTTCAATGGTTCTATTTGGTATTTCTGGGTTTGATTTTGCCTGCGAAACAATGTCTGTTCTGTTCAGAAGAAATTGAAGAGTTAGAATAGATAGATGCATGACAAAGAGAACAACAAATGTAGTAAAATGATAAATAAAATATAATAAAATTAATTAATTAAAAAGGAATGAAAGGAAATATTACAGATTAAAAAAATAATTTGAAAAACTTAAAATCTGAAAGAAAAAAAAGGTAGTAAAAGAAAACTTATAATGAAAATGAGATGAAAATCTTATAACCTCAAAAAAAAGGTTACTCCATGTCCCAACGCCCAACTTTCAGAAATTGTTAAATCCAAACTCTATACAATTGAAATTGTCATGTAGTAACAGTCAATTAACTGAAATTGCCAACTGCTTCTAATTTTAAACGGACGTTAACTTGGCCAAGTGAAAAGTTGAGTTTACCTTCAAATATGTTCTTCCTTCGGACGTTAACTTGGCCTAACTTCATCTCTTCATCTTAGCTCTTCGAACTTCATCTCTTTGTGTTCGAGCTTCGAATTTCATCTCTTCGTGACCTCAGCTTGCCCAAGCTCCAATTTAAAATGAGTCACGTGCGACGCACATGATTCACTGTTCACGGAAATAGTCAATTTAAACAGTACTTTTTGGTTTTTAATAATTCAGTTTTGAAATTCATTACTATTTGACAATTTTTCAAAGCTTGGGTGCGAAATTTGACAATTAAGTGTAGTAAGGAGTTAGGACATGGAGTAACCTCAAAAAATTAAACTGATTTTTAAAAATTAAAATATGATTTTTAAAAAATTAAAATGATTTTTAAAAATTAAAATCTGTTTGGAGTTGGAGTTGTTGATCGCAAACTTGCTTCCGAGCTTCAGCGGTTTATCGAAATTATGAGTTTCTGCAAGTCGAAGTCATTTCGATTTGCAGAATGTCCTTGCGATTCGAAATCGTTTGGTGTTTTTGTTCTTCACAGAAGTCGGCGAGTTAGGTTGATAACGAAGGAAATTAGAATTTCCTTTTTTATTTACTCAAAAATAATTTCCTTTTTTATTGAATTAGAATTTCCTCGTTTAAAGTACACCTTTTCCCTTTCCCTTTTAATTTTATCCCTCATTGGTATTACGCGTGGCTTGATCTCGTGCGCTGCAATGACGTTGTAAGCACGCCGATCTAACGCTCGTTGAGCGTCCACAGTTTGTATAATAAGATTGGTTTTACTATATACCGTCCATATATATATATAGCTTGTCCAAACACCTCTATTTGGCTATAGGGGGTTCGGCCAAACCCATTATTAATATATATTTTTGGTGTTTTTATTTATCAAATTGAATTAAGGGAAATACTAAGTATTCTAGAAGGTCAAGACTTAAAAGGGATTCTAGCTCGACTAAGTCAAAAGGGAACAAGATATCTCTTTTTGGCAGGTTTCCTTATTCATCTTGAATTTGTTTAAGGTAAATCAACTTCTATAAATACAACACTAGTGGTATTGGGGGCCGAATTTCATAAACTTCTTAGCTGAAAATTTTCGCCACCCCTATAGAGAGAAAAGTGAGTTTTGTTTAAGGCTTCTAGTCCTTTGAGTTGTGGAGAAATCTTTCTTGTGTGAATACCATTAGAGGGAGAATGCTTGGGCGTCTAAGGATACTCTTTCAAAGGTCTCTGTTTCGAACCAATTGATTCCATACTAGGTTATATCAAGGTAATTCTTATTTACATAATGCATAGATTAGGATTGTATGATACATGTTGATCTAGGCTATGTAAGTATTATCTGATAAAAATAAGATTTTTTTTTTGTTTTCCGCCATGTTAACGTAAAACATAATCTTACGCTTGCAAATTCTCAACCGGTCACCATCCTTTCTACCACGAACCATCCAACCACAACACTCTCTTCTTTTCTCGGGCCCCCGATATCACCCCCTAACAGCTGATGGCCTCTTGGCTCTCCTAAAAGGACTTAAAGCCATATCTCTCTCGGAGGAAAAAGATCGGTTGATTGAGGTGCTCCTCAAGCCAACAGATGACAGTCGAACCTACAAGCATTTCAGATTAGCAAGACGGCTCTTTACGTCTCAACCGTACAACATCAAAACTCGCTGTGAGCTCATGACAAACACTTAGGGTGTGGGAAGCGTAGTGGTCAAGGAACTTAGCCGTAAGGTCATGAGGTTCTACTTTTCATCATAGGATACAAAGAATAGAGCGCGGAGTAGAGAGCACTAATGCTTTAAGCGGGCGTCGTTCATCTTGACGGATCTATCGCCTCGGGTAGTGGTGTCGAATCTTGGGTTCGGTGACATGAAGATGTTGGCGCGATCCTCCAACATCCCACTAGATGCAATGAGGTGAACACGGGCACCATAATAGGAATGATGCTCGAGAGATACGACAAGATACCTATGACAGATAAGGCCCACGCTGGGACATTGAGTTACCCAGACATTAATCAAACTCGTTTATTTAATTTTGGGTTATATACTTTTTGGTAACCAAATGTTTCGTCCACGAACGATTCGGTACCCTTATGTTTCAAATGACCAATTTGGTACCCTTTTGATTTGTCCACGGACGGAATTGGCATATTCCGTTAGAAAGTTAACGGAATATTCCTCTAACTTAATCATCTGCAGTTAACTAGAATGTGAAATGACGATTATACCATGGTCCATTTAAACCCCTTAAATTGAACATGGAAATTTACCATTTTTCCCTTATTGAATAATAAGACTAATTTAAATAATAATAAATTAATTATAAAATCAAATAAAAATTAATTAATTTTATAAAAATTAAAAATATCTTTCGTATCAATCTTTTATCCCTAAAAATATTCTTATTAATCGTTTCATTTCCCTCGACTCTTTCTCTGTGTATCTGTTCTTCATCTGACATTTGAGATCTACTGCTTCATTTTCATATATCTTCACCTTCGAGCTTCTTCTCGGTACACACACAAGGGGCGAGGGACGACGAGCGGCGGCGAGGGTTCGAGTCACAGGTCCGACGACCAAGAAGCTGGATCGGTGCTCCTCTTCGTCCTAGAATCATTACGGGCTGCATGGTTCTTCGATTCGGCTCCAGATCTGTAAAATTTGGTGTTGTACGCGTGGGGGTTGAGGTCGATGCAGGAAGGGCGGAGAACGAGCGTCAGCCTCTGCTCCAGCAGCCACTGGAAACAAAGCTAGGGTTCCGAGAAAAACAAATTGGGGGAATTGGGGCTGCCAGGGTCTCGCCACCGTGTTCAATGGTCTGGTTTCCTTCATCGACCTCAGCCCCCAAGCGGTATTCATGTTGCCACCGTAGATCTGTTCCTTGTGTTCCTAGTTCCATCGGATCTGACCGAGTTCTTCTCCTCAGTGCCGGTGAGACTCTCAGTCGTTCATCATTCACGATTCCCCTTTATCTTCTATTCATATTCTTCAACTCCTCCTTCCATATGATTATGTATTGCCAGAAGGATTTAGGAATTGGCCCGAAGATTTAGTTTGCGAGAGTGATGAGAGGGTTGAGCTGAATAGTCGAGAACTTCGTTATTGGTCTTGAAATGTGTTAAGAGATTTCTGAAATGTTTATGTTTTGATTTTTATCGATTTCTGTTCATCTTTAATTTGGAAATTTTGGGGTTGGATGTTGTTGAATGGTGTTCATGGTTGGTGCTTAATGGTGTTCATGTTATTGTTGATTGAATCGAATTAGATTGGGGGTATGAATTTGGAAAATAATCATCAAAATTGTGCTGATTAGTTGAGTTCTGAATGGTGTATGAATCTAAAAATAAAAAGTAATCGATTTTTTAATAAAATAAAAATATTACGAGTCAATAATTAATTAAAAATTATAATTAATTTTATGATTTAAAAAAAATAATGAATCAATTAATGATTAATTAAAATTTATAAAAATTTACAAAAAATTTCAGAAATAAATAAGGGTTTATAGAAAAATAAAAAATATAAATATAAGGGTTTACAAAAATTATAAAAATTTACAGAAAAAATAAAAAATATATAATTTAATTATTTTATTTTGAAAATTGAAAATAATAAGAAAATATAAATGAAAGAAAAATAATAAAAAATTAATAATATAAAAATAATAAAAATTTAAGAAATTAAGGAAAATAAAAAATGAATAAAAATAAAAATAAAAATAAATATGAATTATTAAAGAAATTAACAATATTATTATTAATTAATTACAATATTAATGAAATTAAATCTATAACTGGGGGTATAATGGTCTTTTTACTTTTAAGTCAAAAGTCAACTGAAATACCAAAGGGTAAGATGGTCATTTCACTTTGGTTTGTTAGTTTTTAACCCCATCAGCTTAAAACGTTCGTGGACAGAACATTATGGTACCAAATTGGAATAAAAATTCATAAGGATACCAAATCGTTCGTGGACGAAACATTTGGGTACCAAAAAGTATATAACCCTTTAATTTTATACTATATAAACTTGGTTCGAGAAATTAATAGTATACTTTCTTCTTTCAATAAAAAAAGAGTATTTCCATCTTACTACTACCGTAAAAGTTTCGCATCCCATTTTCACTATCCTAAACAAAAGTTCTCGTCTCACTACCTTGAAGTTTTGTTTGTCTCAATTTAATACCCATCGTTAATTTTTCTTCTATTTTTGAAGGAAAAGTCGTAACGTGCCCGACAAATGACCTAAATAGTTCTGAAAAATATTGTAATTGATCCTCAAATCCTTCTAACTTGTGTATGTAATCAAATATAAATTTTTAGGAGGAATTATTTGGCCATGATTTGAGCGGTAATTTCGATATTTCTCAAAATTATTTGGGTCATGTGTCAGGTACATTGTACATGGCGATTTTCGTCCAAAAATAAACGGAATGTTAACCATGGGTACTAAATTGAGACAAACAAAATTTCAGGATAGTGAGACGAGAAATTTTATTTTTAGAATACAGGAAACAGAGTGAAATGAAATTACAAAAAAAAAATCATTGTTATCCATTGGGGACTACATTATTACTTGTCGTTTGAGTCGGCCCAAACAAGCCCAATTGATGATGGGCCTTTATACCCGGTTAATTTTCTGCGTCTCAAGAAGCCCAAGATAACGACGTTTAGAGCTAGAGGTTTCGTTTGTTGTGGAACCTAAGGAGGCGTTTTTGGAGAGCGAGGGGTAAATGGGATTGCCGAGCAGCAGCTGCAGTAGCAGTGGAGAGGAAGACGGCGACGCTGAGTGGAAAGCGGCGATATTCTCGGCATCGGACATCACTTTTGGCTTATCCAATGACTCAGTGGCTAAGCCTGCGAGTGCCGAAGGCGATGATCAACAACCCCAGAACGTCAAGCTCTACCAAATCAAGGCAATACTCTTTTTCCTTAACGTTACTTTGTTTTGTTTATTGGTCTTCTTGTTATGATTCTTGCTTCCAAGCTGTTGGAGGGTTTTGTTTGATGAAATTGTTAATTATCTGCCTTCCGTATTGTTTGCATAATATGAAGCTACTATGCCAGAAAACTTTTAATTTTTTTGCACTAGAAGGAGAGGCTCATTGTCATGATCCAAACTCAATCTCATACACAATTTAAAGAAAGCTAACATAAAATTGACACTAGATTGATTTTGTACAATCCCAACCACTATAGTGACCGCCCAATAATTCTCAGTTGAGGATAATAAAACGAGACAAACATTTAATTGACTACCATAATCGACCTAAAATACCATTATATATACTACCCTCCAGAGGTCCAAGTTACCTGTACATGATCCCGTTTGCAATGCATCTGGTGCTAACAAAAAGAGCACCTTCACCAGTCTGAGATGACCTGCAATGGTCATGTGTAAGTATACACAAACTAACCAAAACAACAAAGCACCTATGTTCTAAAAGACACCGCATGTTTTTTTTTATCAAGAGAGAATTACAGGGAAATCCTACTTTAGCCTAATCTAACCCACCACCCACATTTACTCCCAAGCAAGTGTACCCACTGGGATTCGAACCTGTGACCTCAAGGAGAGGTGAGATGTGAAGAGGTATTCACCACAAGGCTAACCCATGTGGGCACCTATGCTCTAAAAGACATCGCTTGGTTAAAGGAGACTGAATTGCTAAATGACCCCAGTTCTCCATCATGGCTTATGTTTCATCAAAACGATGCCGCCTTAGGAGGGTGTTGTTCTATCTGAACTTAGATATATGCAGTGCTCTAAAAATCATGACTAGGCGGGTATTTTTTAGAACACCGACCCGAATTTAAGAAATTGGACGGCTCTAGGCAGGTCTGAAAAAATCGGGCTAGTGTTGTAAAAATCTCCGCCTAGGCGGAGACTAAACGGTGTCTAGATGGGGAATTTTTCAACACTAATCCGATTTTTATGTTTTTATCCTAAATTTATTACTAATCGTTTTACATATTTTGTATTATAATAATATTTATTATAATAAAAATATATCTTAAATATATGTAATTTTTATTTTTAAAGTTAATTATAAAGCTAATAATCACAGACTTTCATCTTACATACTTGTGGATGTTAATGTTGTTTAATGACAATTTTTTTTTTATCTTTTAAGGATAATATCATATTAATTTTTAATTGTTTATTGCAAGTTTTTATTATTTTGAAGGATGTTAAAGTTTTTTATTTGATCTTTTTTGTCATTTAAAGATATTAAACTAACATATATATATTATTAAGTGTCTGTTGCCGTTTTCCGTAATACAATTTATATTTTCTTCATATGTAATAATAACATATTTGTTAGGAAATTTAAAAAATAGAAAAATGGAAATACGATCAATCCCTGATTAATTCCTGACTGGTCCCCAATTAATCCCTAAAGGCCCTAGCGCCCGTCTAGCGCCTAGCGATTTTTAAACCTTGGTTATATGGTATTGTGAATGTACTCAAATTTGACCAATAGGCAACTGAAAAACAATAAAGTTTATGTTGCGTCTGTTCATGATGATGCTACTAATTACCAATTGATTTGAAATATGCAAAAAGTATTTGCAAGGTGCTTCAAGGGGGGTAGTGCACTACTGCTGCATTCTCTGAGGCATATCATGGTCCAAAGGCAATGGATTCCATCACGAGTCATGTGAATCATTCTTCTTTGATTAAACTTGAAATTTTATATGACTATGGGAGTCAACAATGAATATGGTGTTCTATTTTAAAGGCAAAGCTATGGTCAATTACAAGAGGCACAGACACTGTTCATCAGTCTCGGCCATTCATATGCTCCATGAGCAAGTTATACACAGTTGTGGTTGTGATTGGTCTGCTATGCCATTCACTACTGACTTGCTATTTTTCTTTCTAATTTTGCTTCTTCTCTGCCTGTTCAAACTATAAATGTAATGTCAGGCACAAAAGATTCTGGATGACATCTTAGAGAAGAGATTGTTGGTGGTCAGAGATTCCATTAGTGTCCCGAATGAAGAACCCATCGCAAATGAAGGCGGAGTTCGATTATTTAGAAATGCTCCACGTGGGATAGTATTTGATTATGCTGGTAGGTAAATCTCAGCAAATTTCTCATCTTTGTTTCATAAAAGTGAAGAGAATTTGGTACTTGTTAGATTCATGTTTCTGTGACTGGCCTGTTTTATTTCTCTGGTTTCTTCCCTTTAGGACTAAGGGTGGTTATCTTGTAGACAAGCTAGTGTCATAAATGGGCTATTAGTCCAAGATTGAGTTATAAATGGTTTGTGAAAGAAATGTTACACTTGTATCAAAAAATTGCTCTTTTAGGCAATCCTTGTCTACTGTGTAGAATGCAGCTTACCTGTTTGTTGGTACTGAATTTCTGCTATCACTCTGTTTTGTTACTGCTCAAACTAATACTACAACTTTGAACTGATATTCATGGAGTTTGAATTATTGGTTAGTTTGACCATAGTCTTGTGTCAACATGATGCATTTGTGCTAAAGCTATTCTGAAGTTTATGCATTGACTGAAGGATAAATTTACTTTACTAGATGAACTTGAAAGACCGAAAAAGAAACCAAGACTCCTTCCGGGAGAAGAGATTGATGAAAAATCAAAGGAGGTTTGTTATCTAGTAGTGGATTCATAAATTCTACCCATAATTCATCACTAAAGTTTGTCTTTTCTCATGAACTCGTTCCTTGTTTTTTGATACAGTTTAAACGACAAGTTAGGTCTGTTGTGGTTGAAGGGGAAGATATAATTGCTGCTGCAAGAAATGTGGGCCTTAAAGCACGAGCCCGAGTAGAAGTGAAAGATGCAGCTACCAAAGCAGCAGCCAAAAGAGAAGAGGAAAGAGTTGCACAACTGAAAAAGCTTAGAGGGGAAAAATGGCTTCCTTCCATTGCTAGACAAATGCGGTTAAACAAAACACTCAGAGGTTGAAGTACTAGGCTAAAAATGAACCTGACTCCTTTCTTAGCTTGTTGAAATTCCATTTAACTTGTATGCTAAAGACAGTTTGTTTGAGAGAAAAATACACTTGGATTATCTTCTTAATTTTTATTTATTGTTATAGTCTTTTGGATTATCCTTGTTCCATATAACTTGAGGTCTTTCGCTGTTTGGTTCAGAAAGTTGGCTACAGCAGTAACCTTTCTGATTACAAAATCTTCTTTGTACTGGTTGAAAGATGTGCAGTGTTCTAGCAAGGGCTGCATATTATTTTACTTCCTCTTCCCCTCATGCTCGCATAGGACAGGTATTCAACACTATCAAGGCAAGATAGTAATGTAAATCTTGAGTTTGGACATAGTATCCATGATCTGATCATCTAACATTATCCTCTTAATATACAAAGTTTACAAACACAGGGGCTTACTACATTTGTCAATTTGATCATGATGAGGAACCTAAGAGTCGTCATACACTACTTGAACAGAATGTCATCATCTTGAGTCCCTCATGCAAACCTGACCTTATGGATTGTCTGTCGTTACAATCAACTTTTGTAAAAACCGGAACACAATTGAAGGAAAAAACATGAGAAAATTGCAAGAAACAATGCATAAACTACAGAGACACACAATACGTAGACAGTCTTTCAGCCATCAGGCATAGTTGATGCCGGAAACAAGGAGTTTCCTTACTGCAGAAGGGGATGACAAATTCTATAAAGTTACATACAAGTATGAAGCGAGCATTATGCTTTCATGTACCCTTCCTCCTCTAAGTAGGATATCACCCTTTTAGCCATTTCACCCGGGGATGCACATTCACATTCCTTCTGTTGCGATGCTATCTACAAGATACACCAATTTGTCTTTCAGCTTTTAGTTTTTCTCATTCATCTTACCATAAGCCAACTACCTATAATTTTCCTTTTCTATACGCACCTCACAGTTGAGTGGTGGTTCATAAGGATCGTCTATCCCTGCAAAAGTGCCAACTCATCATAACAAGATTAATTTTAAAAGATAAGGTTACATAGAAATGTGTTTACTCGACATGTGCAGTTTTCTAGATTTAGAGCAATTCATGCTGCTTCAATAACAGGTTGAAGATCATCTTTAATCTTTATTTGTGAGCACAAAGAAGATCTTTGTCCTATATATATATATATATATATATATATCCAAAACTATCTGAAACACTGGTTTATTATCCGTATAACAACTGGGAGAAGAGGTTTCATCTCAAGAGAGATCAAAGGAAACACCCACAGTATTGATTCAACAACCTGGGGTAGTTGGGATGGAATTATTGTCTGAGATTGGTGCATTTACTGACCAAGATTTGGTCTCAAAGGGAATGTCTCTGAAGATTCACCAGCTGCAATAACTCCAACAATCATCCTCACTGATGAATTCCCCAGCATGTAAAATAAAATTGTTCCTGACAGTTTGGATCTATCCTCACATCCTTCAGACAGTTCTGTACTGAACCAGACAAGCCAACAACTAATCCCAAGCAGAAAGAGCCTCTCAGCCATTTCCAGTCAAGAAGGAACTAATCTAGTTACTCATCAGATGCCAGCTAAGGAAACAAGGACAGACTCCTATCACAATTTATTGCTGGGGAAAACCCAAAATAGTCTCTCTCCTCAAGAAAACCCTAAACCCTCTTTGGAAAATGAAGCATTAAATGCTTGAGCCTCTAAACAAGACAGTTCAGCTCCAAGGTCAAGCTCAAATCAGACCCAGGGTCTAGATCAACTCTGCAGCAACAAAAATACCCTCCCTTCTTGTCATTTACAGCCTGTTGAGAATGTCTTGGAGGATGATATTTCAAATTCCCCCCCCCCCCCCCCTCCAATAAAAGCAATTCAAAGAAGGGTAAAAACAAATTTTTCAGGGTCACCACATTATTACCCAACAAGGTCAAGAGTCAGAAATGGAGGATCAAAAACTTTTGTCTCCAAAGAAAAACTAGATGAAGCCAAGGGTATTTGGAATTTTGGAAAAATCATAGGCGTATCTGCAGATTGTAGTGAGAATCTAATCCTCCAATAGATCACCTCCCTTGATGATGAGAGAAGCTTGGAGCCTGAGCAAGACCCTGAACCTGATGAAGACCTCTTACAGTACACTGATGTAGCTGCTGTGGACTTGGGTGTGAGTGCCAAAGTCACTCCTTCAACCCCTCTCTAATCCTCCAATATGAAGCTCCTCTCATGGAACTTGAGAGGGTTGTCTTCCTCTAAGAAAAGGAGGACTCTTGGTGACGTGATCCACAAGAAACAACCTTCCATGGTTTAGATTCAAGAAACAAAGTTGCAGGACCCTCTATCTACATTCCTCACGTCCTGTGGAATGCATTGGGGGTGGGAAATGGATTTTATTCCTGCAATTGGCTCAATAAGGGGCCTGATCATGTGTTGGAAAGCTTGTTCCTTCCAAAAAATCAGAGTGCAGAAGCTAAATGGAGCAATGATCTGGCATGGCATCTACAAACAAACAGGAACTCAGTGTTGCATTGCAAATATTTATGCTCCATGCTCCAGAAGAGGAAGAAGGACTCTTTGGCAAGAACTGATATATGAGATCTCTTCCCTCCCTTCTATTCCAATGACGGCTTTAGGGGGATTTTAATGCAGTATTAGACCCTCAAGAGAGATCTAACTCTAGAGCCTCACCCTCAGATATGGCTAGCTTCCAAGCCTTGATTGACTCTTTGGATCTAATTGACCTACCTCTCACTGGGGCCAAATACACATGGTTTGGGACTGGCTCCATTGCTTCTAGGATAGATAGATTTCTGGTATCCTTTGATTTTCTTGGTACCTTTAATCATCTAACACAAAAATGCATTCCAAGATGTATATCAGATCACATGGCTCTAGTTTTATTTGATGATCAATTGGATTGGGGGTGCAAAGCCCTTTAAGTTCCTCAACATTTGGCTAGAAGATGGGAGGTTCTATAAAGCTGTGGACCAATTTTGGGCTTCCTTCCAAGTCAATGGCCAACACCATATCAAGCTCTGGAAAAAACTCAAACTCCTGAAAGAAAAACTGAAGAATGGAATGTCCAAGTCTTTGGCAATCTGGACACACAAGTAGCATTACTGAGGCAAAATCTGGATCAGATGGATAGCATTGTTGAGGAAAGAACACTCACTCCTGCAGAATGTAATACAAGGGGATCCTTGAGGGCGGAACTAATACAAAAAACAAAACTATTGGAAAAATTATGGAGCCAAAAGGCAAGGAAGAAATGGTTCCATGATGGAGACAAAGGATCAAAGTATTTTCATAGAGTGTCCAACTACCAAGGGATAAGGAAGAAAATTGTGCAGGTCTTAGTAAATGGCATCTCCCTAGAAGACCCATCCTTGACCAAAGCTGCAGCAGCAACTCACTTCAGCTCTAGATTCTCAGAACCTCTCCCAAGCCAAGTTAACATTGATCCTCTGCAATTTAATACCTTCTCTCAAGAGCAATCCAATGCTCTGGAAGATCCTTTCACTGAAGAAGAAGCCCTCAAAGCAATAATGGCTTGTGCTGGTGACAAAGCCACTGGACCAGATGGCTATACTTTAAAGTTTTTTCAAGTATGTTGGCCAATCATCAAGGAAGACCTCCTCAGCTTCATACATTACTTTCACATGTCTAGCCATCTGGGAAAGGATATAAACTCCTCCTTCTTAACACTCATCCCCAAATATGAATCACCACTCACCTTTGATGACTATAGGCCTATCAGCATCATGAGAGAACCCTACAAGATCATTTCTAAAATGCTATCCTCTAGGCTCAAAAGGGTTATCATTTCTCTTGTTGGTTGTCAGCAAACTGGATTCATCTCAAGCAGACAAATCTTAGATGGAGTTCTTGTAGCAAAGGAAGCTCTACATCAAATTAAAAAGGACAAGCTACAGGCTGTGCTATTCAAGGCATATTTTGAGAAAGCCTTTGATAAGGTGAATTGGATGTTTCTTATGAAATTTCTAACAAAGATGGTTTTCGGGAGTCTGTGGAGGCTTTGGATGATCTCCTGTTTCAAAGCAAATGTGTCTGTCCTCATCAATGGAGCCCCATCCTCTGATTTCAGAATATTTAAAGGTCTCAAACAAGGATGTGCACTCTCCCCACTCCTTTTTGCTCTGGTTGTAGAAGCTTTAATTAAAAAAATAATGGCATGTCTCACTCATAATCAATTACAAGGGATCAACATAGGCAGCAATGGCCTAGTTATTTCACATCTACAATTTGCAGATGACACAATCTTCTTCCTCAAAGGATCTGCAGAAGGAATCACAAATCTGAAGAATGCTCTCACATTATTTAGACTGAGCACTGGCCTCAAGGTTAACTACAGCAAATCAAGCATGATTGCCTTCAATCTATCAGAAGAAGATAACCATTACTTCTCAGAAATACTGGATTGCTCCCTAGATAAATTATCAATATCTTACTTGGGGTTTTCACTGGGTGCAAACTATAAAAGGATAATTACTTGGCAACCAATCATACAAAAATTCAGCAAGAGTCTGGGACTTTGGCAAGCCAAAATGCTATCATCTGGTGGGAGAATTTCACTGATTAAGTCAACACTCAGTGCTCTACCACTTTATCATCTTTCACTACTGAAAGCTCCAAAGTCAGTCATACTCACAATGGAAAGGTACCAACGAAGATTCCTCTGGCATGGAGCTGCACCCTCAATTTTTTTTTGCAAAGTTGCTTGGAACCAGGTCTATAAAGCCAAAGAAGATGGGGGCTAGGTATTAAAAGCTTGAACTTGATGAATCTTTCTCTTCTAGAAAAATGGCGGTGGAGGTTTGCCACAGAAGAAAATTCCTTTTGGAAACTCACAATTTGTGCTTAATTGGGTTGGAACTACAATGAATGGGATCTGTCCAACTTCACTGAGATTGGAATGCCAAGCTTCACTTCTCATATCATTACACTATTAAGTGATCCAAGATTTGCAAAATTACTGGGGACTAGAGGGTTTACCTGGGAGCTTGCTATGTGCAACAAAATTAATTTTTGGGAAGATATTTGGTGGGGAGATGATTTCTTCAGATCATCTTTCCCCAGATTATATTCACTTGCAAACTCCAAACACATGATCATTGCAGACCTCTAGGATGAAGTTGAATGGCATCTGAACTTCAGAAGAACTCCTAGAGGGAGAGAAGCCCAACAATGGGGAGCACTATCAGTAATACTAAGTTCCACACAACCTACACATTTGGAAGATAAGCTTTGCTGGAAAACAGACAACAAAGGCTTCTCTGTAAATAGATTCTATGGATTGCTTGCACAACAAGGCAGCACAAATGCAGAATGGACTTTAAATCTGTGGACACCTGAAATTCCTCCAAAGATCTCAGCCTTCTCTTGGCTTGCTTGCCTAGAAGAAATACCCTCAAGGTGTTTTTTGGAAGCTCGAGGTATGCCATTTTCTCTGCAAGACCTCATATGCCCCCACTGCTCCTGGGATTTTAAAGATGGAGCACACATCCTTCTGCATTGCACAAAAGCCTGGAAAACTTGGAACATCATCCTCAGTTGGTGGGGCTTAACCTGGTTCTACCCCTGAGATATCAAGCAACTTTTCAACTCTTGGCACCATTTACTCCCTGCAAAATTCAAAAGAGGTTGGGGTACAATTTTACAAGTCACATTATGGCAAATCTGGTTGGCAAGAAACACCCTGGTCTTTAATTCGATTAAAGAATCTGCTGAAACAATCTTCCTCAGGGTTGTCAATAAAACATTCAGTTGGGAATGGGCCAATTTTTCCATCAACTATCATTTCACACTCCAAGACTGGACCTCATCTCCTTGGCTTTTTGTAAAGAAATAATCCTCTGCCTCCTGCTCCTCTCTCTTCAACTAGTCTTGGAGTAGTATCTTTTTGATCTTCTCGATGCTGGTTCTTTTTTATTTTGTTGTGGGTCTGAGAGGGTTTTGGGGGGTGTTCTGGTTGTGAGGCTTATGTAAGAACCGCTCCCGGTCAACGCCAGTCAAATCGGCGAAAAATAGGAAAATTTAAAATTTTGGGACAAACACCTGAATGAACCTAAATTCGACCCCGAGGGTCATATCGGACTTAAGTTGACCCCGATATCGACCAAAGTGAGTTCTGGGGGACTCAGGGAAACTTTCTGACCAATTTGGGAAAGGTTGACTTTTTGCCGGAAAAGTCAACCGAGCGACGTTTTGGTCCGTTCGAGGTCCGTTTGGATCCAAAAATCTTAGCCGTCGTTACAGAGATCTTAGTTGAGCCGTTTCCTTGTAGCCCGTGAAGTTTCGTAATTTCTTGGAAAATGGGCCCGTTCGGGGCCCGAGACGGCCGAATTTCGCGAATCTGACTGAAAAATGTCTAGAAAGATATTTTTCTAAGCAGTGGGACCCACTTGACACTTGTCACACATTTGGTGGTTGGGTTTTAAGATAAAGAAAAGAAATGAGGGGTAGTTTGTAATTAAGAGGTTTGGTTGATTTTTAAAACAAAATAAAAGGAAGAAAGGTTGAAAGTGTCGGCCATAATTCAAAAAAGAGAAGAAGTAGAGAGAGAAAGTGGAGAGAAGAAAGAGAAGGAGAAAAGGGAAAAAGAGAAGAGAAAAGTTTAGGGTTTAGGGATTTCCCGACGATCCAACTGACGGATCGTCTCAACGGTCGAAGAATCAAGCTCCCGTCATCATTCCCTACGGTGAGAACCTATTCGATTTTCGTTTTGATATGTTTAAAAGTTAGGGTTTGGGTTGAAACGAGTAGACTATGGTTGAGTTGAGGTGTGGGGTTCGTTGGAGGCATTTTGGAGCGAAAAATGAGCGGTTTCCGGTGACTGGAGGCTCGGGGGAGCTCCGGCCACCGTGGGTGGTGGCTGGCCGGAGCTAGGACCGGCCACCATGGTGGTGAATCGGGCCAAAACCGGCCCAGCCACCCACGGCTAAGGGTGGCCGGGTGGGGCCCACGTGTCGGGTCTCGGGTTTTTCGTGTTCGGGTGGTGTATGACGATCCCCAAGTCGTTAATCCACATCCGGAACGAATTTTGGAATTAAATTGTAAAAGTTGGAAATGACGGGTTTAGAAACTTTAAACGCGAATTGAATTGCTCGGAAGTCGCAAATTGATTCCGTCGATTGCATTGGAACCCTTGAATTATTCTAAGAGCGTAGAAACAAAAATGGGAATTTTCGGAGCCCCGGAAGGGCGTTTTCCAATCCCGGGCAGATTCGCCGGGCCGGGCGAATCGGGGCCTTTCCGGGCCCATTATTGACAATGTCGAGTAATTGGGAAGTTTGGGAGTGATCGGCATTGTCGGGGTTGAGTTTGGGCATCAAATTCATTAAAATTCAGCTTTGTCTGTAAACTTAAAAGGTGTTTTAATTGTGATCTTGTTAGATCGTGCCGAGGACCGCGGCATGAGAAAGCTAGGCGAGTGATCGCGAGCACGCCGGAGCTTGGGCGTGGACTTTTGGGAAAGCATTACGAGGTAGGGAAAAGTAGCCGGATCTCGGCCTTGACTAGGGAAAGTTAACAGTAGAAATGCATGTGATACCTAGTGGTGTCGTAGGTTAAGTAAATTTATCGAACAATAGAAATGCAGGCGACACCTAGTGGTGTCGTAGGATACGGGAACGTATCGAACAGTAGAGATGCATGTGACACTTGGAAGTGTCGTAGGATAAGTAAGTTTATCGAACACTAGAAATGCAGGCGACACTTGGTGGTGTCGTATGATACGTGAATGTATCGAACAATAGAAAGGCATGTGACACTTAGTAGTGTCGTAGGATGAGTGAACTTATCGAACAATGGAAATACTGGTGGCATTTGGTTGTGCCCGGAGGTTGATTGTATTGGTTGTGTTTGTGGGTGGCCATGAGTGCCGTGGGGAGTTGAACCCGTATTTTATTTTTTGTGTCTTGGGTGGCCATGAGTGCCCATGGAGAGTTGAACCCGTATTTTGTTGTTTGTGTCTTGGGTGGCCATGAGTGCCCGTGGGGAGTTGAACCCGTATTTTGTTGTTTGTGTCTTGGGTGGCCATGAGTGCCCGTGGGGTGTTGAACCCGTATTTTATTGTTTGTGTATTGGGTGGCCATGAGTGCCCGTGGGGAGTTGAACCCGTATTTTGTTGTTTGTGTCTTGGGTGGCCATGAGTGCCCGTGGGGAGTTGAACCAGTATTTTGTTGTTTGTGTCATGGGTGGCCATGAGTGCCCGTGGGGAGTTGAACCCGTGTTTTACTGTTTGTGTGTCGTGGGTGTCAGGTGTGCCTTTGGGGTGTTGAACCCGTGTGTTGCCGTTGGTGTGTCGTGGGTGGCCATGAGTGCCGTTGGGGTGTTGAACCCGTGTATTACTGTTGGTGTGTCGTGGGTGGCCATGAGTGCCGTTGGGGTGTTGAACCTGTGTATTACTATTGGTGTGTCGTGGGTGGCCATGAGTGTCGTGGGGTGTTGAAGTCGTGTTTTACTGTTTGGGTGTCGTGGGTGGCCATGAGTGCCGTGGGGAGTTGAACCCGTGTTTTACTGTTTGTGTGTCGTGGGTGGTCAGGTGTCCCTTTGGGTTGTTGAACCCGTGTGTTACTATTGGTGTGTCGTGGTTGGCCATGTGTGCCTTTGGGGTGTTGACCCGTGTATTACTGTTGGTGTGTCGTGGGTGGCCATGAGTGCCTTTGGGGTGTTGAACCTTGAGTGTTGATTGTGATTGCCTAAGGTTGGGGGCCCGCCTGACAATAAAGGGGTCCTGTGGTCGCGCACGTGGGGGTTGGCTAGCCTTCCGACTAACCATCGGTAAAGTTGTGCATTCTTCTGCTTGAGGTTGGGGGCCCGCTTGACAATAAAGGGGTTCTGTGGTCGCGCGCGTGGGGGTTCGCTAGCCTTCCGGGTTAACCACCGATAAAGTTGTGCATTCTTCGGCGATGGAGGGCGGCTCCCGTTCCGACTAGCTATCGGAGAAGTATTGTGGAATATATCGCTAACAGGTCGATCGCCTGGCCCGACAGAGATCGGGGAAAGTTGCGTGGGGCAGGCTCGAGCCCAGCCGGTTAGCAACCGGCACTGAGCAGCTGGAGTGCGATCCTTTGTTATCTTGTTTGGTGTGCGATCCTTTGTGATCTTGGGTGTTGTGTGGTTATCTTTTGTGTCTTTGGTGGAGGTCGTAACCGCTGTGTCGGGTCTACATTACATGTCCGGGTGTTGAGTTGGTTGGGGAAAGTAACAGTTCGTGTGTCAGTCGGGTTACTTGAGTTTGGGGACAGTAGTCCCCGGTGTTTGGGTTGTTATTGGTGTTTCCGGCATTTTCTGCTAGTATGCCGTAGTCAGTCTGGTATCCGTGGTGGTGAGCGAATGCTCACCCCTAGCTGCTTTTCCTACAGGTACTGGTCGCGAGACGGACTAGGGGAACTCTCGAAGCTTGAAGAGCTGGGAGCGGGAGTCCGGGTTTTTGGAAGTTTAGCGACGTACGCTTTGTTTATTTTTGTCCGCTTGTTTTGGACGTACTTTTAAGTTGTAAAAGATTATTTTGATTAACTAAATGGTGATTTTAAGCGGTTTATTTAAAAGAGTTTGAAAATTGTTTTATTGTTTCACCGTTCGCGTTCCGGGTTCGGTTCTACCGAATTTGGGGCGTGATACTTAGGTCTTTGGTGAGGTAGGAGTGAGGGTTTGTTGTGGCCTCGCTTGGCCTTTCTATGGGTGTGTGGGTAGTTTTAGGCCTCTCTCCCCCGTTTCTCCTTGTGTGTGGGTAGCCCTTTTTAGGTTTATGAGTGCCCCCTTCTCTCTTCTCTCCTTTTCTAGCAGGTCAAGTTTCCTCGCCTTGCACTCTTGCTCCCTTGCGGTTCAAGGCAACTCCTTGGTTTCTTCCTTTGCAGAAGCACCCTTCTCCTCTGCTCGTTGGATGTCTAATTTGGAGCTGATCCATCTACACACATGATGCATCACCACACTTATTTCTCTCCAGCCTCAACCATATAACTTTCATCCATCTCACAGATCAATCCCACGAACAGTCTTATCTACAAGCCAAAAAAATTCCAAATAAACTCCACATTGAACCTCTGATTGTTGTGAAATGCATTATCTCTTTGTGTTGGAGCTGATTCACCTCATTGTTTTCCAATCTCAACCATACACTGACAATCCTCTTTGCATTTGGAGGATTTGCAACTACACTCAAGTCTGCATAATTCACTCATGCATCTCATTGCTTCCTCAGAATTGCTTTTGTATTTCTTTTTCTGTTTTGCTTGCCTCTGTTCTCAATCTGTAGGTGGATTGGTATTCTTAGGCTTTGTATCTTTTACCTCAGAAGATATTTCAATTTGCTTTTGCTGATAAATTTTTTTTTATCCCTATAACAGGAAACATCAACAACCTTGGAAATGGGTTTCCCATAAATTAATAACATATTCAACAAATTCAAACTTGTCCAGGATACCTTTGATTTGGGATAATTTTCCAAAACTACCCTAAAGTTTCGTCCACAAACAAGTTGATGCACAGAGTTTCGTCCACGCTGTGTGGCTACCCTGAAGTTTTGCCCACGACTTTTTTAGTTTTGACGTAATAGGGATATTCAGAATGATGGTCTGGGAAGTGCATCCCGGATTGAATAGAAGCATGGACAAAACTTCAATGCACACACAAAACGTGGGAAAAACTTCAATGCACCCTCAAAGTGCGGACAAAACTTCAGTGCACCCACAAAGCGTGGACAAAACTTTGTGCATCGACTCGTTTGTGGACGAAACTTTAGGGTAGTTTTGGACAATTATCCCCTTTGATTTTGCTTGCCCGGGCGAGCTTGTAAAGAACTTTTCGGTCATTTGCCTCACATACATGGATTGGGGCATCTATGAATACCTGTGGAAGTCAGATATGCCAATTAAGCACCAAAAAGAAAAGCAGAACTCTAGCTGCTCTAAGTCAAATGCTTGGTTCAGTGTGACAAATTAATTGGATGGTTTAAATTTCATCAAGAAGCATGTACCTTGATAAAATCTCCTTGAGGCAACATGTTTCGGCAAGCATCTCGATCCTTCCTGTATGTAGATATCAAACAAGCTATGCAAATGATACCAGCATCTGCAAAGAGCTTTGCTACCTCCACTGAAAGATAAAAGCAAATCTTCAAGTTGAAGCAGAGTACTAAACCTATAAAAGATCAATTCAACACCCACCAACCCTTGGGATGTTTCTGCTCGATCTTTTGCATCAAAGCTCAGATCACTGTTTAGACCATGCCGAACATTGTCCCCATTAAGGATGTAGGTCAACTTTCCTTTATTGTGCAAGCCCCTACTCAGAGCACATGCCAAAGTGCTTTTTCCTAAAATTAGCGGAAAGAATGAAAACATGAACTGAAAAGAACTAATATAACAAGAAATGCAGTCTTTGCGCCTCAAGTAAGCTTATCTTGCATCAGAACTCAACCAGAGGAGGTCAGCACAAGCTTGAAACCATCCAAATCAATTTTGTACAACCCAATATATGCTGCCAAGTTAAGCTTGTTAGACATCTTGCTATTGTACCTAACTAGAATTTCAATTGGTATCAGATCAGGACACCCACTCTACGAGGTGTGATCTTGGTAGAATATAATTCTGCGTGTGCAAAATGGAGAATTTAAGAGAAGGAAGTTCTGTAAATTGGCCAACTATGCTTGATAGGACAAACTATGGCTACTAGAAAGCCAAAATGAGTGTTTTCATGAATTTGCTGGATATCAAACCCTGGAAGTTGTGATCCATAGCTGGAAGCCACTACAACTAGCAGCTGAGGGAGGAAAACCTTTTATGCCTAGGCCAGAGAAGGACTGGAGTACTGTAGAAGATGAAGCATCAATGAGAAACCCTCATGCTCTTAATGTAATTTTCAATGGTGTTAATTAGAATGTCTTCAAACTAATCAATACCAGCACAAGTGCGAAGGAAGCCAGGGAGATACTGACGATTTCCTATGAAGGAACCACCAAAGTTAGAGACCAAAGACTGTAATATCTTACTACAAACTTTGAGGCCCTAACAATGAGCGATGATGATACTATGACCTAATTTCACGTTCGAATCAGAGACATTGCAAATGAATCATGCTCTCTAGGAAAACCAATGTCAGATGGAGAACTTGTCACAAAAACTTTACGGGATATGAACTCGAGGTTTAGAATGAAGATAACAGCCATCAAGGAAATGCATGATTTGAGCATTCTCCGATTTGATGAATTGATGGGCCACTCATGACATTTGAATTATCTCTTCAAGGCACAAACAAGAGAAATAAAGGAGTGGCTCTAAAAAGCACTCCACAAAATCTCAATGACCAGACATACTCAGATTCTGAAAGAGATATGGAGGAAACAATGGGTATGATCGTGAAGAAGGTGATGAAGCACCTTCAATCGTATACCAAGAAGATATGTCCCTCAAGATGATCTAAAAATTCATATCAGAAGGTACATAAACTTAGAAATACATCAAAAGGAGGGAGGAACGCTGATTGTACTAGAAAAGGAAAAGCAATCTAATGTCATGAATGTAAAGGGTTCGGACATATTCAACGAGAATGTCCAAATTTCTGAAGAAACAAAAGAAAGGGTTTAATGCATCCCTGTTAGATGGAAATTGAAATTCCGATCGAGTGCCATAACAAGACGTCACTTAAGATGTTAGAGTTTGTCTAATGACATCTTGATGTATTACCAGAAAGTAAATGAACAATGCAATAATTAGGCAATCACAACGACACACAAGATTGATTACCCAGTTCGGTACGCCATACCTACGTCCGGGGGAACTCTACCAGTGGAAATATTTTCACTATCAAGTAAACAATCAACATACAATTCTGTCAGATCATTCAGATCAAACATATTCTATTGTTACAAAATGACAAACCTAATTCAAAGACTCCCCCTGAACCCGAGAACCCATCTCAGTTCCACTCCTCGAGCTCCAATAGTCGTGGATTGTTCTCAATCATCAGTGTTTGCGGTGACTATTCAATGGTAACCACTTAGCTCTAATACTTGATAAATCATGTATCAAAGTATGAGCACATAATTTTCTCCTTCAGTTTACTTCATTTTGATTTTCAGCAGCATGCTTAGGAATCTCAATTCATAAACTAAGGATCACGAACAGTCCTTCACGAACATGCACACGCGAACCTTGCTTTCTATAAAGACTCCAAGTTATACAAAAGATTCTAACCGAGCTTTAATGAATGAATCGATATTTATAGCTCTAATTACCTTAGTATCGTGGCTCCTTGGTTTTGTCCACCTTTAGATTCACTATCAGGTAAATCTTTTAGTTTCTTTGTCTTGGAGACTTTCTATAATAGAGGAGATATCTATTAAGGAAGTATCTTCATAATAGAAAACACATCCTCTAACCGGATATGCAAGGATATGTTCTGAATACGCTTGATGACATCTTCTCATAGCTTCGTACCAGTAATACAAATGATGTCAACTGACATCCTTATCAACATCTGACTTGACTCACAAATGAGCAATATAGATGTAATAACCACTCCCGGTCAACGCAAGTCAAATCTGCGAAAAACAGGAAAATTTAAAATTTTTAAGCAGACACTTAAATGAACCTAAATTTGACCCCGAGGGTCATACCGGAATTAAGTTGACCCCGATATCGACCAAAGTGAGTTCCGGGGAACTCAGGGCAACTTTCTGACCAATTTGGGAAATGTTGACTTTTCGCTGGAAAAGTCAACCGAGCGACGTTTTGGTCCATTCGAGGACTGTTTTGGATCCAAAAAGCTTAGCCTTCGTCGCAGCGGTCTTAGTTGAGTCGTTTCCTTGTAGCTCGTGAAGTTTCGTAATTTCTTGGAAAAAGTGCCCGTTCGGGGCCCGAAACGTCCGAATTTCGCGAAAAAGGCGTGGGACCCACTTGCCACTTGTCAAATAAGTGGTGGTGTTAGGTATTTGTACAAGACAAGGAAGACCACAAAAGGGTGGGGGGTTCGGTCATAGTGTTCAAAAAAGGAGTTTTTGGGGTTTTTAGAAAGAGAAAGAGGAGAGAAGAAAGAAGAGAGAAAAGAGAGGTGGTGTTGTAGGGTTTTGGTGATTCTCGTTCATCTAACCTTTGGATCGTCTCAAAGCTAAAGGAATCGAGCTCACATCGACATTCTCTACGGTGAGCACCTAATCGATCTTCGTTTTGTTAAGTTCAAAAATTAGGTTTTGGTTTAAAACTAGTAGTTTAGGGTTGTATTGAAGATTGGGGTTCGTTGGAGACGTTTTGGAGTGAAGAGGGACGTTTTCCAGTGACCGGGAGCTCGGGGGGAGCACCGGCCACCATGTAGGGTGGCCGGCCGGCCATGGGGTGGCTGGCCGGAGCTAGGGCCGGCCACCACCATGGTGAGCCGGGCCCATTTGAGCCCTAGCCACCCACGGCCAAGGTTGGCCGGGTGAGGTCCACATGCTCGGGTGTTCGGGTTTCGTGTTCGTGTGGTTTAGGACGTTCCCCGAATCATTAATCTACAACCGGATCAAAATTTGGAATTAAATTGTAAAAGTTGTATTTGACGGGTTTAGAAACTTGAAACGCTAATTAAATTACTCGGAAGTCGGAATTGTATTCCGTCGAGTGCATAGGAACCCTAGAATTATTCTAAGACCGTAGAAACGAAAACGGGAATTTTCGGAGCCCCGGAAGGGCGTTTCCAAAACCCGGGCAGATTCGCCATGTCGGGCGAATCGGGCTTTTCCGGGTCCATTATCGAAAATGTCGAGTAATTGGGAAGTTTGGGAGTGACCGACATTGTCGGGGTTACTTTTGGGCGTCAAGTTTATTAAATTCCAGTTTATGTCTGCGAACTTAAAAGTATTTAAATTGTGTTCTTATTAGACCGTGCCGCTGACAGAGGAAAGGGAAAGCTAGGCGAGTGACCGAGATCACGCCGAAGCTTATTTGTGCGCTTTTGGAGAAAGCATACGAGGTAGGGAAAAGTAGCCGGATCTCGGCCCTGATTGGGGAAAGTTAACAGTACATGTGACACCGGGGTGTCGTGGGTTGAGTAGGTTTATCGAATATTAGGAAGGCAGACGACACCGGGTAGTGTCGTATGATACAGGAACGTATCGAACATTAGAAATGCATGTGACACTTAGTAGTGTCATAGGAGCAGTGAACTTATCGATATTAGAATTACTGGAGGCATATGACCATGCCCGGAGGTTGATTGTTTAGTTTATGTCTTGGGTGGCCATGAGAGCCCGTACTTTACTGGTTGTGTCTTGGGTGGCCATGAGAGCCCGTGTTTTACTGTTGGAGTCTTGGGTGGCCATGAGTGCCCGTGGGGTTGTTGAGCCCGTGAGTAGTTGGTGTGTCTTGGGTGGCCATGAGTGCCCGTGGGGTTGTTGAACCCGTGTTTTACCGTTGGTGTCTTGGTGGCCATGAGTGCCCGTGGGGTTGTTGAACCCGTGTTTTACCGTTGGTGTCTTGGGTGGCCATGAGTGCCTGTGGAGTGTTAAATCGGTCTTGTTGCTGTTTGTTGAACTTTGTTTGTGATTGTGTTTGCGCGGAGGTTGGCTGGCTTGCCTGACAGGGATCGGCAAGTCGAGCGTTCTTTGGCTAGCCTGGCCTGACAGGGATCGACAAGTTGAGCATTCTTAGGCGATGGAGGGTTGCTCCCCTTCCGACTAGCTATCGGAGAAGTAGCTCAGTATATCGCCAACATGTCGACCGCCTGGAGCCTGAAAGGGATCGGTAAAGTGCGTGGGACAGGCTCGAGCCCAACCGGTTAGCAACCGGCACTGAGCAGCTGACAGGAGTGCGATCCTTTGTGATCTTGTTTGGTGTGCGATCCTTTGTGATCTTGGGTGTTGCGTGGTTGTCTTTTGTGTCCTTGGAAGAGGTCGTGATAGTTGTGTCGGGTCTACATTAGGTGTTCGAGTGTTGATTCGGGTGAGGAAAGTAATTGTTGTGTGTGTTAGTCGGGTTGTTGTTGGTGTTACCGGCATTGTCTGCTAAGTATGTCGTAGTCAGTCTGTTATCCTTGGTGGTGAGCGAACGCTCACCCCTAGCTGCTTTTCCTACAGGTACTGGTCGCAGATTGGACTAGGTGAGCTTCCGAAGCTTGAAGAGCTAGGAGCGGGAGTCCGGGTTTACTTTTGAGTCTAGTGACGTACACTTGTATTTTGTCCGTTGTGGGACGTACTTTTGAGTTGTAAATTATTCTTTTGATTAACAAAGTGGTGGTTTCAAAGCGTTTTATTTAAATGTCTGAAAATGTTTTATTGTTTTAAAAGTTCGTGTTCCGGGTTCGGTTCTACTGAATTTGGGGCGTGACATAGATGTAGCAATAATCAGCCCCCTTTGGCCATTTTTGTAGGCAAACATCTTTAGTTTATCAGGCTTGGAGATGTCAACATTAGTAAGCGTCTTTATAACAATTACCTTTCTCCCCCTGATTGCCTCAAAAAGTGGTCAAAGATAACCTCTTAAGAAAAATAATGCTTCACCAGAAATTTCCAGCAAAAATAGGTGCAATCCTCATATCGACTTTCAAAGTCAATCCAACACACAGTGTCTTGTAAAGAGGAGTTGTTGTTAATACAACACAGAAGAAAAACGGCTCGGACAAACCCGAGGAAAATATTGGCAAAATCATAGTTTAGAAAAAAGTATTTCAGTATCATTGAGCAATAACATACGCACATCTTCGGAGAGGATCAGACTGAGATGTGGAAACTTCAACTTTAGCATCTTTAGACACATCTTGTCTGTCTTCTTCTTGCGGATCTTGGATGAGCTCTTTCAAAATTACAAGGGCAGCCTGAGACTTAGCAATGGTTGACCAAAGAAAACTTGATCTCTTTGAGCTGTTGACAGCTTTGGACTTCTTCTGGTCTTGTGACAGGACACTATTGGTGACATCTAAGCTTCCATGACGTTTCAAGTTGAAGTATATGAAATCATGTTTGTTACCTTGGACATCCAAATTCCTTAGAATGTGAGGATGTTGGATTAGGATCATTCTAGTGATGATATAAGGAAATCCAGTGGGTAACTTCAAAACATTTGACCACGCATGGCGAGCAAGATGCTCAATTATAATTGAACCAAAATTTATAGTTGAAGACGTACCTATAACATATACTACCCTAGCCAGTTCTAGAGTGATGCTGGATGAGTGCGAAGTAGGAAACTAGTTAGCTACTCCAATCTTGAATAGAGTGAAATATACCGGAGTGAGTTCCGAAGAAAGAAGCTTTTCCTTTGACATCCATTTCTTCTTAGGATTTCCAGTAATCTCTTTGGCAACTTTGTCGAGATCAAGAATGGTTGGTCTGACCATTGAAACTTCTCTTCCCAAGTAGTCAATGAATGAATCTTCACTGACATTCAAAACCTTCCCTTTTAGCATGACTCTTCTAAAGTCCTCATCTTCAGGTTTGTCAAACCCTAGAGAAATACTGGCAATAAGCTCCTTTACTAGTTGTGGGTAGAATGGGTCAATTTTTCTAACGGTCTTCATTAGCTGAGCATCATTAAGAACTGTGAGAACTTTCTTTAAATCATTGACATTTTCAGAAATTTCTCTCTCAGGACAAAAATATATTTGTGATACTATTTTCTATCTCTGTGTGATTTCTTCGGTAGTTTTCCTTTCAGGGGAAGTTTCTTTTCCTTGGATAAAGGAGTTGAGACAATTTTCTCTACATCTTGCTCAGCAAATAAGGGTTCATCAACATCTTGAAAATAGTCTTGATAGGTTTCTTTGGAGCAACAGTACTGGAGTTTTTCTCAAGAAAGGTGCACTAATCTTCTTCTTACTTGAAGACTTGTTCTTTAGGCTATTTAAGGGAGTGGCAACACTATCAAACTCTCCATTTCCTTGAGACCTTTTTCTCTTGGATTTTCTCTTAGGGATGGAGGCAAAGCTCTTGACCCTCTTTTTCTTCTTTTCCCTACCATTTTCAGTTTCAAGAGCAATTGAATTAACTTCTACGTTAGCCTCATCAATAGTTTCTTTGCTCACATTAGAAGACACATTCTTACCATCATCATGTATAACATTTATCTCTTCACCCTTATCATTCACAGAACCAAGAGTAGATTCTTTCTCTACAGATGGGTGAACTAGCTTGTTTACATCAACAAGGTCTACTCAATCAGTTACTATGTTACCCATATTTTTCTTATATTCTTAGCATGCATAGACTTAACTTGAGAAGTAGAAGCTCTAGGAAATTTGACATTAGGTTTCACGGGAACCTTCAATTCTAATAGTAGTCCATAACATGGAACAACCTCAATAGATTCATCCAGTGGAAGTTTAGGATTACCTTTGTCAACAAGTCCAGACGCTGAAGTAACAAGGACATTTGAGGGTAAGATAAGAGGGGTCTTGCTTTCTAACAATGACGGAGCCTTGAGAAGGGATTTCTCCGAAGGGACTTCCGATGGACAAGATATATCAGTTGTGGATGGATATTTCTCTTTAGAGATAGGATTGGAGGCCTCAGATTCTAACAGAGATTTGAGGAGTGATCCACGGTTCTTGTACCGTTGAGCCAGTTTCATCGCCTTCTGCTTCCTTAGAACCATGATGAGAGGAGCGAGATGTATGAGATAATTCTTTTAGGGGACAGACTGAATGAGGATGAGATTTGAATTTTTTTTAAACCCCGATCGTTTAAAAGGAAGATAGATTCAAGTTAGACTTCCTTTTTCTTTTAGACTTTTGAAAACCTTACCTCTTCCCTCCCTATTTCATAGGGTTGATCATTATTCTTCTTTTCAGGAGGCGGCTAGGAAGTTCTTCCTTGAACACGTGTGCTAAAACAAATATACGATGGAACATTAAGATAGTTTAAAAAGACATGTTCAATAGTTGTAGAGAGAGATGCCAATGGACTTCCTGCTTGACATCCTATATATATATAAGGTATACGGAAACCAATTCCCATAAACATATAATCTCATCTCATTTAAGCCACACAATCAAGTGATGACACCAGTTTTTTGTTGGGTCTCGAGGTAGGGTTGGAGATGAACCAAATCAGAGCGGAAAATCAATGAAAACCAAGACACGATTAAAACCATGAAACAACTAACAAAGAATGGATTCACAAGAGAAAATTTCAGCACTATTTCTTACCAAAACAAGAACACCGGGTAACGAATGATTTGGCTTGAGTCCCCAAGACGCCTAGGTATCCTCCAAGGGATCAAAGCCACGTAGTTCTAAGCTTAGAGAACTCAAGAACACAAAATGGAGGAGGAACACATCCATGGCCGAAATTGGGGAGGGGAGGGAGAGAAAAAAATGTGTTTCTATTCTTGTCTTGTGTTTTTTATGTTGAAAAAAGATGACGTAAACATAACAAACCCCATCAACTTGTCAAACTAAAAGCATGGGACAAGTATGGTGTAAATAGGACAAGTATGGGGCTAAGTAAGGCTAGACAAGACGGGGTTAGGTGGTGAATCACCAACACCTTAATCCTTGTCTTGCTTACTTAGTACTAATTAATCAAGACTTGATTAATTAGTTCCATGGGCCTCTCATGGGTCTCTTGGAACATGGCTCATGGCCATTCCCAACGAGGTCCTGTGACCGCTCATCGCTTCCAAGCCTTCCACACAGGAAATGTCCAACATTATCTGACGTGATCAATCCCAAGACTCCAAGCCTTGTCTCGATCCTTAATGTCCTATTCACTTATAAACACACGACCCAAAACCTAGTTTTTGTCATGTCCCGAGACAACTCCCTTTTGGCCATTCTTCATAAATGTGTCAATGAGTTTCATCCTTCGGTGTGACCCTTAGGTTTATGCATGTCAATAGATCAACGTAAAATCCCATTTTACTTGATCCTATATAAGTGGCAACTAACGAGACTTTAGTATTACCTGACACTGCATAACAAATCAACCCTGTCGATTCTAACCTTTTTGTCGTCCCTGTCAAGATCCTTTTGTCACCAATATCCTGATTGAGATAAGGCATAGAACCGTCATTCTTATTGCTATCAATCATTGTTCCTTGATATGTGAGATGACTGAATGTATGATACCCGGTATCATGTGCATGACCATGCTATTCTTTCAGTCACTCTCGATGAAGCACCTGAGAACCGATATCTTTCCCATATCGAAGTATGAGGGATAAATCCCTTAGACATCTTTCGTGTCACTCATGCAGTCCGTCCCTAAGCCAATCCTGTCTGTTACGGAAACCATGTCACAAGCAACCTTGGGCTCAGGTCAAAATCAGTTGTTTACTACATAGTAATCACAAAGAATCCTTGGTCTAAGGATACGTGACAAGCTACGACAATGACTATGTTCATGACTTGATCTATGGAACATATTCATGTCGGGTCGTCCAATATCATGTCCCACATGATATCTATGATCAGACTCCGAAATCCCATTCCAATGACTAACATAACGTAAGCCATAAAGGGCCATCTTTCATACTAGTCGCTTCTAGTGAAGCTTTGTCGACTAGGGACCTATCGAATGTGATCTATGGTTCTATTCGCATGGTGGGCATAGATCAGAACACACATCGATATATTACTCTAACACTTAAGTAATACATGAAGCCGCTTTACTTTTATTGCTAACGATGATATTTACATTTGGACATTTACGATTGGACTACGTGCACTAAGACTAACATTTTTCACACTTAAGAGGAAGAATTCCTAACTATAGCTTCCTTGTTCCTTATAAAGTGAGTAAACTTGATTGCACAATATACTTCTCGATGTGCTACTTCATCTACACATACCTACTTGCCATAAGTTTGTTAAGATGTGATGACATCTTGACCAACATTCAACACATACCACTATTGTTGTTGTAAACAAAAGGATAGTCAAATAATTGATTCCTTTTTCCTTTTAAGAGATGTGATTTTGAAGGCTTTCCCTTTATCATAAGTTCTCTTCAGAGAATACTGAGTGAACTTTTCATTCTCGATTTCCTGGGTTTTGTTGCTCAGTTGAGGTTTGTGAGAATCTAGACATGCTTGAGGTTGGGTTGTAGAGATTCCCTTGCCTGTTTCAGAGATGTCATTCTTGACTTCACCTTCTCCTTCTTTGTTAAGGAGCTCAGTAGCTTGTTTTTGTCCCAGATGACTGTGATTATGAGAAAACATGTTATGTATATCCCTTTTGATTAACAAACATGTTGGAGTCATGTATTTACTCTATCGAGTTATAGGTCGGGATACCCCACTATCAAGATACCAGTGATTTTTATTCGATTTTGATAGAGTAATATGTTCAGCGTTGGCATGATAATTTTCACCTTTTACTTTCCAGACTTGCTTCTGATAGTCATAAGGATATTTACCTTTGTAAGAACTCTTCTGTCTTGCGTTCTTCTAGAGAAGGTTGAGATCCTTTGCTGAACTTTAAGAAACCCATGGAGTTGGTAGCAGTGAGGCCTTATGTCTCCTTTCTTGCCACAACGGTGACATTTCCTTGCTTTTTTCTTGTAGTTTCCTATTAGCAAGGATTCATCACGTACATTAGACCAACATGGATTTGTGTGCTTGGTAGGATGTTGTAGAAGATGTCTGGTCAAATGTTGTCCATGATGCTTCTGTAGAGGATAATCATGAGTATTCCAAAGTTTTGACATCTTGGAGGATGATGAAGTGACATCTACTCTCTTCCTATTAGTCGTCAAGGAATGATAGTCTTTCTATTCAAGAAGTTGAGGCTTCATCATTGTATCCCAATCCATTCATATTCTTGAACAACCTTCCAATGGATAGAATGTTATCCAAAGTGTCTGTACTTGAATTTAACATCCTGACTGTTTTGGTAACGCGGTCAATTTCTCCATTCAGTCTGCTTACCTCTTCTTGTAGATATTCAATTGTTTTAAGAACTTTAACTTTCTCAAGTAACAAAGTTTGTATTTGAATTTTTTAAGTCTCCAGAGTGGTTGAGTCTACAATCTCTCTATTGGATAAGTAATTACCCTGAATTGTCAAGTCATCATCTGAGAGTTGCTCAGAAGTAAAGCTTTCATCAATGATTTCTCCTGTATCACCAGAAGCAAAGTTAGTTGTAAAGGCAAGATTATTGCATACTTGTTCATCAGCATTTTATCCATCATCTTCATTAGTCAATGGAGCATTATACCCTTTCTTCTACTTCATTAGGAAGGTGGGGCGCTCTTGTTGACTGTGTCCAAACCCTTTGCATTCATTACATTGAGTTCCTTTATGATGTTTATCAACACCATGACCTTCATCTCAACAACCATTATGTCTTGTCATGCGACGATATCGTTTCATCCCACTCTTGACCATCATAGCCAATATTTTCTTCATCTATACTCTTGATATTGATTCAGCTGTCCAGAGCTCTTCAGTTCTACTCCTTATGTAATGTTGTCTATGCCTTTAAGTGATAACTCAAAAGTCATGAGTGAACTAGTGAGTTCATCAAATCTGAGAGAACTTAAGTCGTGCATCTCCTCTATGGTTGTTATCTTAATTTTGAATTTGGAGTTGATAACTCTTAGATTTTTATGACCAGTATTTCGTCTAACATTGGTTTTCCATGAGAGAAAGATTCATTGGCAATGTCTTTAAGATGAACATGAAACTGAGTGATGGTTTCATCATCTCTCATAGTCAAAGCTTCAAAGTTTGTAGTGGGGTATTGTAATCTTTTATCTTTTACTTTAGTAGTACCTTCAAAAGCAATTGCTAGTACCTCCCAAGTTCCTTTGGCGCTATTGTAGGTGTTGATCAGTTTAAACACGTTTTGATTTACTCTATTGAAAATAGAATTTAGTGCTCGTGAATTGCTTAGTGATTCATCATCTTTTGTAGAGCCCCCGTCCTTCTCTGGTTTACAAACAGCTGACTTTCCTTCCTCAACCGTGGTTTGAGGAGTTGTCCAACCATGAATCACAAACTTCCATGTTCTGCTATCCATAGATTTTAGGAAGGCACTCATTCTGGCTTTCTAGTAGCTGTAGTTCGTTAAATCAAGCATAAGTGGACGATTAACTAATCCTCCATCTCTCGAACTTTCCGTTTCGCTCGATCAGAAGTATTTCCCTTCAGGATCACACTGCTTAGATTGGGTGACCTGCTCTGATACCAATTGAAATTTTGATTAAGTGCAACAACAAGATGTCGCTTAAGATGTTAGAGTTTGTCTAATGACATCTTGATGTATTACCAGAAAGTAAATGAACAATGCGATAATTAGGCAATCACAACATCACATAAGATTGATTATCTAGTTTGGTACGTCATACCTACGTTTGGGGGCACTTTGTCAATGGAAGGTTTTCACTATAAAGTAAACAATCAACAAACAAGTTTCTCAAATCATTTAGATCAAAAGTATGCTATTGCTACAAAATGACAAACCTAATTCACAGACTCCCCCTGAAGCTGAGAACCCACCTTATTTCCACTCCTGAGAACCTGAACCTGAGAACCTAATTCACAAACCTATGCTATTGTTTATAAATTGAGGATCACGAACAATCCTTCACGGACATGCACACATGATCATTGCTTTCGATATAGACTCTGAGTTATACAAAAGATTCGAACCAAGATTGAATGAATTAATCGATATTTATAGCTCCAGTTACTCTTGTATCGTGGTTCCTAGGGTTTCTCCACCTCTAGAGTCACTATCAGGGTAATTCTTTTAGTTTCCTCTTCTTGGAGGCTTTGTATAATAGATGAGATATCTATTAAGAAAGTATCTTCATAATAGGAAACACATCCTCTAATCGAATATGCATGGATATGTTTTGAATACGGTTGATGAAATCTCGCGCGTGTGTTGTCGGTCATTATTATGGCTGTGACATTTCGTGCTGACAACTTCTCATAGCTTCGCACCAGTAATACAAATGATGTCCACTAACATCCTTATCAACTTCTGACTTGACTCACAAATGGCCAATACAGATGTAGCAACAACAATGATGAGAAAACTGATGATGAATAGGTAAACAACCTTCTTGCATTTACTAGTCACATTGCTTCGATAGATACACCATCCAGTGAAACAGGTGAGACCATCAATGAAAGCCACTGTCCGAAGTTATTATCAGATGAAGCTATGCATGATGCCTATATTTACATGTTCACCAAATGGGCTGAAGGCTCTAAGATTCTAGAGAAAAAGAGCAATCAGATTCAGATACTAATTGAATACAAAGCAAGGCTGCTTGAAACTGTTGTCACTCTCAAACAAGAAATGAATAGGCTTAATGGAGAAATTGATCAAATCACCAAAAATATCACAATGATGAATCAAGCTGAGACATACTGGACACACTTCTGTCTATTAAAAAAACCAATAAAGAATATGAACGGGCAAGGTTATACTCATGAAGCCGCAACCTCTCAAACTGTCTTTGTTCCTCATAATGATCTCTACTCGTCCATATCTGCTTGAAAAAAAAGTTGTCCAATCTTCCTCAACTACTGAGATGCAAAAAGTTTAGCAAAATCATTCTCGGCATCCTTTACAACATCCTGTCCAACATTTTCTACAACATTTAGAAGATCAACAGTATCAACTATACTCCAGTACACAACAAGGATCACCACATGTGGATAACCTCAAGAGAACACGGTGGGAATGTCGTTTTTGTGCTAAGAAAGGTCATATAAGGTCATACTGCTACCGACTCTATGGAACACCTCGTGTTCAACAAAGGAGAGACCTCGGTCAACCTTAGACCACTATAAAGAAGGAATGGAAAATCAAGGTGTGATAATTATCGTGCTACTCTAAAGCAGGAATGGAGAGTTAAGTGTGAAAATTATCATGCTAACATTTCTTATACCATCCTCACTGTATCCACGAAATATAATTGGTAGTTTGACAGTGGATCTTCATGACACGTGACTTTTAATTGTAACTATTTAACAAATGGCCATCCATGCCTCACTGGACATGTTATCTTTGGAGATGGGATCAAGGAAAGAGTCATGGGAAAGGATCAATTGAAATTTCCTGGAATCAACTCTCTTACAGAGGCATTGTTGGCAGAAGGATGACTCACTGCCAATTTCAAATTTGTGACTTAGATGTATCCGGGGAATTTACAATGAAAAGTGTGTTGTGCTGGATAATAAATTGACCACCCTTATGGCTGGCACTCGCTCGCAAAACAATTGCTATATTTGGACTCCAACAAAAACTTCAGCATCTACATGTTCTCTTGCATCAACATGTCTATTGATGAAAGGAGATGAAGCTGAGATGTGGCCTCAAATCTTGTCCATCTAAACATGAGAAGCATGCAACAAATCATTGCATAAAGTACCATTGTAGGAGTACTAGACCTCAAGATCCGTGAATAAAAAATCTATGGTAATTGCCAAATTGGCAAACAAGTCAAGATGTCCCACAAGAAGGTCCAACATCTTACGATCTATACGGTCTTGTACCTACTTCACATTGATCTCATGGCATCCATGCAAGTAGAGAGCTTGGGTGGAAAACGATATGTTATGGTGTGTGTTGATGACTTCTCTCGGTACACATGGGTACAGTTTATTCATGAGCAATTAGGCGCCTTCTTAGTGTTTAAAGCTCATTGCAGTAGAGTAGAACGAGAACAAGAAGATAGGATTGGAAAAATAGTTCGGGTCCGAAGTGATCATGGAAAGGATTTGAGAATTCCAGCTTCGATGAGTTATGTGACCAACAAGGAATCACTCATGAATTTTCTACACCTAAAACTCCTTAATAAAATGGGATTTTAAGGAGGAAATATCATACTCTGTTTGAAATAGTTAGAGTAATGATGCATGCCAAAGACATCCCCACACACTTCTGGGCAAAAGCACTAAACACGACATGTCATATTCACAATAGAGTGAGTCTTCGTCCAGGTACTACCACTACTTTTTATGAACTATGGAGGTGTAGAAAGCTGATGTTAAGTACTTCCATATTTTTGGTTCAGTTTGTTGTTATCACTTGTTATAATATCCTACCTAATAGGGATCCTCGTAGGTAGTTTGATCCTAAAAGCGACGATGCTATTTTTATGGGATATTCTAGAAACAATCGAGCATTTTGTGTGTACAACAAGCGTACTCAATCAATGATGGAATCCATTAATGTGGTGGTCAATGATACTCGGGAGTTGAAATATCGAGCTCAGGTATGTGTCAAGCAAGATGTTGTTTCAAATTTCTATTAGCAAAGATACAATAGATGTCAGTTCGAATATCGTCGGACATCCTGCGTGTGTCCAGTTTTGAAGATACCTCTACTCTAAAGATCTGTTCTATTTAGGAATTGTTCTAGTATATGGAAACTTGAAGATTGAGCTAGGTCGTGACTCTAAGGTTTAAGGAAACCCTATGGAGACACGATTCAAAGGAAGAGGAACTATAAAACACCAAGTTATACCCTTAGCTCCGTTCCAATCAATTGTTATCTGTATTATGTACGTTGTTCTTTATTAAAAATTTAGAGCTCCTAAACGTGTTGGACTAGCATGTTGAGAGGCTAAAAGTGTTTCACATAGAGCATCATTATTAATCTCAAGCAGTATTTGTCACATAATGAGTGGTTGGGTTGACGGGTTGTGATTGCGTGATTGAAGACTCACAAAGAACCTCTACAGAACAAAAGATTGAACTGAGACAAACAACAGCTCGAAGAGTGGAATCGAGAGAGGATCTCGAATTTAGTGGGAGTCCTCAAGATAGGTTTGCACTTATAATAATAGCATAAGGTCTAATCTAGGATGATTCGAAACATGTATGTTTTGATTGATTACATATAGTGAAACAAACTTATGTGTCCTTTTTGAGGCGATGTTGCACCGAATTGGGTAACAAACTTATGTGTCCCTTTTGTTCTTGTTTGTTATTGTTGTTGATTCCATACTGTTTTAAAGCAAGGTGTCTATCAATAAGTCCGAACATTGTGTGACTCATCTTGCTATTGCACCTAACCCGACTTTCAGACCATAGGGCCCAAGTTCCCAAAACCCGATTAGTTGAATCCAATTTCATTATGAAGTTTGTACCCAAGCGAGAATTCCCACCCTATCTTCCCGTAATCTTGATCTTGTCTGATAGGGAACCGTTGTTTGCAGATACTTTTTTTCCTTTTTCCTTTGCTCTTCTTGATAGATTCGGGGACTCAACCGAGCCTCTTGAAAACTCTTCCCCCTTCATTGCAAACCTTAAAATTTTGCAAACTTTTTATCATCATCTCCACGTTACTCTACTATAACAACAATAGGACTAACATCCAAGGGAAAATGATTAGAGAGGACCGTAGTTACTAGCACCTGGTTGGGAGCTGTCGCCAAGACACCCTTCCCAACACCGCGGTCAGAGTTTTTTTTTATCCGCAAAAAATACGATTTTATTAAAAGGAGGCCGAAGCAGATTACATGAGCCCAAAGTAAGAGGGCAAAAGAACAAAAACTACTACTTAAGGCCAGATGATGAAGAGAAGAAAGGTAGTGGAGAGAGTTTCCAACGTTCCAGATCGACTTCGGAGACTTCGGATGCTTTTAGGCTTAAAAGTGAGAAGCTAAAGAGCTAGATCCTGTAGAGGACCAAGTTCACCGACTCAAGGCACTCCGAAAATACTACGGAGTTGCGAGATAGCCAAATAAACCAAAAACTTAGTAACCGAACCTTCATCCAAAAAAGATTTGCCAAGCCTTTTGGCACAAAACCGCCCTAATGATGAATCAAAGCCAAGGGAGAGGCCGGGAGATAGCCACGGAGATTCCACCAGTTAAGAACATCAGACCAAATAGAGGACGATCTTGGGCAATTCAGGAGCAAGTGAGAGCTATCCTCAAACGAGAAGCGATAGAAGGGACATATTGCCGAGGCTATGGGAATGGGGATGCCCCGCTCCTCTAAAAAGTACTTGGACGGTACTGCATCCAACGCGACAAGCCAACCAAAAAGGGAGATCTTGGGAGGGAGTTTTTCTCTCCAAAGGATTGAACACAATTGAAGCCTGGGGCCAGCCAAGTTTTTTCGGATCTCAGAGTACACAGCCTTCACCGAGAACTCTTTGGAGTTGTGAACCCATCGGACACGATCTAGAGCAATCAAAGTTGTAGACATGTTTTGGAGAAGAAGACTGAAATGCATATCCCTTGTCCCGATTGAGACTAGATATCTAACCACTTATAGCCATTGACAATGGAAATAAGAAGCCTAATTGATAATGGAACCCCAAATACACATCAACACAATTTTAATGGCCCTTTTTTCTACACCAACTACAATCATGAAATAGAATCAACAGCTACAAATACTGCTGAGCTATAAGTATGTAAAATTATTGAAAAATACCAACTGTTCATCGATGATCCATCCATTTGCCTTCCACTCCTTTTATGTGTTAGGTTTGGGGAAGAAGTAAAGTGTCAAGAGAAATGGGGTCATTTCACTCATCCAACCCATGCACGTCCAACTTATCCAAACGACATCGTCGCGATCTCCCTCTCCCATGCGAAATGGTGTCACATCCATCCCTCGGGCTTGCTTGAAATAGAGATTATCGTGACAATACACCCTCCTTTGAATAAACTTGTCCTCAAACTTGGTTGTTGACTAATCTTCAAGCAATTCTACTGAAAATATGAAGAGCCAAAACAATTTTTTATAAAATTAACCTTTGTCATCCCAATTCAACATAGCTGATTAACTCTCTATCCACCGCCTTATAACATGGATAACAACCACAGTTTCAATGCATTCTTCTATTTCCAAATAGTCCCTTCTAGTACCAAGACTATTGATCCATATTTCACCTTTTTTTCCTGCTTCTTCAAACTTGTCCCCAATCTCAAGACCATCTACTTAAATGCCAACAACAACATTATTGGAATAATGGAATCCACATAACCACAACAAAACCTACCTTGCCAATCCACGAAGGTAAGTTGTAGAGCTTTAAAATCAAAATTTCCAATGACTTGCAGAAAATCAAGACACATATCTGAATGTAAAGGGCCGACCCATTATCCAATCAAGTAAAAAAATTATGCGAACAATAAGTTTTACTGTTCAAAAGCTCTCTAAGGCTACAATAGTGTTCTTAGTGTTGTTCATGGTTCGCTGAAGGATTTCAGCTTCGATTCTCCAGTTCATCTGCTCTTCATCTTTAATGTTTTGGTAAGTGTGGTTTCATTGGTGTAGTGTCCTGGTTGATCTTCTCACATCATCGGACCACCGTGGTAGTTCTCAGGTTATTCTGTTCCGCGACATTTTCTTCCTTATGGGCTCTTCTTCAGCAACTGGGCCGCCTCCAGGGTTTGAGTATTGTAGGAACATAGAAGAGGTACTCAGAGGTGGGGACACAAGACTGAAATATGTTGTCATTTCTACCCAGAATAGGTTCGAGGCACTAAACATGGAAAGGGAAGGGCGACCCTCGGAGGTTTATAATCTATTTGTACACAATCTACCCCCTCACACTTCGAGGGAGTGGCTTCAAAATTTATTCCAAGAATGCAGAGAGATCATCAATGCAGAGATGTCGATCAATCCAAATAGCAGGGGAAGGTGGTTTGGGTTCCTAACCTTCAAAACCTCGGAGCAGAGGCAGAAAGGTATTGACATCTTCAATGGGTAGTTTTTGAAAGGGTACAAGTTATTTGTGACAAATGCCTGGGAGAAGAGATTGGTACAAAGAAATGGTCATGAGTTTATAAGTTATAGGAAGAAGGAAAGAGTTATTATCCAGCATGAACAGACTGATTTTTACCAAAAGGGAGAGTCGTGGAGGAGCATATGAAGTGGTTGGAAAGGGGCCATTTAGCAATATTAAACAGAGAATTTTCAGTGGAGCTGATTATGGAAGAGTTCAAAGCTGAGAGAGAGGGACAAGTACCAATCAAAAAACTGGGTAATAGAGTCATTCTTTTATACTTTCCTGATGAAGATTTGGAAAGGGAGGCCTTGAAGGATGATGCTGCTTGGTTAAAATGCTGGATGACAGTATTGAAAGATAAGGTGCAACTTTGCAAGAAAGGGGGGAAGCTCACTTGGGTAGCTTTGTATGGGATACCATTTATGGGTTGGTATAAAGTGACCTTTGAAGTGGCTTGTGCTGATCTTGGCTCTGTAGTGTGGACTCATTCAGAAAACTTGGCTGGCCCTTCTATTGATGGAGCATTTGTACTCATTCATTCTATGGAGTATCTCAAGGTATTCAAGGAAGCTGGTTTACTGTTGGATGACAAGGAGTTCAAATACATGGCTTGTTCTGTGGACATTTCGATTGTACCACCTGTATCTCAAACATTCTCTATCACCTCAAGCTCTGAATCTACGACTTCTACCTCGGAGAACTCTGAATCTCCTCTTTCCAGTGAAGTAAATGCTACAATGAAAACTTCAGAGTTAGGTGTGACTAGTACTGGTTTGGAGAAAGCTTTAAAGGATGTGGGGATTTTATTAGGCTCTAGAGGCACGGTTGGTGAAGCAGAAGTAATGGTGGAAAATACACCCTCTTTGGTGGATCAATCATTGGGATTAAATGACTTCCCAAGATTGAGTAAGAGGGCTGTGGTGGAAGGGGTCATGACCTCGCCTTTGCCATTATCCTTCAAAGAAGCTCTAATAGCTCCAGATACATTTGGTAAGGAGAATTCCGGTGTTGATGCTACTGTGTTGGGGATGTGGCGGGCTGATGGGACTTGCAAAGCACTAGAAGGACAAAAGGAAGCATTGGGTGTTGAAGAATTAATTAAGATGGGAGGTTCTACTCCATTAGTAGCTGGTTTGGGGCCCAGTTTGCAGACAACATTGGTTACTGCTTCAGTTTTGGAGGGAATTATTGAGAGTTCAAATTTGGTTTTAACCCCAAATGACTCGTTATCTAATCCAGCAGTCAATAAAAATCAAGGGAATAAAAAGAAGAAACAAGTGGGTTCAGTTGCCTATAATACTAGGTCGAAGGCAAAGACTGTTATACCTTGGTCGAAATCTGCAGCAAACAAAAACCAGGAAAAGCCTGCACAAATGCTCAAACAAGGGGGTGCACGAACATGGGATTACTATAAAGCCCTTGGTTTAGAAGCTTACTTACCAGATGATCTTGTAGCTGAGCAATTTGATAACTTAGAAATGAAGTAAACCAAGCTGTGAATCTTGAGACAAATTCTGATGATGAATACTGTGACTTGGAGGAGTTAGAGGAGGGGGAGGCATCTCAGCTTCAGACCTTGCCTAACCAAAGGTTATCCTCTCCATGAGGATCTTGTCTTGGAACATCAGAGGAGCCACTTCTAGCCAAAAGAGAAGGGCTCTGCGTAACGTGTGTGGCAAGCAACAGGTCTCAATGGTGCTCATTCAGGAATCAAAGCTAACTACAATACCAACTTTCTTCTTATCAAGTTGTGGTTTCAATGCTCCCGGTAACTGTGTCTTTCTTGAATCGATTGATTAATTGTTCTTCCTGTTCAATGCTCTCGTTTTGAAGATTAGATTAATGCTGTCGTTTTCTTCTTTTTGTCATGAGTTGCTGAATCTTTATGGTGAGTACATTACTTTAGTTTGATCAGTTAAAGATGCTAAGTCAACTATTAAGAAGAGAAGGACTGTGCGGCCATCAAAAGCTAAAAATTGTGTGGTGGAGGTGACGGTCCCCAGCGGAGTACATCGTGTACGGCGACACAAGGTCCTGCGTTCCGGAGAGAGTCAACGCACTGGTAAACCGACTTCGAAAGCTGCAGCTCTAAAGGTACGTTCGAATGATGTTGCACATACAAGCAAAGGTGTGACCAAGCCTGCGTTCAAAGGCTCTGTTTCAGCAAATCCAGTCTCTGTTTCTAGCTCAAGTGTGTTGGTTGCTTCTGATCAGGCTCGACTCAGTACTAAGGATCGAGGTGGGGTTATGACCGTTTCTGGTACTAGTTCTGGTGATCCCCTATCTCAGAAACCGGCGAGTAAAGTCGTTAATCAGGTGGGTCCATCAGAAGTGTTCCTTTGTAATTTGCCGCATGACACTAAGGAGGAGTGGGTTCGTCAGTGTTTTGGATTTTTGGTGAGATAACTAGTTGTTCGATCCTGAAACGACCAAACAAAGGAGGTAAGTACTTTGGGTTCATATCCTTCTGGTCGTCGGCGGTTGTCACGCCCCAATTTCAGTAAACCGAACTAGGGACGCGAACGTTTTAAAAACATAAAAGCACTTGAAACCTGTTTTCATTAAACACTTTAAAATACCAGTAGGTTCAACAAAATAATAATTACAGTTTAAAACACGTCCCAACAAGTGGACAAAAGTACAAGGTATCCGTCACTAGACTCAAAAACAAAACCCGGACTCCGCTCCTAGCTCCACTAGCTTCGAGAAGCTCACCTAGTCCGTCCCGCGAACAGTACCTATAGGAAAAGCAGCTAGGGGTGAGCGTTCACTCACCACCACGGATAACAGACTGACTACGACATAATTAGCAGAAAAAGCCAGTAACACTAGAACCAAACCCAACACCGGGACTACAGTCCCCAACTCAAGTACCTAACTGACCCACAACCCGTTACTTTCCTCAACAGACTCAACGCTCGATAACACAATGTAGACCCGACACAACTATCGACGACCTCCTCCAAGGACACGACAGAAAGACTACACGACGCCAAACATGATCACAAAGAATCACACACCAAACAAGATCACAAAGGATCGCAAACCAGCTGCTCAGTAACCTCCCTCACTCACGCGCTTTGCCGAACCACTCAGGCCAGGCGGTCGACCTGTCTCAGTAACCTCTCTCACTCACGCGCTTTGCCAAACCACTCAGGCCAGGCGGTCGACCTGTCTCACTCACGCGCTTTGCCTAACCACTCAGGCCAGGCGGTCGACCTGTCTCAGTAACCTCTCTCACTCACGCGCTTTGCCGAACCACTCAGGCCAGGCGGTCGACTTGTCTCACTAACCTCTCTCATTCAGGCAACCACAATCACAGTCACAATCACCAAGACAATCACAAGTAAATTCAACAACACAGGCACTCAAGGCCACTCAAGACACCTCAACAATCAAGACTCGGGTTCAACAACCCCACGGTCACTCACTGCCACTCAAGACACACCAACGATCAAGACTCGGGTTCAACAACCCCACGGTACTCACGACCACTCAAGACACACCAACGGTCAAGACTCAGGTTCAACAACCCCACGGCACTCACGGCCACCCCAAAACACCCAAGGTAAAGACACGGGTTCAACGACCCCACGAGCACTCACGGCCACCCAAACTCAACAATAATACACGCTCGCAACTTACCGAGACTCTAACTCGTAAGCCAGCCAAATAATGCTTGCAAGCCCCCCGAGACTCTAACTCGGTCAGTCCAGCCAAAGACACCAACCTTAGTACACGGGCTCTCATGGCCACCCAAACACAAATAATAACACGGGCTCTCATGGCCACCCAAGACTCAACAATAATACACGGGCTCTCAAGGCCACCCAAAACTCGATAATAAAACACGGGCTCTCAAGGCCGCCCAAGACACCAAATAAACAATCAACCTCCGGCTTAACCAAGCCTCCAACAGTCCTAATATCAACAGTTTCTCAAACAACCTCCGGGCATGGTCATATGCCTCCAATACTCCTAATATCGATAAGTTCACAAACAACCTCCGGGCATGGTCATATGCCTCCAGTAAAACAATTAACGCTAAGTTCTCTGCTCCTACGACACTACTAAGTGTCACATGCTTTTCTCAATAATTACTAAGTTCCCGTAACATGCTTTTCTGATAAACGCTACAATCCCGTATCATGCTTTTCTAATATTTAAAATAAACCTATTCAACCCACGACACCCTGTTGTCACATGCAATTCTACTGTTAACTTTCCCCAGTCAGGGCCGAGATCCGGCTACTTTTCCCTACCTCGTGCGTGTTCTCCCAAAAGCCAACCACGAGCTCTGGTGATGATCTCAGTCACTCACCCAGCTTTCCCTTGCCTCGGTCCGTGGCACGATCTAAAAGAACACAAATTCAAGGCACTTAACAACCCGCGGGAATAAACTGAAAATCATTAAACTCGATGCCCAAACTTAACCCCGACAATGTCGATCACTCCCAAACTTCCCAATTACTCGACATTGTCGATAAGGGACCCTTAAAGGCCCGATTCGCCCGACATGGCGAATCTGCCCGGTTTTCAATAATTGCCTTCCGGGGCTCCAAAAGCTCCCGTTTTCGTTTCTACGGTCTTAGAATATTTCAAGGAACCCAACGCCCTTGACGGAATCGAATTCCGACTTCCGAGTCAATTAATTAACGTTTAAAGTTTCTAAAACCCGTTAATTAAAACTTCTCCAATTTAATTCCAATTTTCGATTCGGTTTAGGATAAATGGCCCGGGGAACGTTTTAAACCACCCGAACGATAAAACCCGAGCACCCGAGCACGTGGGCCCCACACGGCCACAATGGAAAAAAAATTCCCTTTTTTCCCCAAAACGTTCCTAACGAACCCCAAACCTCAACCATTCATCTTTAAACCAATTCTAACCAAAACCCAACCATAATCAAACCGATTAAACTCAAACCCTAAAATTTAAACGTATCAAAACGAAAATCGGTTAGGTGCTCACCGTAGGGAATGACGACGGGATGACGAATCTTCAATCGTTGAGTCGATCGGTCGGCCGGATCGTCGGGAAATCACCAAAATCTCCCCTTTTCTTTCCTTTTCTCTCCTTCCCTTTCTCTCTCTTCTTTCTCTCTCCATTTCCTATTTTGCTGCTGAATTGCCGTGTATCACCTCCACATTTTCCTTTTAAATTGATTCAAACACTAACACATAGCAAAAAGACCAAAATGCCCTTCCTTTTCCTTTTGTCTTTTCTTTAAAGTAAAGGGTAAAGTTGTCCTCCCCTTTTCCTTCCACCACATTCATGACATGTGTCATGTGGGTCCCACACCTTTTTAGAAAATATCTTCTAGATATTGTTCAGTCAGATTCGCGAAATTCGGCTGTTTCGGGCCTCGAACGGGCACTTTTTCCAAGACATTACGAAACTTCACGGGCTACAAGGAAACGGATCAACTAAGACCACTGCGACGATGACTAAGCTTTTTGGATCCAAAACGGTCCTCGAATGGACCAAAACGTCGCTCAGTTGACTTTTCCAACGAAAAGTCAACTTTTCCCAAATTGATCAGAAAGTTGCCCCGAGTCCCCCGGAACTCACTTTGGTTTATATCGGGGTCAACTTAAGTCCGGTATGACCCTCGGGGTCAAATTTAGGTTCAATTAAGTGACTGACCAAAAATTTTAAATTTTCCTGTTTTTCGCAGATTTGACTGGCGTTGACCGGGAGTGGTTATTACAGTTAGCGTCTCAGGCAGTGGCAACGTATCATGGTTTTAAGGTCAACGGACATATCCTTCTTATTGCTCTCGCTCGTCCGCGTTCAGTTTCAGTGCGACCGTTGAGTTTAGGACAGGTGGTCGAGTTGGAGATTCCGGTGAATTTTCCGGTTGTCGACAGGACAAACATGATTCGCTTGAAACAGGCTGAGCGTAATTTTTATTTTCAAATCTCCCCTGATTCGAGGGATATCTAGTCTGTTAGCTCGATTTTGCGTGATCTACGCGATCCTGTTTTTGAATTGCGCGAGTTTGATTCTGTAAATCGCGAGGTAGAAGGCCCTGAGGTGGCAGCAGGCTTAAACTATACTCGGGCTGCTGAGGTAGCAGCAGGCTTAAACTGTACTCGGGCTGCTGAGTTTGAGGCCCAAATTAAAATCGGGCTTGGTTTGGAGGTGGGCCTGGTCCGTGAGGCTGCTGCTGGTGGATCCGTGGTTAAGGCCCATGAGGGGAGATTGATCAGCAAATGACCTTGTTGGATCCATGTAGTGTACAAGGGGTCAGATCGATTACTTTGGTATCAAACTCGGACGACGGGGCTCATGGTAGTCCTTGGAAGGATGTTTTAATTAAATCCTCGTTTCCTAAGGGGTGGGTTGCTAAGACGTCTAATGGTATCGTGACTTACTCTAAGCCGTTAACGAGGTCCATGAGTCGGGAGGCTTTGAAAGCCCGCCCTTCAGCGGCGGATATTTGGAACCAGACGGCTGTTAACCCACCTAAGGGCGCTGTTCCAGGCATCAAGGAAATTTGATGTTTTCTCCTTGATATCTTTTTTTTCGTTTTTTCGTATTTTTTGCTTTTCTAGGACTACTCTCTTTTTTGGTTTGACAGGTTTTTGCCTTTAAGCTCCATTGTCGGGAGCTCCTTTGTAATCGTTGTCTCTGGTCTTTTTGACCGTGAGTTTCTTTCTTCTTGAAAGTTTCTCATTATCAATAAAATTTTCTGCGTTGATCAAAAAAAAAGTTGTGGTTTCAATGGTGATTGAGAATTACTGCATATTCTTGCAATTGGAAAGGCTGGGGGTGTTATCACTTTATGGAACAAAGAAGTTTTTCAGAAACAATACCACCATATTGATGATCATGCTATATATTGGTCAGGTTGTTATCTCCCTTTGAGTTAGAATATTTCTGTGGTTAATGTATATGCTCCGTGTATAGTGAGTGTTAGGGCTAACTTATGTTGGAGATTGGTAACAAGATAGCTACATGCTATTCTGATTTTGTGATTGCTGAGGATTTTAATGCTATTCTTCATCCTAGTGAAAAAATTGGGCCAAACTTCTCTTCTTCAAGTCTCAGAGATTTTAGAAAAATTGTCTCTGATTTGGAGTTAATAAATCTTCCGTTAGTAGGGGGCAAATATACTTGGTTCAATTCTAGGTCTGCTGCATCAAGACTTGATAGGTTTCTGATCACTCATGCTCTACTATTCTCCTTCAGTAATGTCACTCAGTCTTGCTTGCCAAGGGTAATTTCAGATCATAAGCCCGTCTTATTTTCCAACCCTGTGGTTGATTGGGGGCCTAGGCCATATAAGTTCATTAATGCCTGGATTAGTCATCATTTGTTGATGCAAAAAAGTTCTGGGTTTCTATATCTATGGAGGGATCACCTGCTTATAAGCTTTGGTTCAAGTTAAAGGTTTTAAAAATTTTCTACAGGAATTGGAATATTCATACATTTAGTTGGCTGGATAAGATCATTGGGGAGTTAGAAGAGGAGATCAATGTGCTAGATGCTTTGTTTGAAGAGAGGGGTTTAAGTGTGGAGGAGGCTTCTTTGAGGGCTTTAGTGAATGCCAAACTTATTCAGAAGCTTAAATTGCAATCTAGACTGTGGTGTCAGCAAGCTAGACATGGGTTTGGTGGCCAACTTTATTCATGTCAAGAAGAAGATCACTAGCATTGAAGATGGGGGCACTTCTTACCATTTTCCTGCTGAGATCAGAGAAGTGGCTAAATCTCATTTTGCCTTGAGATTATGGGGATTTCAGATGTGTGTATCAACTTGGCATCCCTTCCTTTCAAGACTCTCTCAGTCAGTCAAGCTCAAAGGTTGGAATTACCTTTCACTGAGTTAGAAGTCTTGAGTGCTGTTAAAGCTTGCAATGAGAGAAATCTCCTAGTCTTGATGTCTCCATGAGATTTTATCAAGCTTGTTGGGGGTGGTGAAACCAGATATCTTGGCTTTATTGGAGCATTTCTTTAGAGGGGGTCATTTGGGTAAAGGGCTAAATTCTTCTTTCATAGCCTTAATTCCCAAAGGCAATGCTCCTGTGTCCTTCAATGATTTTAGGCCTATTAGTTTGGTTCACAGCATCTACAAGATCATATCTAAAGTCTTGGCAGACAGACTTAAACCAGTAATGGATACTCTAGTGCATGATGTTCAAACTAGGTTCATTGCTGGTAGGCAGATTATGGATGGGGTTCTAATTGCCTCAGAACTCATACATTTCATCAAGAAGTCAGGTCAGGAGGTTATAGTATTCAAAATTGATTTTGAAAAGGCCTATGATCACATTTATTAGAGGTTATGGGTTTTGGTGCATTATGGAGATCTTGGATTGCTAAGTGTATGGGAGCATGTTCTTCAGTGCTGATTAATGGATCTCCCTCAAGTGATTTTCCACTCAAAAGAGGGTTGAGACAAGGATGTTCTCTATCCCCATTGCTATTTTCACTTGTGGCTGAAAGTTTGCATCAACTCATGGTTAAAGGCACCTCTACTGAGAAGTTTGTTGGTGTCAAATGTAGTGTCAATGGTCCTGAGATATCTCATCTGCAATATGCAGATGACACTATAATTTTCATCAAAGCTGGCCTTCAACAAGCTATCAATTTAAAGCATAATCTGAATATTCTCCAAAAGGCCACTGGTTTGAAAATAATTTTCAGAAATCCCAAGTCCTGCTATCAAATCCTTCCTCATTTCATGTTCATGAGATCACAGGCATTATGGGATGTTCTGCCATGCAGCTACCCTTTAATTACTTGGGGTTTCAGTTGGGGGCCAATCCAAGAAGAGCCAAAACATGGGAGCCCATCCTCAAAAAATTCAAAAGTAAGCTAAGCCTATGGGAAGCCAAACATAAGTCTTTAGGGGGGAGGATCACTTTCATAAAATACTCACTTTCATCCTTACCTCTATACTACATGTCTCTTTACAAGGCTCCAAAGGGGGTGATCAAAGAAATGGAAAAGTGGCAGAAGAGATTCTTATGGTCTGGCTAAGTGGATAAGAAAAGTTTGCATAAATTAAGACGGGAGCTTATTTGCAAGCCTCAAAGTGTTTGGGGCTTGGGTATTAAAAGGTTGAGTATTATGAATTGGTCTTTATTGGCCAAATGGTGGTGGAGGTTTTCCTTGGAAGAGGATTGTTTATGGAAACAGCTGTTATGCTCCAAATATGGGTGGGATATCTCTGCTTGGGATTTATCTAAATTCCTTCTCCATAATGGACAATGTTTTTTGAAACATGTGGAGTCTCTCTTGGACTATCCTAAATTTGCCAGCGCATTCAGGGAATTCAGTGACATTTTGGGAGGATTTATGGGTCTCAGATATTCCCTTGAAGTTCTTGTTTCAGAGACTGTTCCATTTAAGCCAACAGAAAGGGCTATGGTTTCAAATTTTTGGGTCAATGAAGATTGGGTGTTATTGTTCAAGAGGGAATTAAGAGGATGGGAAGAAGATCAGTTTGAATTATTGTGTGACTTGATCAATCTAATTCCTAATCTCAATTTGGAGGCAGATAAGGTCTCTTGGGTGGTGGATCAAAGAGGTTTCACAGTTCAGAGAATGTATAAGCATTTGGATGAAAATTATACAGAAGATCTTGTGTGGCCTGCACTGTTATGGGACCCAATTTTACCCCCCAAAATTGCAGCTTTTATATGGCTTATGTGCTTACAAGCTGTCACAACCAAGTGTTTTTTACTAGCAAGGGGAATCTATTCACAAGACATTTGGTGTCCTTACTGTGGAGAGGAACCTGAGGAATTGGACCATCTGTTTTTGGGTTACTCCTGGGTTTTGGAGGTGTGGGGCTTATGTTTGAATTGGTGGGGGTTCAAACTGCTTGCCCTGAGTCCATTAAGGACTAGTTTATCACTTCGTAGAGTCTTGGTCCCAACAAAAAAAATTCTCATTAGAGTATGCTAGTTTCAATTATTATCTAGAGGTTATGGCTCGGCATAAAAAACTTGATCTTCAATGCTATTATTCTCCATCCACATGAAATTCTACAGCAGGTGCAAAATGACTCATTCCAACTTCTCTGGGCTAAATACAAAAACAAACAGTCCTTCTCCTTTCTTGCTTGGATCAACAATCCCTTGGATTCTTTTGTGGGGAGGACTTCTGGATGTTGATTGTACTGAGGCTGTTTCCATTTTGAGGGTACTCTTTTGGGGTGCTTGGGGTTTGGGTGGGTTTGGGGGTGGGATGGGTACTGAGGTGAGTTTGGTAAGGAACTAATGTTTATATTTCTGTTGTCTTCTTGCTGCTGTGGGGGATTGTTTAGAGATTGGTTGAGAAGTCTTGTTCCTTCTTGTTGTGTGGGTAGGATACCTTAGTTTGAGTGTTCTGGGTGCATTGGCACTGGTTTTGCATTTTTGTCCTCTAGGTTGCCTTGGTGGCTGTAAAGATCAGATGGGGTTATTTTGGGCCTCTCAAAAGTGGGTGAAGCAGGGTCTTTGCTGGTGTAATTCTTGCATTGTTGATGTATTGGTGTATCTGCTGGGGAATATGCTGCTCTTCAGTTGCTAAGAATATATGTTGAGTTGGGGATGGATTGGTGCTGCTGCAGAATTCATTTGCTGAGATAAATGATTGAATTGGGAGTGACATTCTGTACTGCAGACTTGTAGGGACTAAGAGGAACTGATCTGAGTTGGTTTTAGGGGCTGTGTCTTATGCTTGGGGGGTGGAAAAAAGAGTTTGTTGTTTGAAAGTTGTTTGAAAGTTCCTTGATTGTGGTTTTGGTTGATGTTTCCAAATCTTGGGGTTTGGGGAGTTGAATTGGGGTATTTAGTAGTTTTTTGTGGTGTTTCTTGGGGTACAAGTAATACTTTTGGCCTCAATCTACTTGTATTAGGGGTAACCTTAAGGGTTGTGTGGGTGTAGGTTTCACCCTGTATTTGGCTGGTTGCATTCGAGGGCTCGACCCTTTCCCAAGTTTTTGATTCGAAAACTTGGTTTATAAAAAACTAAGAAATTTGCTGACTCACCAATACAAATCTACAATATAAATTACAGTTTGTGGGGAGCGACCCCGTTAAAACCCTCCAAGTAGCAAAAAGATCCAAAAATGCTCTCTAGCTGCTACAGTGCACAACAGTGGATTTGAAGAACTTGGTGTAGTGTTCAAGGTGTTTTCTTTCTAAGATCACCAGACCACCGTGTATACTTTACGACGACTATCATCCAATTTTTACCTACCTTTCATCATGTCTCTCCAGTGTAAGACATTACAGAAACAATTACAGGGCAACGGGTTTGCTTCTCTGGATACGAAATTGGATTGTTCGTCCTCTTCTCAGGGACCACCTCCTGGTTTTAAGAGGAAGAAGGTCAGTGATTCACTGAATGTACCACCTCTAGAAGGGATTCAAAATTTCGTACAAGAATCAAACGGGGAGTATAGACTCAAATCTATAGTCATCTCTTCCCAACATGAAGAAGTCAGAGGCAATTTGGGGGAAAATGGTACTGGAGAAGAACATTGGATATTTATTCATAACCTTCCACCTAAGACATATGGTGAGTGGATTCAGAATTTGTTCTTAGAAGCTGGGCCAATCATCAAGGTGGAAACACCATTGCGACCGAATGCCAAGGGAAAATGGTTTGGTTTTGTAAGATTCAAGGAACTCACAAGCTTAGAACGTGCAATTCAAATCTTCAATGGTTTTATTCTTAAAGGGTTTCGAATCTTTGTGGTCAAGGCTTGGAGGAAATGGAACGTGAAGCACAATCCATTAAAGAAACAGATGACTCAGGGGTTCAGAAATTCAAATAGAAGAGTAGTGGTGGTGAAGGAAAAAGAAATCATCCATGTTGGGAAGATAGTGGAAAAATATAGAGACCTTGTGGATTATGGACATCTGGCTATTCTCAACAAGGATGTATCTATGGAGTCTGTGATGGCTGAGATTGCAGCTGAAGGTGTTTGTGAGGTCTTCATCAAATCTTTAGGCAATCAAGTGGTTTTGGTCCATTGTCCAGACAAAGAATTTGATAAAGAAATGATGAGGGATGGTGCTGCTTGGCTAAAACCATGGCTTACCATTGTTGATGATTATAGCTATCTGAGCAGTTGTAATAACCACTCCCGGTCAACGCTAGTCAAACCTGCGAAAAACAGGAAAATTTAAAAAAAATTTGACAGACGCTTAATTGAACCGAAAATGACCCCGAGAGTCATACCGGACTTAAGTTGACCCCGTTATTGACCAAAGTGAGTTCCGGGGGACTCAGGGCAACATCCTGATCATTTTGGGAAATGTTGACTTTTCGTTGGAAAAGTCAATCGAGCGACGTTTTGGTCCATTCGAGGACCGTTTTGGATCCAAAAAGCTTAGCCGTCGTCGCAGCGGTCTTAGTTGAGCCGTTTCCTTGTAGCCCGTCAAGTTTCGTAATTTCTTGGAAAGAGTGCCCGTTCGGGGCCCGAAACGTTCGATTTTCGCGAATCTGAGAGGTGTGGGACCCACTTGACACTTGTCCAATATGTGGTGGTGTAGGTTTTGGGGGGAAAATAAGAGAGGACAAGGGGGGTGGCCGGCCACATGTATTAAAAGAGAAAAAAAAGGGAAATTGTGTTAGTTTTAAGAAAATAGAAAAGGAAGAAGAGAGTTAGAGAGAGAAGGAGAAGGAGGAGAAGAGAGAAGAAGGTTGCTAGGGTTTTGGGCACTATTCACGTCATATCCAACCCTTGGATCATCTCAAGGCAAGAAGGATACGACTTCCCCTCATCCTCCTCTACGGTTTGTACTAAACCGATCGTCGTTTTGTTAATTTTTTAAAGCTAGGGTTTGGGTGAAACTATTAGTCTAAGGGGGTTTTGATGTTGGGGAAATTTTTGGAGACGTTTTGGAGGTGTTGGAGGGGAAAGATGATGTTTTCCGGTGACCGGAGGCTCGGGAGGAGCTCCGGCCACCGTGGGTGGTGGCCGACTGGCCATGGGGTGGCTGGCCGGGGTTGGGACCAGCCACCACCATGGTGGCCGAGCCCCATTGAAACCCTAGGGCCCACGGCAAAGTGGGCCGGGTGGGGCCCACGTGCTCGGGTGATCGGGTTTAGTGATTTTCAGTTTATTCCTGCGAGTTGTTAAGTGCCTTTAAATTGTGTTCTTTTAGATCGTGCCACGGACCAAGGCAAGGGAAAGCTGGGTGAGTGACTAAGATCATCACCGGAGCTCGTGGTTTGGCTTTTGGGAGAACACGCACGAGGTAGGGAAAAGTAGCCGGATCTCGGCCATGACTAGGGAAAGTTAAAAGTAGAATTGCATGTGACACCGGGGTGTCGTGGGTGAATTAGGTTTATCGAATATTAGAAAGGCATGATACGGGAACGTAGCGTTTATGAGAAAAGCATGTGACACTTAGTAGTGTCGTAGGAACAGAGAACTTAGCGATATTAGAATTACTGGAGGCATATGACCATGCCCGGAGGTTGACTGTTTAATTTATGTCTTGGGTGGCCATGAGAGCCCGTGTATTATTGTTGACGTCTTGGGTGGCCATGCGAGCCGTGTAGTATTGTTGAAGTCTTGGGTGGCCATGAGAGCCTGTGTGTTATTGTTGACGTCTTGGGTGGCCATGAGAGCCCGTGTAGTATTGTTGATGTCTTGGGTGGCCATGAGAGCCCGTGTATTATTGTTGATGTCTTGGGTGGCCATGAGAGATCGTGTAGTATTGTTGATGTCTTGGGTGGCCATGAGAGCCCGTGTATTATTGTTGATGTCTTGGGTGGCCATGAAAGCCCATATATTACTGCTGAGTCTTGGGTGGCCATGAGAGCCCGTGGTATTATTATTGGTAGTTTGGGTGGCCGTGAGTGCCTGTGGGAGTTGTGAACCCGCACTTTACCTTTGGTGTCTTGGGTGGCCATGAGGGCCCGTTGGGTTGTTGAACCCGTGTTGCTTTATTGTTGGTGTCTTGGGTGGCCGTGAGTGCCGTTGGGTTGTTGAACCCGTCTTGCTTTATTTTTGGTGTCTTGAGTGGCCGTGAGTTCCGTGGGGTTGTTGAGCCCGTGAGTTGCTGTTGGTGTGTCTTGGGAGATTGTGAGTGCCCGTGGGGTTGTTGAGCCTGTGAGTTACTGTTGGTGTGTCTTGGGAGGCCGTGAGTGCCCGTAAATGGTTTGGGTTGTTGAGTCCGTGTTTTACTGTTGGTGTCTTGTGTGGCCATGAGTGCCTGTGGAGTGTTGAACTGGTCTGGTTACTGTTGGTTGAACCTTGCTTGTGATTGTGATTGCGGATCCCGGTGGGTTGCAAGCATTCGTTGGCTGGCCTGACCAAGATTGAATCCCGGTAGGTTGCAAGCATTCTTGGGCTGGCCTGACCAAGTTTGAGTATCAACAGGTTGCAAGCATTCTTTGGCTGGCCTGATCCGAGTTTGAGTATCAACAGGTTGTAAGCATTCTTGGGCTAGCCTGGTCCGTGTTCGAGTATCAACAAGTTGTAAGCATTCTTTGGCTAGCCTGATCCGTGTTCGTGTGAGTGGGGGAGGTTACTGAGCAGATGGTATGCGATCCTTTGTGATCTTGTTTGGTATGCGATTCTTTGTGATTTTGTTTGGTATGCGATCCTTTGTGATTTTGTTTGGTATGCGATCCTTTGTGATTTTGTTTGGTATGCGATCCTTTGTGATTTTGTTTGGTGTGCGATCCTTTGTGATCTTGGGTGTTGCGTGGTGGTCTCTTGAGTCTTTGGAGGAGGTCGTCAATCGTTGTGTCGGGTCTACTTTACGTGTCAAGTGTGGAGTCATTCGAGGAAGGTCACCGTGGGTGTGTGTCAGTTGGAGTACTTGAGTTGGGGACATTGATCCCCGGTGTTGAGTTTGTTATTGGTGTTACCGGCTTTGTCTGCTAATTATGCCGTAGTCAGTCTGTTATCTGTGGTGGTGAGCGAACGCTCACCCCTAGCTGCTTTTCCTACAGGTACTGATCACAGGACGGACTAGGTGAGCTCTCGAAGCTTATGGAGATAGGAGCGGAGTCCGGGTTTTTGTCTTTTGAGTCTAGTGACAGATACCTTGTACTTTTGTCCACGTGTTGGGACGTATTTTTAACTTGTAAATATTATTTTGTTGAACAAATGGTGATTTTAAAGTGTTTATTCAAAACAGGTTTCAAACGGTTTTATTATTTTAAATGTCTGCGTCCCTAGTTCGGTTTTACTGAAATTGGGGCGTGACAGCTTGGTATCAGAGCTCGAGGTGCACACCTCGGACTGTCCATCAATTAGGTGGGGAGGGTCGAGTCAGTGTAGACCCGTAGTGTTATGAGTCCTGGTTGGGATGGTGTGTATGTGCAGTGTTTTATTGCTGGCTTGCTGATTGTTGTTGCTGCTTGAAACGATTTTAAGCTGTCGCGTGTGGACTCAGGAGCGCTCCTGTAGTCGAACGTGACGGTGCTGAAATCAAGTCGGTACAACGTAGTTCAGGGACGCCTGGACCGGGTTGTAACCGCGTGATGTCACATCTGAGGTTTTAAAGTAAAAAGGGGAAAGTTTTAGAATTGGTTGGCCCGGTGGGCGTGTTTTGATTTGTTTGACGCCGTGGGCGTGTGTGTTTGATTTTGGTTGGCCCGGTGGGCGTGTTTTGATTTTTTTGACGCCGTGGGCGTGTGTGTTTGATTTTGGTTGGCCCGGTGGGCGTGTTTTGATTTGTTTGACGCCGTGGGCGTGTGTGTTTGATTTTGATTGGCCCGATGGGCGTGGTTCGGCGTTGGTTAGCCCGGTGGGCGTGTATTGTTGTTACTCGGCCGTGTGGGCTTGTGTTTGAGGTTGGTCTTGAGTTGCCGTGCTTGTGTTATGTGTTTGGTGGTCGTTTGTCTGCGACGTACTAGTGTACGGGTCGCTATTAGCCGGAAAAGTTACGAGTACCCTAGGGTAGCCATGACAGGGTGATAGGGGCGAAGCTGTCGCAGCTTCGGGACGGACCACGGGCCGACCTGGTACGAGACCAGGAAGGGCTCGCTGTTCCGATCCGGCAGCCAGCACGGACCGGCTGGTGTGCCGGCCCGGCACGGATGGCGTGCCGGCCCGGAATGCCACATGGCCCGGCCCACCTGTTGGACCGGTCCAGCCGGTTATCTTCAAAAATTTTTTTTTTGTGTGTTTCATTGTGCGTTTAGGTTTGCGGTTGTGTGACACGATTCACGTTCGTGCGGTTTGAGCGTTGGTTTTACGTGGTTGAATTCGCGATTGTGGGTTGTAGAGGCCGTAGGCCTGGTGTACGGTTGGGTTGTTGTTGAGTTTTTCGCTTACGTATTATTATAATTAAGGCATTAATAACATGAGCAGTACTGTTTTGCTGGTTTGAGGACGTGTTTCCCGTGTCGAGGTTTATCTTACTCGAGCGAGTACTTGAGGTGTTGTTAGCATGGGCGGGGTTGACGTTTGGCTTCAGTTTTGTGATGGTGGTTTGCCCTGACCAGAGTGGTAAGTCTTTGGTGCGTTACTAGTATGCCATAATCGAACGGGTGTCCGTGGAGGTGAGCATAACGCTCATCCCCTTTACTACTTTTCCCGCAAGGGACGAGTAGCGAACACTGGTTTGGTTGCGGAAAGTTATAAGTAAGTGCATAAAGGACCGGATGAGGGCTTGGTGTACGTTGTGTGGTTAAATTTGAGGTTCCGCCTACGTGTTATTATTATTAAAGTATAATTAGCGTGAACGGTGTGACGTTTAGTAACAAGTACGTTGGGGTAGATGTAGACCGTGTGAACGTTAGTGTATTCGAGCTTGTTGTCTTTATTTGAGTTCGCAAACTGAACGTTTGCGTGTGTCTGTGCCGAGAGTTCTGACTTATGGCTCGCGGTAGACGAGGACGAGCAGCGGGAACACGGGGTCGGGCGGCCACGCGAGGCCGGCGGGGACGGTCAACGGGGACACCAGGAAGGGTATCAACCGTTGAGCCCGCCGAGTATGCGGAGGCGCAGGGCACTCCTGTCGGAGAAGACATCAGAAGCGACGCAGGACCGTCTACAGGCACACGCAGTGTTCCGACGGTCGCGGACCCTCCCGTTATGACTGCCTTGGATGAGCTGACCAGGACAGTCCAGATTTTGGTGGCTGTCATCGCCAGCCGAGAGTCGGCTTCACCAGCCCCAGAGGCAGCCGCGGTCCCAGTGAGGCCCGGTCAGGCAGAGGATCACACAGCCCGGACCCTACTAGACTTCCTGAAGCTAGGGATACCCATCTTTTTCGGGGAGCCGAACCCCGATCTGGCCGAGAGGTGGCTAGAGCAGGTCACGCGGGACCTGGATACATCAGGTTTCGAGGATGGCCGCCGCAGATTGTCCCTCGCAGCTCACCAGCTGAGGGATAGCGCCTACCACTGGTGGGGGCGCGTGAAGGACCTTGTCGGGCACGACTACGACATCTTCTAGGAGATGTTTCTAGCACAATATTTTCCCGAGTCGGCTCGGTTGGAGCGACATCGGCAGTTTCTGGACCTGGAGTAGGAGGGGATGACAGTGGCAGAATACGAGGCCAGATTCACGGCCTTGACCAGATTCGCGCCGGAGATGGTGATGACCGAGCAGAACCGTTGCAGGCGGTTCGAGGGGGGAATGAGACCGGTGATTCGGGACAAGGTCCTCGCCTTGAGGTTGCGGAAGAATACAGATCTCGTGGACACCGCAGCGACGGTGGAGCAAGGTATCCGGGATGCGGCCAGGACCCGCGAGGTTCGACAGCGGCCGACCGACTTTACAGGGCCGTCAGAGTCAAGAGACCCGAGGAGGCAGAGGACCGCGGGGTCCTTCCGACCACCGACTCATAAGGGTGGGGCGAGACAGCACGGGTCGGTGGCGTCCTTGGGGCCAGTCGCGACATAGAGGGTGCCGACATGCTATCTCTGTAGGGAACCAGGCCACTTTCTGCGAGGGTGCCGGACAGGCTAGGGCTCGGGGTCGAGAGCCGATGAGACAAGATGTCTCCGGTGCGGCAGGGTGGGACACACAATGGCATGGTGCCGTGAGCCGTTGGGAGCGACATCGGCGCAGCGACCGCAGCAGTCGCGGATAGTACAGTCACCCAGGGGTCGCCCTCATCAGAGTCAGCAGTCGAGGTTTTCGCAGCCATCGACGAGCGCGCCAGCTCCGAGACAGCGGCAGAGCTATGGGTACCCAGCAGTCAGTGCGCCGGGTCAGGGGCAGCAGGAGTCGGGGGGGAGAATGTACGCAGTTACCGACTCCCGGACCCCAGGATCCCCCACCTACCACAAGACCTATCAGGGTACGTAATTATTGTATCATATATGGGAGTTGTTCTAAATTTCGCGGACGAAATTCCTTTAAGGGGGGTAGATTGTAATAACCACTCCCGGTCAACGCCAGTCAAACCTGCGAAAAACAGGAAAATTAAAAAAAAAATTGACAGACGCTTAATTGAACCGAAAATGACCCCGAGAGTCATACCGGACTTAAGTTGACCCCGTTATTGACCAAAGTGAGTTCCGGGGGACTCGGGGCAACTTCCTGCTCATTTTGGGAAATGTTGACTTTTCGCTGGAAAAGTCAACCGAGCGACGTTTTGGTCCATTCGAGGACCGTTTTGGATCCAAAAAGCTTAGCCGTCGTCGCAGCGGTCTTAGTTGAGCCGTTTCCTTGTAGCCCGCCAAGTTTCGTAATTTCTTGGAAAAATTGCCCGTTCGGGGCCCGAAACGTCCGATTTTCGCGAATCTGATTGGAAAATATCTACCAAAAGGTGTGGGACCCACTTGACACTTGTCCAATATGTGGTGGTGTAGGTTTTTGGGGGGAAAATAAGAGAGGACAAGGGGGGTGGCCGGCCACATGTATTAAAAGAGAAAAAAAAAAGGAAATTGTGTTAGTTTTAAGAAAATAGAAAAGGAAGAAGAGAGTTAGAGAGAAAAGGAGAAGGAGGAGAAGAGAGAAGAAGGTTGCTAGGGTTTTGGGCACTATTCACGTCATATCTAACCCTTGGATCATCTCAAGGCAAGAAGGAAACGACTTCCCCTCATCCTCCTCTACGGTTTGTACTAAACCGATCGTCGTTTTGTTAATTTTTGAAAGCTAGGGTTTGGGTGAAACTATTAGTCTAAGGGGGTTTTGATGTTGGGGAAATTTTTGGAGACGTTTTGGAGGTGTTGGAGGGGAAAGATGATGTTTTCCGGTGACCGGAGGCTCGGGAGGAGCTCCGGCCACCGTGGGTGGTGGCCGACTGGCCATGGGGTGGCTGGCCGGGGTTGGGACCAGCCACCACCATGGTGGCCGAGCCCCATTGAAACCCTAGGGCCCACGGCAAAGTTGGCTGGGTGGGGCCCCGGGTGATCGGGTTTAGGGTTCGGGTGGTTTAAAACATTCCCCGGACCATTTATCCTTAACCGAATCGAAATTTGGAATTAAATTGGAAAAGTTATAATTATCGGGTTTAGAAACTTTAAACGTTAATTAATTGACTCGGAAGTCGGAATTCGATTCTGTCAAGTACTTTGGGACCCTTGAATTATTCTAAGACCGTAGAAACGAAAACGGGAATTTTTGGAGTCCCGGAAGGGCATTTACAAAACCCGGGCAGATTCGCCATGTCGGGTGAATCGGGCCTTTACGATTCCGTTATCGACAATGTCGAGTAATTGTGAAGTTTGGGAGCGATCGAAATGGTCGGGGTTAAGTTTGGGCATCAAGTTTAATGATTTTCAGTTTATTCCTGCGAGTTGTTAAGTGCCTTTAAATTGTGTTCTTTTAGATCGTTCCACGGACCGAGGGATGGGAAAGTTGGGTGAGTGACTGAGATCATCACCAGAGCTCGTGGTTTGGCTTTTGGGAGAACACGCACGAGGTAGGGAAAAGTAGCCGGATTTCGGCCCTGACTAGGGAAAGTTAACAGTAGAATTGCATGTGACACCGGGGTGTCGTGGGTGAATAAGGTTTATCGAATATTAGAAAGGCATGATACGGGAACGTAGCATTTATGAGAAAAGCATGTGACACTTAGTAGTGTCGTAGGAACAGAGAACTTAGCGATATTAGAATTACTGGAGGCATATGACCATGCCCGGAGGTTGACTGTTTAATTTATGTCTTGGGTGGCCATGAGAGCCCGTGTATTATTGTTGACATCTTGGGTGGCCATGAGAGCCGTGTAGTATTGTTGATGTCTTGGGTGGCTATGAGAGCCCGTGTATTATTGTTGACGTCTTGGGTGGCCATGAGAGCCCGTGTAGTATTGTTGATGTCTTGGGTGGCCATGAGAGCCCGTGTATTATTGTTGATGTCTTGGGTGGCCATGAGAGCCCGTGTAGAATTGTTGATGTCTTGGGTGGCCATGAGAGCCCGTGTATTATTGTTGATGTCTTGGGTGGCCATGAGAGCCCGTGTAGTATTGTTGATGTCTTGGGTGGCCATGAGAGCCCGTGTATTATTGTTGATGTCTTGGGTGGCCATGAGAGCCCGTATATTACTGTTGAGTCTTGGGTGGCCATGAGAGCCCGTGGTATTATTATTGGTAGTTTGGGTGGCCGTGAGTGCCCGTGGGAGTTGTGAACCCGCACTTTACCTTTGGTGTCTTGGGTAGCCATGAGGGCCCGTTGGGTTGTTGAACCCGTGTTGCTTTATTGTTGGTGTCTTGGGTGGCCGTGAGTGCCGTTTGGTTGTTGAACCCGTGTTGCTTTATTTTTGGTGTCTTGAGTGGCCGTGAGTGCCGTGGGGTTGTTGGGCCCGTGAGTTACTGTTGGTGTGTCTTGGGAGACCGTGAGTGCCCGTGGGGTTGTTGAGCCCGTGAGTTACTGTTGGTGTGTCTTGGGAGGCCGTGAGTGCCCGTAAATGGTTTGGGTTGTTGAGTCCGTGTTTTACTGTTGGTGTCTTGTGTGGCCATGAGTGCCTGTGGAGTGTTGAACTGGTCTGGTTACTGTTGGTTGAACCTTGCTTGTGATTGTGATTGCGGATCCCGGTGGGTTGCAAGCATTCGTTGGCTGGCCTGACCAAGATTGAATCCCGGTAGGTTGCAAGCATTCTTGGGCTGGCCTGACCAAGTTTGAGTATCAACAGGTTGCAAGCATTCTTTGGCTGGCCTGATCCGAGTTTGAGTATCAACAGGTTGTAAGCATTCTTGGGCTAGCCTGGTCTGTGTTCGAGTATCAACAAGTTGTAAGCATTCTTTGGCTAGCCTGATCCGTGTTCGTGTGAGTGGGGGAGGTTACTGAGCAGATGGTATGCGATCCTTTGTGATCTTGTTTGTTATGCGATCCTTTGTGATTTTGTTTGGTATGCGATCATTTGTTATTTTGTTTGGTATGCGATCCTTTGTGATTTTGTTTGGTATGCGATCCTTTGTGATTTTGTTTGGTGTGCGATCCTTTGTGATCTTGGGTGTTGCGTGGTGGTCGCTTGAGTCTTTGGAGGAGGTCGTCAATCGTTGTGTCGGGTCTACTTTACGTGTCAAGTGTGGAGTCATTCGAGGAAGGTCACCGTGGGTGTGTGTCAGTTGGAGTACTTGAGTTGGGGACAGTGATCCCCGGTGTTGAGTTTGTTATTGGTGTTACCGGCTTTGTCTGCTAATTATGCCGTAGTCAGTCTGTTTTCTGTGGTGGTTAGCGAACGCTAACCCCTAACTGCTTTTCCTACAGGTACTGATCACAGGACGGACTAGGTGAGCTCTCGAAGCTTGTGGAGCTAAGAGCGGAGTCCGGGTTTTTGTCTTTTGAGTCTAGTGACGGATACCTTGTACGTATTTTTAACTTGTAAATATTATTTTGTTGAACAAATGGTGATTTTAAAGTGTTTATTCAAAACAGGTTTCAAACGGTTTTATTATTTTAAATGTCTGCGTCCCTAGTTCGGTTTTACTGAAATTGGGGCGTGACAGCATTGAAGGTGGATGTTTCCAATGGGTGGCTCTCTCTGAGATACTAATTATTGCTTGGTGTTCTGAAACCTTTGCTGCAATTACTGAGTAATTTGGGACACAAATCTTCATACACCCTCAGTCACTGGCAGGAACACTTTTTGATGTGGCATTCATCCTGATGCACACAAAATCTGTTCAGAAATTGCTGAAAGAACCCACTCTGCTGGTTAAATCTGATAGATACAAAGTTTTGGTAAGCTCCATTGCATCAAACTTGGTTCCTGGCATAAAAGCTACTCAATTAGGGTCTGCATCCCACACACCTACGCCTTCTCCACAAAACATCAACTCTGATTCAATGTCTAGTGAGTTTCATTTGAGTCCATCCTTGGCCAAAGATGGAGTTAACTCTGAATAACAAGCTACTTTGCTGGGGTCTGAGTCACATTCACGTTCCAACAACACTGAATTCTTAGATTCTCAGCATTTAAGAGATGAGAGAACTGATCTGAGAGTGGGTAAACCAGTGGAGAATGTTGTCCCTCATTAATACCAACAACTTTGGTATCAAAAAATTTATTTGTTGATTCAGATTTCCCTATATTGGGAGCTCCTTTGTCACCAATTACTGAAGTCAATACTAGTTCAGCTACCAAATCTTTTTGTACTATTTTAACACAAAAGATTGCTGAACTTGTTCCAAGCCATGAAGAACAAGCCACTGTTCAGTTGAAGATTACAACCTCAGATCAGTCACTATTTCAATCTGGTTACTCTCTTGATGATGTGAAGGGGGATGTCTGTATTGATGGGACAAGAAGAAGCTTTGGAAACTCAACTCATTAATGAGAAGGGAGAGCTTACTCCTCTAGCTGCAGAACTGGGTCCCCTCCAACCGACCCCAAATTTCGAATTATTGGAGGGAAAGATTAACATTAATTCCCTTGATAATTACAAATCCCCCACTACTGTTCCTTTTCACTTTTCAGTCAAAAGGAAGAGTAAAAAATCTCTACCAACATATGCATATTCTACAAGGTCTAAGAAAAGAATTGAAGTGTCAGCTCTCATTTCTACTGTTACTCTTCCCATTCCTCTTGATAAACAAAAAGTGCAGAACTTCAAATCTGGTGGAAAAGGCACTTGGAATTTTTGTAAAGCATTAAGATTGAAATCCTTTATTGCTGAGGATCTGGTGATAGATCAATTCGAGAACCTGGATAAAGAGATGAACCAGGCAGTTGATATTGAGGCAAGGTCAGAGGATGAGTTCATTGATCTTGAGGAGGTGGGAGAAGTTAATCTGACTGAGGGTGTATCTCAGCCAGGACATTGTCTGAATTAAGAACATGAAAGACCTCTCATGGAATATAAGAGGGGCTACCTTTTCTCAGAAGAGAAGAGCTTTGAGAAACTTGTGTGCCAAGCAACCCTTATCTTTTATTGTGTTACAAGAAACAAAATTGGAGAAACTCCCAGTTAACTTCCTTAACAGTTGTGGTTTTAATGCTTCTTGGGACTGTGCTTTCTCCCCTTCTAAGGGAAATGCTGGGGGACTTATAACCCTTTGGGACACCAATGTGTATTCAGTTACAACTGTGAATCCTACTCCACAAGTGATTTATTGGAATGGTACACACACAGCTACCAATCTTCAATTATATTTCTTGAATGTCTATGCTCCTTGCTCAGTAAGGAGAAGGACTGAGCTTTGGGCAGTGGTTACTTCTTATTTATCTACTATTACTGAGCCATTTATTATTGCTGGGGACTTCAATGCCACTCTTAGTGCTGATGAAAGATCTGGGGACTTGTTTTCAATAACAAGCCAGAGAACTTTTAACCAATTTTTTCAAGATATTGGGGCCATTGATCTTGCTCTGGTTGGTGGGAGATATACCTGGTTTGGCCCTTCCTCTTGTGCTTCTAGACTTGATAGATTCATCTTAGATCCAGCCATAGTAGCTTCTTTCAGTGATCTGACCCAGAAAGTATTGAATAGAAGTATTTCTGATCACAGGCCCATCTTACTCTCTAATCCAGGAGTAGATTGGGGTCCCAAGCTTTTTAAATTTATAAATTCTTGGACATCTCATCCTAGGTTCTATCAGGATGTAAAGAAATGCTGGGATTCTATTGTGGTTTCTAGGTATCCTTTACACACTCTTTGGTTTAAGTTGAAGACCCTCAAAGCTTTTTTGAGAGGTTGGAATATTGAGACCTTTGGGAGGCTTGATGTGGAGATTGGGCTCTTACTCCTTCTGAAGTGTCTTGTAGATCACTATACATGGCAAAGCTTATTCAATGTCTGAAACTCCAATACAAACTTTAGTCTCAGAAAGCTAAAATCAAGTGGACTAAATATGGGGATATGTGCACCAAATTCTATCATGTGGTTGCAAATTATAACTACAACAAAAAGTTGATCTCTGAAATTAGTGTTGATGGTCAATGCTACACTACTCCTGCTGAGATCAAAGATCAGGCCCATCTCCATTTTACTCAAAGGTTCCTTAGGTCTTCTGAAGTGTGCATAGATGTCTCTCATCTACCCTTCAAAAAAATCTCTTCTTCTCAAGCTTAGACTCTTAAAGCCCCTTTTTCTGAGGAAGAAACTTTTCAGGCTATCAAAGCTTGTAGGGGAGATAAATCTCCAGGGCCAGATGGATTTACAATGAAGTTCTTTGAACATTGTTGGAAAATAGTCAAGCAAGATATTATGGACTTTTTACATCAGTTTCATAAAGGGGCAATATTGGGGAAGGGTTGAACTCAACTTTCATTACCTTAATTCCCAAAGTTACCTCTCCTCAGAATTTTGAAGATTTTAGGCCTATTAGCTTGACCTCCAGCATTTACAAAATTCTCTCCAAGATCCTTGATGCTAGATTAAAAGGAGTGATGAGTGGTTTGGTACATGATGTACAGTCAGGCTTCATTGCTGGAAGTCAAATTCTTGATGGCATCCTTATTGCATCAGAATTGATTCAAAACAACAAGTTTTCTAAACAAGAAGTGGTGATCTTCAAAGTTGATTTTGAAAAAGCCTATGATCATGTGGACTGGAAACTTCTCTTACAGTTATTACAGTTGATGGGGTTTGGGACACTGTGGATCTCATGGATTGCTTCTTGCATTAAAGCTTGGACTGCCATTCTGATTAATGGATCTCCATCCAAAGACTTTCCACTCACAAGGGGGCTGAGGCAAGGATGCTCACTTTCCCCATTACTATTTGCTTTGGTTGCTGAGACATTACACCAATTGATGACCAGAGGAGTTCAGAAGAACACGTTTAAAGGAATGTCTTGTAATCCCTTGGGCCCTTTTATTACTCATCTACAATTTGCAGACGACACATTGTTTTTTATTGAGGCTAGTGAGGAGGACATCTTGAATCTCAAACATACATTGCTGATTTTCCAAAAAGCATCTGGTCCGAAGGTTAACTTTTGCAAATCAAGGGTTTTGGTACTAAATGAAAACATGATCAGCACTGACAGAGCAGCACAACTCCTGCATTGTAACTATATGGCCTTACCTTTTAAATATCTGGGATTTCCATTGGGCTCTAACCCTAGACTGAAAAAGACCTGGGTTCCTATCATCAACAAATACAAGAAGAGACTTGGTCTTTGGCAGGCTAAATTCAAATTATTTGGGGGTAGGATTACTCTTATCAAATCCTCCCTCTCCTCCTTGCCATTATATTACATGTCATTGTACAAAGCACCTGTTGGAGTGATAAATGAGTTAGAGAAATGGTAGAAGAGATTTCTGTGGAATGGAACTTTATCCAAGAGAACTTTGCACAAAGTGAATTGGGATGATATTTGTAAACCAAAACACTATGGAGGGTTGGGAATAAAAAGCCTTAAGACCATGAATCAGGCCCTTCTTGCTAGATGGTGGTGTAGGTTTGCAAATGAGGAAGATTCTCTCTAGAAAGAACTCATATGCTCCAAACTTGGCTGGGACCCTAAGGCCTGGGATTTAACTGAATTATTGGCCTCCTGTAACAATTGCTTTTTGGGACATCTTGATTCCTTGCTGAAGATACCATCCTTTGGTAATGCCTTTGGAGCCTCAGGTTTATCCTGGAAGGTTGGTTCTGGAACAGTGGTGAGGTTTTGGGAAGACTCTTGGATAGCTGAGTCTCCTTTGAGAGTGAACTTTCAAAGGCTTTATCATCTTTGCATATTAAAAAAGGGCCTAGTGAACCAATTCTGGTCTGGAGGTGATTGGATCATTTGTTTCAGAAGAAAATTTAGGGGATGGGAGAAACGAGAATTTTTCTCCCTCAGCTCTTTACTTAATCCCTTCCTTTTAGCTCCTGGGACTCCTGACATTGTTAATTGGACAACTGATGCCAGAGGCTTTTCTGTTAACAAGATATACTACATTCTTGATACAAATGCTTCAGTTGAAAAAGATTGGGCCAAATATATGTGGATTCCTATGCTCCCTCCCAAACTAGCTGCTTTCACTTGGCTGATTTGTTTGAATGCAGTGCCAACCAAATGTTTTTTAATGGCTAGAGGGCTCACCACAGTTACTAATACCTAGTGTCCTTTTTGCTCTGATGAACCTTGTCACGCCCCAATTTCAGTAAACCGAACTCGGGATGCGAACGTTTAAAATAAGAAACACTTTGAAACCTTTTCCATTAAAACACTTTACAAAACCAGTTTAGTTCAACAAAAGAGTAATTACAACTCAAAATAAAACGTCCCACAAGCGGCCAAAAAGGCGAGGTATCCGTCGCTAGACTAAAAAGTAAAAACCCTGACTCCGCTCCTAGCTCCACAAGCTTCGAGAGCTCACCTAGTCCGTCCCACGAACAGTACCTGTAGGAAAAGAAGCTAGGGGTGAGCGTTCGCTCACCACCACGGATAACAGACTGACTACGGCATAATTAGCAGACAAAGCCGGTAACACCAACAACAAACTCAACCCCGGGGATCACTGTCCCCAACCCAAGTACTCTGACTGACAAACACCCACGGTGGCCTTCCTCGAACGACTCAACACTCAGACACGTAAGTAGACACGACACAACGATCACGACCTCTTCCAAGGACTCAAAGGAACTACGTAACACCAAACAAGATCACAAAGGATCGCACACCAAACAAGATCACAAAGGATCGCAAACCAGCTGCTCTGTAACCTCCCTCACTCAGGTCCAGGATCGACCTATCGCAATTCCTCGACACTAAGTCGGATCAGGCTGTCGACCTTTGCAGTTCATCGACACTAAGTCGGATCAGGCTGTCGACCTATCACACTCACAACCACCGAACCACACACGCGCGGCCAGGACCCCTTTACTGACGGGCGGGCCCCCTACCCCGTCTGAACGTGCAGACGCGTGTGATCGAGGACCCCCGTTTAATGAAGCGGGCCCACAACCTCAGGTAACCACAATCACAATTACAAACACAGTTCAACAACAGCAACAACACAAGTTCAGCACTCCACAGGTACTCATGGCCACCCAAGACACCAACCCTAAAACACGGACTCAACAGCCCCACAGGCACTCACGGCCTCCCAAGGTACACCAACAGTAACTCACGGCTCAACGACCCCACAGGCACTCACGGCCACTCAAAACCACCAATAGTAACGACACGGGTTCACAACCCCACGGGCACTCAAGGCCACCCAAACTCAACAACAATTAACACGGGCTCTCAAGGCCACCCAAACTCAACAATAAACAACACGGGTTCTCAAGGCCACCCAAACTCAACAACAATTAACACACAGCAACCTCCGGCATATTCGATATCTCCAACAGTCCTAAGATCGCTAGTTTCACAAACAACCTCTGGGCATGGTCATATGCCTCCAGTAAAACAATTATCGCTAAGTTCTCTGCTCCTACGACACTGCTACGTGTCACATGCATTTCCAATTATCGCTACAATCTCGTAACATGCTTTTCTACTATTCGATAACCTAGATAACCCACGACATCCCGGTGTCACATGCAATTCTACAATTAACTTTCCCTAGTTAGGGCCAAGATCCGGCTACTTTTCCCTACCTCAACCGAAGAACACCCGCTACGTTTCCTAGCTGCTGACGTTCTGGCTCGCTACCTCCGGGCTTCACTTCGATCGAAGCCGGACGCTAAAGATAACACGAAAGCCATAAATCAGAGGCGGTTCCCAGGTTAATTTAAAGGTCACGATTAAACCAGTTTAAAACCGACAGTTGTCCTTTAAACTCGAGCGGGATGAAAGCGGTGTCACGGCGAATCGGGTTTGAGTACCCGATCACCGAAACCGGTGCATGTTTTCGAGGCACGATCCCAATGCACGAATCCCGAGGTACGATTCAGCGGTCCGCTTTTGTTCCTTTCTAAACCCAATTAGCAGTCCAATTTAAACACTCGGTTACCAAAACGATTCCGGTTCGCTCCAGAGTCTAAAACCGTCTAAAAACAAAACTGATTTCAAACCCCTTTTGATTTCCCTGTTTTCGTTTTAAAACCTTTTAAATTACATCGGATCCAGTTTTATCTTGATTATCCTTTCAACTTCAAATGATTTTGTTTGCAACCGAAACAGATCAAAAGAACTCGTTTTCAACGAATCGAAACTTAAACTCTCGTCTTTTAATTTTCTTTCAAAAATCCTTTTCTGATCTTTTCCATTCCCAAAGGTTCAAGTACAGAATCCAAAAGACGTTCCAGATCTACAATCATTTTTACGTCCAAAATGCAAACATCGAATTTTTTATTTCCAAAGTCGTTTTATTTTCTTCACTGTAATGACAATACAACTGGTCGTTTTCAAAAAAAAACTCTGATCCATCGCTCGGTTAGAACACAGAAGCCAATAAAAGACGAACGGCACGAAACAAATAACCGGCCGCCGGCGAAGACATCGTCGGCGACTAAACCCCCAGGCACGAACCTCACTATGGAGGGAGAGGCGGCTGGGCGGTGCACGGCGGCGGCAACTTCGGACGGCAAGGAGCACCTCTTTTCGCTCCAGATCTGGAACGGCGACGAGAGGGGCTTGGAGAAGGGTACCGGCGACGGGCTCGGGACGAGGGCGTGGCCGGCGACGGCGAGGTAGCTCCGTCCTTGCTACCATCGAGGACGGCGGCGGCTCGGATCCGAGTGAGGCCGGCGACTGGCTCGGGACGAGGGCGGACGATAGGGACGTCGGAGAAAACGGCGGCGGCTCGGTGGTTGGACGGAGGAGGTGAGGGATCGCTGGGGTCGGCCAACGGCGGCGGCGACGACGTGAGCTGAAGAGGTGGGTCGCCGGAGAGGGTGAAGATGGGAGAGAGAGAGGAGATCGGGGTTGGGAGGTCGGAGACGCCGTTTCCGGCGAGATGAGAGGGAGACGGGAGTGGGTTCGAAGAAGACGAAGAAGAAGGAGTGAGGGAGGGGTTCGGCTGCCCCAGAAACGAAGGAGGAGGAGAGAATGGGATTAGGGTTTCTAAACCATGATCTCCCCTTTAAGTAAAGCGGGCCAGATGCCCCTTTGGGCCTCAGAGGATGAAACGGGCCTCATGGCCCAAGTGAAGGGTGCTGGGTCGGCCGGGCCTGGCCGGGTCACCTGGTCGGGTCTAGTCCATCCGACCCGGTTCTCCTTTTTTTTTTGAAGCCGATCTAGTTTTCCCACTCGATTTCTACCCACGACACTGTAGTAGAATAAAATTAATATTTTACTTCCTTTTAAATTAGCCGGACTTTACAAACCTGAAGAACAAGACCATCTCTTCCTCCATTGCGAATTTGCTTGGCTAATCTGGAAAGGGGTTCTTCTCTGGTGGGGAATTCAAACCACTTCTCCTGAAACCATTACTCAGTGGATTTGTTCATGGAGATCTTTAGGCCCTCAAAGATCTAGGACACATTGGGCCATACTACTATCTATCACTGTTTGGATGATTTGGTTGGTAAGAAATGATATCATTTTCAATAATGGAAGTCCCTCTCATGCTCTTGTTATTCAACATATCCAGAGCACTTCCTACCATATTCTGAAAGCTCATTCAAAAGGAAAGGATGCATTTCCTTTTAGCTCTTGGATCAGCAATCCCTTTCTTTGTTATAAGAGAGGGTCTTTTCTTCAACAGTAGTGATTGAGTATTGCCAGGGAGATCTTTTTGAACTACAACCCTTTATTGTGTGAAGATGAATCACTGATTATTTTCCCCTCCCTTTCTTCAACTGGAATGGAGGTTCACTTGGTCTTGTTCTGTTTGCCCTTCAATCATGGCTGCCTTTTATTTCTGTTGGGTTTGGGGTGGGGGTTGGGTGGTGGGTGTGAGTTGAGTGTTTAGTTGTGAGGTAGCTTTGTTGTTGGGTGATTTTACTGATTGTTTGTGAGTGTGGGATTTCTACTTCTACATCTTCTGTTTCCTTTGAGTGTGGGCAACTTTCTGAGAGTTTTGGTCACTTTGCTTGTTTTTTCAAGTCTTGGCTAACTGGTTTGGACTCAACACTTGAGGTTTTAGTCTTACTCCTGGGCTCTTGAGGTCTTTCTGTTGAACTGAATTACTTCTCTGGTGTTGCTTTTTGTGGCTTGTTTCTGTTGCTGCGGAGTTTTTATAGGTGGTACTTGGTTGGTTGATATTTCATCGGTTGGACTGGTCGGTTGATGTGGAGAAGACTTGTATCTTCATCATCATTGTGGCCGGATGGGTGCTCACTTTGCCCTGTTTTCTTTGTGTTTACTAGCTTCCCTTTTGCCTCTACGTTTAAATTTTTGTATTATTTGGACTACAAGTCTTGGTGTAAAAGGGGCCATTTTATGGTTGCCTTTGTTTGTATTTCATTGAGGAATCTTCCCTTGCTTAGTCTTCATTTCAAAGACCAGGTTTTTATAAAATTTGTTGATAAAAATAAACTAAAAAATTTACTGATAGTATATATATATATAGGGACACTATCTACTAGAAACCATTGATTTAATAAAAAAAACTAGGGACTAAATATGGCCACAGGATTAGAATAAATGAATAATGAGATTAAACATCTCAATAATGGCATAAACGTAAATAAATACAACTTTATAAGCATTTTAGACATTTAAAAAGGAAAGATAAAAGTTGATTGTTTACTGAACATTTACTGAAGCGTTACTGTAGCAAATTAATTGTTTCATTTGGACGAAATGAATGTTTTATCTCTTGTTTTCATATCTAAGTCAAGTGTTTCATTTGATTAAACTAAATATTTCATCTCCTAATTTCAAAATTGATTTTAGTGAACTTTTATTTTGTCGAATCATATCTTTCATTTGATGAGTTTTTTTTTTTCATTTGTGGCGTTTCATTCGTCACATTTGATTTAGAACTAAATTACATCTCTGATATAATGTTTTATTTTGATGCACATGACGTTTCATTTGATCTGAGTTTCAAAATTTTCATTTTACAAGTGTTTCATTTGAATCAATATAATGTTTCATTTCGATACACTAGATGTTTCATTTCGCTAAACATCATTGCTTCATTTTGCTAGTCTTTATGTTTCATTTTCCCTCAATTCATTGTACACTTTGCCAATGAAATCAAAATCCCCAACTGAGCTAAATAGAAATCACAATTATAAAGCACCAAAAGTTAAATAAAATAAAACTAATTAACGAACAACATCACAACAATTTATCAAAAATAAGAACACATTTTTTTAATAAGAAAACCAGTGTACGATGAGAAAAAATTAGAAACAACTGAACATTTGTTTTTTCAGATAGACAAACACAAATACAACTTAAGGAATTGAATACTGGCGTGAGTTTTGATTCTTGAAAGCAACAACAAACTAATAATTGTTTTTTACCATTCAAAAAATGAATTATAACACAAAGTGGAATCGGACATAAAAAACCAATAAAAATTCAAGGCCTAGAACCCAGAAAGCCACATGATTTGTAGCTCTACGTGGAATCATTTCCATTCTATTGTTAAGAATTGTTTTGTACTATTCGGTGGCAAGGCGCCGCTGGAAGGTGAAACTGAGACCACAACGAGCAGGCCAAACGGAGAAGCCACAACCTGCTCATTCCTCCATGAAACACGAGATCTCCTCAACATGAAGCTCGGGTGAACTAACAAGCGGTGGTGGCGAAGATTGCGTGAACAAACCAGCGGTGGCAACTTCAATCATGGCTTCTAATAAAGAGACCAGAATGGATTTTCAAGGAAAAGAGAAAAAAAGGATTCATGGTACACGAGAGAGTTGAGTAAAGCAAGAGCAATGGGTAGAGAGGAAAGTGAAGTTGCTTACTTGAATCCTTATGCGAACTCAGATCCTTATGCGCGTTGGAGAGCACGGCGAGACGAGAAACTCGAACAACGGTCTCACCTCGACTAGACGACCTGGACGAAGGGAGGAGGCGGAGAGTAAGAGAATCGGTCAGAGCAACGAACAACCGTGTAGCCGGAGATGGATAGGCGTCTTTTGCTCAGGTCTTCAAATGCGGCGGCGTCTTCGACGAGAGAGCATCAGGAAACTGATCTGCAAATATGGAGTGAAAAGCACAATTAGGTTTGGGTTAGGTGAAAAGATAGAATGAAATTACTTTAATAACCTTTAAATACATAAAACTACATAAATAAAATCAGTTTTTATTTTATTTACAATTGATTTCCGTTGTAATCCTAACCATCCAATTGCATCTATCTAATGATCATAATCAATCCCTAGTTTGTATTAGAACATATGGTTTGTAGTAGATTGTATACCTATATAGGGTTGGTATCAAATACAAATCACCCCTTATTGTGCAAACTACGAACTCACCAGGTGCTGACACGTGGGCGCGCGCGCTGCTGGTGCGCGCGCACACTGCTGACACGTGACGCGCATAGTGCTAATAGTTTGGGCGCACAGTGCTAATAATTTGGCACTGTGCTAAACTATTAGCACTGTGCGCGCCAAACTATTAGCACCGTGCGCGCGCGTGGTCAACACGCTCACGCGCACGGGCAGAGGCGCGCGCGAATCTGCCACGTGTCAGCATCACGCGCGCTCTGCTGACGTCACTTTGACCGCATCCTGTGGCTTAGATTGGTTAGTTGTTTGCACAATAAGGATGGTTTTTACTGGATAGCTACCCTACCTATATTTATATACATATAGAGGGGGACAATCGGGTACAAACCTTATTTCGGGTCAGAACGTAGAACTAATCTGGACCATTGATTACCCAGATCGGATGGCCACCGAAATTCAGAGGGGGTGGGGGTGATTGATTACGAAATCAATTACAAGATATGTATTAATTAAAAAGATATTAGAATATATGCATTAAATCTGGGCCTTTAATTTTATGATCCAATGGCTCATATTGAAAGTTCTGCATCCTGACGAAAGATGTAAGTTTGTACCTGATTGTTATCCTATATATATAGAAGTGCTTTCAAGCGTTACCATATCTTATTTTGTTACCTATTATCTAATTATGGACCATTAGTTCAGGTGAGATCAATGGTGTAGATCAGAATGGCATAAAAGTGTAAATACTAACTGTTTTCATATTATTTATGTAATTTTATAATTTTAAAGGGTTTGTTGGTACTTTCCATATTTACATTAACCTAACCCTAAATTAGATCCCAACCTCTCAATTGTTTCTCATTCTACGATTGTTTCCCAAATCATTCCACGATCCACAGTCGCACCTCCCCTCGTGCTCCAGTTCCTCCGCCGCCACCACATCATCGACGATGGGCCGCCGTCAAGACTTGCCTTGAAGCCACCATAACCTATTCCTCCATTTCTTCTATCGCTTGACCCGCCGCCGGTGCGAGAAGCTTGCACAAGCTCTGGAACGGGACGTCACCGGCGTTCGTGCTCATGTTCTCGTCGTGAAGATCCATTCCTCCAGAGTCATCTGTGCCGTCGTCTGCAACCGATGGATCTGCATCACCGCACCGCCCGCGGCGACGCTCGACCTCGCCTAGGACACTTCTCCATGACTCTCCGTTGCAGCTCGCCGTCTTCTATCCCTTTCCCTCAGCCGCGTCCTACCCAGTCCCGAGCTTAGGCGTTCCACCAGCCAGTTCCGAGCGATGTTCAGATCCTGTCACCGGCGAGGTTTCTGGTTTTTGTTTTTTTTTGTGTTTCAGTAATGATTTTCTTGTTTTGATTTTTTTATGTTAAAAGTAATAGCATGTGTATAGATTTGTAAGTGTAAATTTTTGTAATAACTTTGAACATAATATATGTTTCTGTAATTGTGAGGGTTATTTTTTGTAACAATAGGTACACAATTCAGTATATGTAAGTGTAGATTTCGGTAATTGGTGATGTATCATTCGGTAATGTCACTCTATAAGGCACCTAAAGGGGTTATCTTGGAAATGGAGAGGTGGCAAAGGAGATTTTTATGGAGGCTTAGCTTAACAAGGAGGGGTCTTCATAAAGTCTGCTGGGAATCTGTTTGTAGACCTAAGAAAGTGGATGGTTTGGGTATCAAAAGCTTGCACATAATGAACTTGGCACTTCTAGCAAAATGGTGGTGGAGATTTGCACTTGAAAAAGACTCACTTTGGAAACAACTACTGTGTGCAAAATATGATTGGGATCCTTGTTCTTGGGATCTATCAAAATTTCTACTACATGAGGGTCAATGCTTCCTCAGACATATAGAAACTCTATTAGCCATTCCTCAGTTTGCCAATGCATTTGGGGCTACTGGTCTTTCCTGGGAAGTCAATTCTGGTAATTCAGTTTTCTTTTGGGAAGATTGTTGGATTTCACAAGTCCCTCTTAAGATTATTTTTCAAAGAATGTTCCACCTCAGCAACCAGAAGAAGGCCTTGGTTTCTACTTGTTGGTCTAATGGAGTGTGGGTCTTATACTTCAGAAGAGATCTTAGGGGATGGGAATGGGATCAATTTCATCTACTCTGCCAACTTATAAATACAAGACAATCTCTAAATGATAAAGAGGATGTGGTTACTTGGAGTGCTGACAAAAAGGGTTTCTCAGTGAGAAAAATGTATCAATTATTAGATAAAGAGCATGATCAGAGCCTGAATTGGCCCAAACTACTCTAGACCCCAATCTTACCTCCTAAGGTGGCTGCTTTCTCCTGGCTGGTGTGTATGCAGGCAGTCCCTACCAAATGTTTCCTTGGATCCAGGGGTATCTTCTCTGAGAATATTTGGTGTGCTTTTTGTCAAGACCATCCTGAAGAATTAGATCACTTATTCCTCAGTTGCAATTATGCTTGGGAAGTGTGGAATGCAGTCTTAAAATGGTGGAACTTAGTGACTGCAATGCCAGATAACATCAAAGACTGGTTTTGCTCCTGGAAGTATTTGGGTCCTCAGAAAAAGAAATCCCATTGGAACTGGTTGTGTGCTATTATTATTTGGAGAATCTGGCTCAGCAGGAACAATTTAATCTTCAATAAGGTTTTGGACCATCCAGACACCACTGTGCAACTGATACAACATGATGCTTATCAATTCCTTTGGGCAAAATTCAAAGTGGGACAGTCCTTTTCCTTCTTAAATTGGATTGAATCCCCTCTTTCCTATGGTAACTTATAATCTGGGGTTGGGGTTCTGGGAGAGGGTTCTGGGTGGTTTTGGGGACTGTGGTGAGACTTTGGTGAGGAAATTTCTGGTTTTGTTTGCTTTTGTTTCCTTGTCTTGAGTGTGGGTACTTAGTGGTTAAAACTGCTTTTTTCTTTTCTGAGGTGTGTGGGTAGAACAATCTAAGTGAGAGTTTGGTTCTTTTTTCTGTTCTTTTTTGGACATGTTTTCTCCTTGTTTTACTTGCTTAACTTTGGTGGAGCTACTTCTACATGATTGAAGCATTCATCTGTGGTCACTACTTTTTAACTCCTTGGTTTATACTTGCTAAAGACTCTCACCAAAGACTGGAGGTGTTCAATCTGTTACTGCATTTTATGTTGAAGGATCAATTTTAAGATCACTACTGTGGGTGCTGCTGCATTTTGCTGGGGCACTGGTGGGAGGGATTGGTCATTGCTGTGCAACTCCCTAATTGTTTGTTGATTTTGAATTGCTTTTTAAACCTTTTAGGTTTATCAGTTTCATTTGGAAAGGCTAGGAAATCAGTTGGGGGTTTATTTTGAAACTGAACTCGGTTACTTTGGGTACAAGTCTAGCTGTTGGGTTTAAATTGGTTGAATTTAGTTTTGCTTGGGGCACAAGTTAAGTCTGAGAATAGACTTTTGTAATAGGCTCAATAGTTTGGGTAGTTTTTTGTGGGAAATATCATTGTGTTTCTCTTGTATTTCGAGGGCTCCGCCCTTCTCCAAGTTTTTGATTCGAAAACTTGGTTTATAAAATTTCAAAAAATTGCTGATAAAAAAAAACAATTCTAATTTAGGCTTGAATGTTTCTGAAATTGTAAAGGTAGTTTTTTGTAACAATATGTACAAAATTATGTATTTGTAAGGGTAGATGTCTGTAATTGTGAGGTTGGTTTTTTTTTATATAACAATTGGTACATAATTCTGTATTTGTAAGTGTAGATTTATGTAATTGTGAGTATAATTTTTTGTAACAACATATACAAAGTTCTGTATTTGTAAGTTTAGTATCTGTAATTGTAATTTTTTTTCTTCTTAATATGGGTTTGTTAAAATTAGGGTCCATAATTTTTTTTATAACAATGTTTATTGATTTCTATAACTTTGAATGTATAATTCTATATTATTTGTCTTAAATTTCTGTAACATGGATTTTTAATTTGGCAATCGAATCAAAGTCCGGAACACTAAAATAAATTTTCTGTAACTTTTCAAATAAATTTGTGTAATATCGACCATAATATTATGTAACATAAATTGCTGACTATTGAAAAAAAATTGGAAATATATATATATATATATATATATATATATATATATATATATATCAGATTTAGATAGTAAAAAAAATATGTAGTAAAAAAATTATGAGAGATGGAGTTACTAAATTGCCCTTTTGTTAATTATTTTATTTATTTTTTGAATAATTCAGAGTGAAAATTTACAACCATTAGATTTCAAAATTGGATGGTTTAGATATGGGTAACAAGTAACAAAATTCACTGTGATAACGCATGAAAGTGCCCCTATATATATATATATCTGAATGTAAAGTTTTCTTTGCAAAAGAAGTGAGCAAGATATCAACAAAAGTTGATACCAAAATTGGATCCTTCACACACTTCATTGATAACTTGAATATATTAATTATAGTCTCTCTTGGACAATTAACAAGGTTCATCCTAAATTTGTTTGTCTAACTAAGGAACGAATCAATTGCGGCTGCGCAGAGAGAAACCTAATTCTCTCTGCGCGCAGCCCCTTCCCCCACCCCTCCTCCATGGCAGCCACCACTCTCCACCTTTGAAGCCCCTGACCCAAAGTTCTCCACTACCCTCCGGGGTCCAATCGAAGCCCCTGCTTCCAAAGCTCTCCACACAACCTCCATGAGGTTCCATTCTACCGTCGCGATTCTATTGATCGGAGCCGGTTTTATTTTTCTTTGTTTTTGTCTTGTTTTGCAGTCGATCTACCCCCACAGGTCGCTGCCCATCGTTCAAGCTGCTCCACGGTCTCCCTCTCGACTTGCGCTACCGTTCCTGCATCGCCGGACCGGCCCCGCCTTCGAGCTAGTAGCCACCGTGGCCCCCCTGCCGTTCATTGAACTACGGGCTCCACGCGCCGTATCCCATCTGTAGCAGCATACCACCCTAGGGTCACCCCTCGCCGGCATGGGTCCGCCCCCTCGGTGGATTTGGGATCCGGGAGGAGGGACGGTCGATTGGGGCCTACTTCAACGGCACCCGGATTCGGGACTCTCAACCCCGACCAAGCTTTTACAGCAGGGAGATCTCGAGAATTCTGCACTAAAGACAAATTCTCCAGTAGGTTTCGCTGTTTTAGTTCGAATAATCATGTGGCTCAATAAGTTTAGGCATTTGATTTATTATTTTTTTGTAACGTTGGATCGAAGAAATCCTAAGTTTGGATCCGCGAATCAAAGCGGACTATTTGTATGGAACCATGTGTGCCCGATGGGCCACGGCCGATCGGGACAAAAACTGGTGTCCGGGACTGTTAGGTCCCATATTGTAAGCACAATGATATCGTAATACTACTTCTTTCCCGTTTAAAAAAAAACAAGGTTCATCCTACTCACTGATTCACTCTTGAAAAGACCACTCAAGCTACAGACAAATATCCCTATATTAATTGCATCCATATATAACTTTGATAACTTTAACAATAAATTACTCTTGGTTATTCCCCTAATATAGTAAAACTGTACATCATTCAAAACTGAGGTTAAACTTTGCGTTTCTTCCTACCAATACCCATAATACACCAAGAACTCCATAAAATCTTGTATATATAGGTTGAGTCATACTTCAAGTATCTTCTATCAATGAAACAAGGAATCTAGGTTCTGAAGCTGGTTCTCTCGTCTGAGCTACAGTAGCGTCTCAAGAACACGAAGAACATCATCAATCTTCATGGGTTCTCTTCTTACTTTCCGATGTAGTGTTCATGATGGTCATCTTAGGAACCATCGAACCATCGAGAGTGGCTTCTACTTGGTGATGTGTCCACAACGAGCAAGCTATTAGTTCATTGTTCCATAATTCTCAGGATCTCTAGTCATTTGTTACTCGCCTATTCTGCTCTTCGTCTCTGGTTGATTTGGTGTTCTGTCATGTTGTCTCTTGAAGAACTTAATGGAGACCCAGAGGTCTTGCACAAAGCTACATCTTCCTCTACCATTGGCCCTCCTCCGGGATTCGAGCGTCCAGTAAAGAGATGGATCAAAAGGAAACAGAGACGGCACAGATCACCCTCTTCTTCGGATCACACCCAAGAATACTCTCTAGGTGGTCGTACTAAGCTCCTCAATGGCCAAAAGAAATTTTATGACAAGAATTTTCAGCCTATACCTTCGGGTTCTGATTCAACGCCTTCCCATTTTGAGGTCAGAAGAGGCAGGTCTAGAAACCTTTCCCACAATACTGAGAGTGCTCACAAAAGGGTGGATTTTGCTCAGCCAAACCAACCTACAAAACCTCTGTCATGGAATCAAGAGTTGCCGGAAAGACAACTGTTTGCAGCCTTTGTGCACAATATACCCTAAACTGCCACTGACATCTGGTTGAGAAATGCTTTTTCTTCAATCAATGGGCTTTCCAAAACAAAGGTGGCTATTAAACCTAATTCCAAAGGAAGGTTCTTTGGGTTTTGCTACTTCCTTCGTCCAGAAAATCTTCAACATGCAATACTTTCTCTTAATGGTACCATTATCGAAGGGCACAAGCTTTTTGTTACTAAAGCCTGGCTAAGAAATGCTGATCTCTCAAGGCAAGGTTCTCCTCTCCAAGCAACGTCCCTGGATCCCTCTGAACCTTACATTGCCAGAGGTTCAATAGTATCCACACAAGCTGATTTTTCTAATAGATCTCACCTAGCCTTAACTCACAGCTCACATACTACTGCATCTATATTGAGAGATCTAGCTTTACAAGGGGTTTCAGAAGTTGTAGTCAAGTCTCTAGGCAATAAGGTGGTAATGGTTGACTGTCCTGATGAGCTATTTGATAGAGAATTCAAAAAGGAAGAAGGAAGTTGGCTCTATAATTGGCTTACCTTTTTACCAGATACTCTTGGTTTGAACAACAAAGGTGGTCATTTTTCTTGGTTAGCCATCAAAGGAATACATTACAAAGGCTGGTGTGAGGAGACTTTTTAAGTTTGTATCAAACAATTTGGGGCCTTAATACACACTCATCCTCAATCCAAGTCTGGTTCATTGGTGGATACAGCTTATGTGCTTATACACTCTTATGGTTTAAAGAAAATTGATCAGGAAGTGTTCATTCTTCTTGGAAGTCAATTATGCAGAGTTTGGGTGACTACTCTCAATATCTCAAAAGTTCCTCATATTCTTGGAGAGTCCTTCTATACTTGTTCCAGCTCTAGTGAAGATGATGACCACCATTCTGATCCTGATCCATCCTTATCCCCTCCAATTATTTCCGGAAACTTTTCAGATAATCAGACTCCATTGACACATTCTCCACTTCCTAACCAAGGTCCTATTCTCAGTCCCATAATTGAGTGTTCTTCAGATCCTTTGGAAAATTCAGTCCAACCTGAGAGGTCAAGAGAGTCTTCTTCTCCGCCAGCTAGTTTGGGTGGGATGATTGTCCTAGACACTTTTGCTGTAGAAGAGCTGGCAATGCAGACACAACTATCATCTCAACAAGACACTTTGGTGGCCAATACTGTAGTTCAAACCCTGACTAAGGTTGTTTCCATAACTAGGGAATGTTTGTCTTCTCAGATTTGTCCCTTGACCTTAAAGGCCACCAACCAGCTTACTGAAGTAGTTAGTCCTCTACCCACAGCCCCTTCAACTCAGTTACCTTTACAGGGTGAAGAGACAGTCTTGGCCCCGCCTCATTTATTATTAACCTTCCCCCATGCTACTGTAAATAGAAGCTTACACACTTTGGAAACTGATGCTGCATTAAATGCCACAATACTTGCCAAATCCCATCCCCTTGATACCCCTTATTCTCAGGGTTTGGATGCACTACAAAGTGGTTCAATTCAAATAGGTTCATCAGTCCAATCATTACTAGGGTTATCACCAGCCCTGCATAATCAAGTCCAACAAACAGTGAATGATATGGGGTTGGGAACTACATCTCTGTCTGTGGCAACAAACCTCAGTTACAAAAAAAAAAATTCTACCACGGTCCCTCCTCATGGTTATGAAACAAGATCAAGAGTAAAAGATAGTCCAAGATTGTCATTAAAGGGCTGCTCAACTCCAAAAGTAACCAAGGATGCAAAGAAAGCACTTCTTTTTGGCAAAGCTATTGGTCTGGAGCCTAAGTGAAATGAGGATTTAATTCTTCACCATCTCACTTCTCTTGAGGAGGATGCTAACAGAAGAATGAACCTGGATATGGATAGTGGGGATGAGTTTCTTGACCTAGACGAGGATGATCTTCAGGTTGGCAACATAGCTTCCTTCCCTCCTCTTACTTGATCAGGTATTATGAAAGTCCTCTCTTGGAATTTGAGATGACTTTCCTTCTCTCAAAAGAGGAGAACTCTGTCTGACTTGATTCACAAGCAATGTCCTCAAGTAGTATTTATTCAAGAGTCCAAGCTTGATAAAATCCCCATTTCTTTTTTAAGAAGTTGTGGTATGGGTTGGGGGTGGGATTTGAAATTTGTCCCTGCTATTGGTTCTCCTTGAGGTATTATAACTTGTTGGAAAACTGCTGAGTTCAAATTTCATAATTCAAAGCCATTGGCGGGTGCTCTCATATGGTATGGTTCAATTACATTAATTAACAGGAAAATTTGCCTCATAAATATCTATGCCTCTAACTCAGTCTCAGAAAGAGGATCATTGTGGACTGAACTTTCTTCTGAACTAGCTAGCTTGGATGATCAAACACTAATTCTGTTGGGGGGAGATTTTAATGCAACTGTCTCAGTACAAGAAAGGAACAATCAAAGACCATCTGAAGCTGGAAGATCTTCCTTCATCAAATTTATACAAGACTCAAGCTTGATTGACTTACCTCTATGTGGTGGAAAATTCACTTGGTTTGGCCATGCTTCTAAAGCTTCAAGGCTTGACAGATTCCTCATATCATCAGAATTTTTGGCTTGCTATCCAAATTCATCTCAATCTTGTCTCCCAAGATGTATATCTGATAATAGAGCCCTTGTGCTTGCTTCTCCTGTTTTAGATTGGGGGCCTAGGCCTTTTAAATTTCTAAAAATTTGGATTGAGGATCAGAGGTTTTTGAATGCAGTTGAAGACTTCTGGAACTCTTATACTGTAACAGGGCTACCACACTTTGTTCTCTGGCAGAAACTTAAGCTACTTAAAGAAGACTTAAGAACTTGGAATATTGAGGTTTTGGCCACTTGGAGACATGTATTTCCATTCTAAGAAGTAGCATTGACAAACTGGATTCTCTAGTAGAAAGTAGAGATCTCCTTCCTCAAGAGTGTTCTCAAAGGGGGGCTCTTAAAGCTGAATTGATCATCAAAACAAAGCTCCTCTCAAAGCTTTGGAGTCAAAAGGCCAGAAAGAAATGGATGGATGAGGGGGATAAAGGTTCAAAGTACTATCACAGATTAGCAAACTACAAAGGGGCTCAAAAGAAAATTGCTCAGATTTGGTTCCAAGACAATCTATTGTCTGGTTCTGTTCAAATTAAAAATGCTGCTGCACTTCATTTCTCTCAAAGATTCAATGGTTCACTGCCTTCAACAATGGGAATAGATAGGCTATCATTCAAAATCATAAGTTCAGATGAAGCAGAATGGCTTCAAAGACCCTTTTCAGAAGAAGAAATTCTCAAAGCCTTAATGGCATGTGCAGGGGATAAGGCAACAGGCCCTGATGGATTTACCTTGAGGTTTTTCCAAGTTTGTTGGCCAATAATCAAAGGAGATCTCTGTAACTTCTTCCATCACTTTCATTATTCCGCTCATATAGGCAAAGGACTCAACTCTTCCTTCTTAACTCTAATTCCTAAATGTGACTCCCCTCTTTCATTTGATGACTATAGACCCATAAGTTTAATGGGGTGACCTTACAAGATTCTCTCAAAATTATTGGCCACAAGATTAAAGTTGGTTGTGGGGAGTTTGGTAGGCTATGAGCAAACAGGTTTCATTATGGGTAGACAGATTCTGGATGGGATCTTAGTGGCTTCAGAAGTGGTGGAGGTTATCAAAAAATCAAAAGACAAGAGTTTGATGTTCAAGGCTGATTTTGAGAAAGCATTTGACAAAGTGAGTTGGTCTTTTATAATGGAAATTCTGACTAAAATGGGTTTTGGCCATCTCTGGAGAATGTGGATTTCTTCTTGTTTGAGAGCTTCAGTATCTGTTTTAATAAATGGCTCTCCAAGCTATGATTTTCAAATGCAAAGAGGCTTGAGACAAGGCTGTGCAATCTCCCCTCTACTTTTTGTGATAGTGGCAGAAGTATTAAACCAAATAATGAAGGCTGGGATCATTGGCAACTTCTTTGAGGGTATTCAAATAGGTATTTCTGCTCCTATAATTTCCCATCTCCAATATGCAGATGATACACTTTTCTTCATCAAAGCCTCTTCACAAGGAGTAGAGAACCTCAAGTCCGCATTGGCAATGTTCTACATAATTACTGGCCTGAGTGTTAATTTTGACAACTCTATCTTGATCCCTTTCAACACATCTGAAGCTGAGTCCATTGCCTTGGATGATTCCCTAGGCTGTACTACAGGCTCACTTCCTATATCTTATTTGGGTTTCTCTTTAGGGGCCAACCCAAGGAAGATAAACACTTGGAAACCAGTCATGGACAAATTCAAAAAATCACTGGGTTTATGGCTGGCCAAGTTTCTCTCTTTAGAAGGAAGAATCACTCTAATCAAGTCTACTCTAAGTGCACTACCTCTATATTTTTTCTTAGTCCTAAAGGCTCCAAAGGCAGTCATCAAAGCCTGTGAGAATTGGCAGAGAAGATTTCTATGGCATGGCACTATGAAATCAAGGGTCTTTTGCAAAGTGAACTGGTTTATGGTTTGCAAATCAAGAAGGGCAGGAGGCTTGGGAATCAAAAGATTGGCTAACATGAATGTTGCTTTAATGGAAAAATGGTGGTGGAGATTTGCTCTAGAGGACAAGGCATTATGGAAGCAGATCATTTGTTCTAAATATGGTTGGAATTTAAAGGAATGGGATCTATCATCAGTTTCAGATATTGGGAATTCAAGCCTCTTCAGTCAAATTTTGCATCTTGCTAAAGACCAAAGATTCTCAGATATTTTTGGAACCAAAGGATGTCTATGGAGCTTAGGGAGGGGCAACAAGATTCGTTTTTTGGACAGACTTGTGGTGGGGAGAAACTTCATTCAAATTTCTATTTCCTAGAATCTATCTGTCATCAGGCTCCAAATCTGCATTCATAGAAGATCTATGGTCTAATGGAGAATGGGACTTGAACTTGAGGAGATCTCCAAGAGGTTGGGAAGAGGAAGAATTTTTGTATCTGCTCTATTCTCTTAGGGGTTTCTCCAACTGAGATGGATGATCAATTGTCTTGGTTCCATGATGAAAAGGGCTTTACTGTTAAGAGGATGTATTCCTTGCTTGCTCCTCAAGGATCAGCTTGTTCTTACTGGACAAAACACCTTTGGTCTCCTGGTTTGGCCCCCAAAATCACTGCCTTTTGCTGGCTGCATGTCTAGAGCCAATTCCTACAAGATGCTTCCTTGAAAGTAGGGGCATGCATTTTACATTAGATGACTTGATTTGTCCCACTTGCCATTGGGATTTTGAAGAGGCTTCTCATATCCTAATTCATTGTAGACAAACCTGGGAGTTATGGGGATCCATTTTATCTTGGTGGGGAATTCAGTGTGCTTTATCTGGAGATTTAAAAGGTTTCTTTGGTTCCTGGTTTTATCTATTCAAAAGTCCCTTCAGAAAAGCTTGGGGAAACATTTTAAAGTTAACTTGTTGGCTGATTTGGCTTGCTAGAAATGACAATATCTTTAACAATGTGGAGTTCAATTCTGCAGTGATTTTTGCTGAAGTTCAGAATACAAGCTTCTCTTGGGAATGGTCTGCCTTCTCATCAACAAAGCATTTCTCCTTCCTTGATTGGGTGATTTGTCCTCTCCGGTGCCTCTCAAATCATTGAGGGGTTTGGTTTATCTTTCTTTGTTTGGCTTGGTTCAGGGGGTTTTGGGTGGGGTTTGAGTGGAGTTGAGAGGTGAGTTCTAGGTTCTTCCTGTGAGTTGGGTGTTGTTTGTGGCTTGATCTCCTGAGTGTGGGCTGTTTGTTGGTTTTGGTTCTTTTTTCCTCTTCTGAGTGTGGGTAGTAGTCCTTTATTAGGCTTAGTTAGTTGGTCTTTACTGGCTCTGCTCTTTTGTTGGTTTTGTGCAGGTTTTATACTTCAGTTGGGTATCTCCAGCATATTATGAAGACCAATCCTTTGCCTTGCTACTCAAGTCATCCTTACTTGTTCACAGTCATGACAGTGATCCCATTTAAGAGGCTCTTCTCTTGCACAACATTTCACCAGGTTTATCCATCAGGTTTTGCAATTAATGATATCAGTTTGAAAGGCAGCATCTCATTTTAAGGTGGCAATCTCCCCATCTGCTTTTGCTACATGCAAAGGCTAAGCATTTTCCTTGGTTGGATCGATCACACAAGTGTTTCCTTCATCAAATTGGGTCATACATCAAAATTCAGAAGCTGATCAAACCTCAAGATCAAGTTCTAACATCTGATAAAGGACCTTCTTCCTTCAAGTTCAACAGAATTAAAATTCTCAGTCGAAATGCCTCTGTCCGTATTCTTTTTGAGGGGTTAGGTTTCACTTTACTACCCTTTTCTTTGCCAAAAGGGTTAGGTTTCACAAAACTACCCTTTTGTTTGGTATCCTTGATGTACATTAAGTTTGATAACATCTTCATCCTTGTATTGTCTCTGTAGCTAGAGACTTTTGTCCTCTTTTTTCAACCTTTGAAAAAAGGGAGATTTATAATATTGCTTTGCTGATAAAAAAAAAAGTATCTTCTATCAATATGTGCAGTGTGGCCTTTCCTATTCACCCATCACTTCCTCAGTATATAAACCTTGGCTAAAACTTTTCCTAACAATTTGCATAGCCTTCAATTATAGACCTACATATAAGATGCACTTATAGAGCCACCAAAAATAGTAGCTTCCTCCATACTCCCATAATTCCCATTTCTAGAAGCCACAAAAACCCACAATTCAATAGATGGGGTAACTGACATAAAACTCCAAACAACTACCCTTTCACAAGTGTCTCTTTTGAATTGGGTCATGAAAAGCATAGAACAAAATTCTCTCTAGAGCAACAATAGCGATATTGTAGCATCTTCATCTTCACTCAACAATAATCAAACATTCAACCCCAAATTCATCAAGGTAGCAGCCTGATAATCGATCTGAGAGCTTCTCTACCACTGGAGATCGATTTTCTCGTGGCCAACAATCAATAGCTCAGAAGTTCAATTCAGAAAAGAAGAAAAAACTCCTGCAGATCTATGCAACACAACCGTACCAACGATGCTATCCGTTGAAGAACTTATTGGAGGACTGCAACCATCCCCACAATTGGCCAACATAATCAATGCTCAGACTAACTCTCAACAGAAGGAAACCTCATCCTCTTCCATAGGACCACCACCTGGTTTTGAAAACCAACCAAAGAAACTAATCAAAACAAGAAGGAGGTTTCATGAAACACTTTCATCCTCTTCATCCGATAGAACACAGGAGTTATCACTAGGAGGACACACAAAATTAATCGATGGTAAGAAGATGTTTTATGATAATTTTTCAAACCAGTCTTGTCAGGTCCAGATACAACACCATCCTACACAAAGGGGGCCAACCATTTTCAGATTTCACAGCACAAAGACATCCTGGAGCCTATCCAATCCTCACATAACTTCTATAGAAAACCTTTACAACCACAGAACAAAGCACACACTTCATTTCAACAAAACATTGGTGACTCATTTGTGGCTTATGTGCATACTATACCACCCAAAGCCACACAAGATTGGCTGGCAAACCTCTTTGCAGAAATAGGTGGAATCAAGAAAGTCCATGTAGCAATCAATCCAAGCAGGCTGGGTAAAAAATATGGGTTCTGTTACTTCAAACTTCAGAAACAATTGCAGGATGCTATCTCTCTTTTCAATGGTTATACCATCAATGGCTACAAACTCTTTGTCACAAAACAAAGAAGCAACCAGAATGATCACAATAGACAACCTGCAAATGCCTTCAAACCTCCTGCAAATCAAGGCTCAGTGGTTACCTCACACCAACCTTTCTTACAGAAGGCCCACCTTGCTATAGCCCTCAATAACCATAATGCTGAATCCATCACAAGGGATCTGACCATGGAAGGAGTATGTGAGATTCAGGTGAAGGATCTGGGGAGTAACACACTCCTTATCCATTGTGATAGTTCTGAATTGGATAAAGAATTCTTGAAAGATAATGGAGCCTGGTTGCAAAATTGGCTCTCTTGCATTCTTGGAAAGGATCTTCTTTGTAAGCATGGAGGACAATTTATTTGGGTGAAAATAAGAGGCATTCCTTACCATGGATGGTGTGATGAATCTTATGCCACAACACTAGCCAGTTTTGGCACCTATGTCTACACTCACCCAATAACAAGTGTTGGTTTACAACTGGAGGGAGCGTATGTTCTAATACACACTACCTCTTTCTCACAGATTTCTTCTGAAGCAAGCATATTATTAGGTACACAAACCTTTCAACTTTGGGTTCAGTCTATATTTGTAGAAGAAGTTTCTTTGTTAAAGGTTTTGCAGGTCTCTCCACAAGGAAGTAATGATTCTGATGCCTCCCATCACAAATAATTATCTGAGGAATTATTATCCTCTCAACGGGGTTGTACAAACTCACCATCCTCGGATCATAAAACCCCAACCACCCAAACCCTCATTAACTCTACTGAAATTTCATTGATTAATGCTCAAGACATTGATCCTTCTGGAAATGAAGCACTTATTGCTTCCCAAAACTTTGCCATAGATTCTACTACCAAGGACAGAATGTTTGATTCAACACAGTTCCCTTTCACTAACACATCTGATTCAAGCCAACAACTTCATCTACTCAATCAAGTAGTAAATGATACCTTTGATTCTGAGTACACCCCCTATGGCCCCACATATTCAGTCAGCCCAAACCACTCAACAAACACCTATTTCAGTTACTTGCCAACTAGCATAACCCCAACTCAACCTTGCAAGTACACTGCCACATCAGGAATTAATGCTGGGGGAGGCTCAAAATTTGACCTCTATCTCTACCATGGAAGGAAAGGCTTTGGAAACAACATCATTAAATGCTCCTACACCAAAAGAAGGATATTCAGAGAAACTATCAACTCCAACTCACCCTCAACAGCTGCAAAGAGAAACTCAATGGATGGAAATGCTCGAAAGTGACAGCAAAACCCTCAAGGCTACCCCACTTATGCTGACACAAGGTTATTTAGATATATTGGAAATTGAGGATTCAAAATTCCCCCCTTTCTCCAAAAAAAAGGAAAGAGAAGTAAATCCATACACACACCTCATATCTATCCAACAAGATCCAAATTCAAAGACACCTCTGCATCTTCAAAGACCTTCATTTCAAAAGGGCAAATCAATGAAGCTAAAAAAGCTTGGTCTTTTGGAAAGGTAATTGGTTTAACAACAGATTGTAGTGAAGAAATAATCCTCCAGGAACTGGCCTCATTAGATGATGAAAGATTAATACATACTGATCAAGACGCTGATATGGAAGATCAGAATCTTATAGGGACAGATTCAGCTTTGGTTGTGGGCAATATGTCCACTCCATTCCCTCTCATATAAAACCAAACATGAAGATCCTCTCTTCCTCACAAAAGAGGAAGTCTTTGGGTGACGTGATCCACAAGCAACAACCTTCCATAGTTCTCATTCAAGAAACAAAACTATTGGCACCTGTTGCAGGCTTTCTCAGATCTTGTGGTATGAACTGGGGGTGGGAATTGGACTATATCCCCTCTATTGGACTATCTGGTGGTTTAATATTGTGCTGGAAATCCTCTTATTTTCAATTATCTTTGGTAAAGAAGATCAATGCAGCTTTATTATGGTTTGGCTTGATCAAAGGTTCTGGAGAGCCTTGCTGTATTATTAATGTCTATGCCCCATGTGACAGCAGAGGCATAAGGACTCTTTAATTAGAATTAGTTGCTGAGCTTAATGCCTCTACTCCTACTCCCTTGCTAGTTTTGGCTGGGGACTTCAATACAGTCATTGCTAGAGATGAAAGATCCAGTGCAAGAGCCTCTCTCAGTGATATAGCCTCCTTCCAAGGCTTACTTGATAGCCTAGCATTGATTGATCTACCCCTTTATGGAGGAAGATTCACTTGGTTTGATGCTGGTTCTCAAGCCTCAAGGATAGATAGATTCCTTGTTACATCAGACTTCCTTGCCAGATTCAATAATCTCACACAAAAGTGCCTTTCAAGAGGTATTTCAGATCATAAAGCCTAACTCCTGTTTGATGAGCAAACTGATTAGCGACCAAGACCTTTCAAATTTCTAAATATCTAGCTTGAGGATGCTAGATTCTTCAATGCTATTCAACAATTCTGGTCCTGCTATCAAATAACTGGCCAACCCCACCTGGTATTATGGAAAAAACTCAAGCTTCTAAAGGAAAATCTGAAGGAATGGAACATCCAAGTCTTTGGTTTTCTAGATACAGATATCAAACTCCTCAACACAGAATTAGACAACTTAGATTCAATTGTGGAAGAAAGGTCACTTACTCATATAGAATGTATTGAGAGAGGGTACAAGAGAGCTGCTCTGATACTTAAACTCAAGTTGCAAGCTAAATTATGGAGCCAAAAGGCAAGGAGAAAATGGAACCATGATGGGGATAAGGCATCTAAGTACTACCACAGACTAGCCAATTTCCAAGGATGCAGGAAAAAAATCAATCAAGTCTTGGTCAATGATATATTATTAGAAGATCCTAATCAGATCAAAGTAGCAACAACCTCACATTTTTGGGCAAGATTCACTGAACAAGCAACAAATCATACAAATTTAGATCATATGAACTTCAAGACAATCTCACAAGAACAAGCTGCTGATCTTGAAAGACCATTCTCTGAAGATGAGATTTTAAAGGCCCTAATGGCCTGTGTTGGAGACAAGGCTCCTAGACCTGATGGATACTCTCTAAGATTTTACCAGGTTTTTTGGCCAATAATCAAAGAGGACCTGGTGAATTTTATCCAATACTTTCATATGACAGGTCACTTGGGAAAGGGATTGAATTCATCTTTCCTCACCCTCATTCCAAAATGTGACGCCTCCTCACCTTTGATGACTATAGACCTATAAGTCTAATGTCAGGGCCATACAAAATTCTCACAAAATTATTATCTACAAGGTTGAAAGGAGTGGTTAGTTCTCTGGTGGGTTTTGAGCAGACATGCTTCATTGCTATGAGACAGATCTTGGATGGGGTTTTAGTGGCTAATGAGGTGGTACACAAGATCAAACACTCAAAGATACAAGCATTGATTTTTAAAGCAGATTTTGAGAAGTCTTTTGATAAAGTCAATTTGCTATTCCTAATGAAGCTACTGAAGAAAATGGGTGGATGATATCCAGTGGAGATTTTGGATGATATCTTGTTTCAGAGCTCATGGATCTGTACTAATCAATGGCTCCCCATCATCAGACTTCAAATTATCTAGAGGACTAAGGCAGGGTTGTGCCTTGTGTCCCCTTCTTTTTGCTCTAGCTGCAGAATCATTAAATCAAATTATGCAAGTTGGATTGCTACATGATCAATTCCAAGGTATTGCTCTAGGATTAAATGGGCCAAGCATCTCACATCTACAATTTGCAGATGACTCATTATTCTTCATCAAGGGAACCTCAGAAGGAGCTCAAAATTTGAAAAACGCACTACCCATATTTAAGCTCACAATAGGTCTCAATGTCAACTACAGCAAATCCTCACTAATTCCTCTCAATATATCTGCAGAAGAAGGGCAACATTATGCAACAATTCTGGCCTGTAATTGTGATAGTCTACCACTGCCATACCTTGGCTTCTCCTTGGGTACTAGCTCCAAGAGGCTTATAACTTGGCAGCCTATTATCCAGAAATTCAAAAAGAGTCTTGGACTTTGGCAAGCAAAAATGTTGTCCTTTGGAGGAAGGATTACCTTAATAAAAACAACCCTTAGTGCTCTGCCATTATATTACTTCTCCCTCCTCAAAGCCCCAAAAGCAGTCCTGAAAGAAATGGAAAGTTGGCAAAGAAGGTTCCTTTGGCATGGTGCTGCCCCTTCAAAAGTACTCTGTAAGGTTGGTTGGAATAAAATCTGCAAATCTAAAGATCTGGGGGGTTTAGGCATAAAAAACTTGAATTTGATGAATATCTCACTACTAGCAAAATGGTGGTGGAGATTTGCATTGGAAGAAAACTATCTCTGGAAACACACAATTTGTGCTAAAATGGGCTTGAACTATAATGAATGGTATTTATCAAAGTTCACTAAGATAGGAAGGCCAAGTTTAATCTCTTACTTCCTAGTACTCCTCAAAGATGTCAGGTTTGCTGATTGCTTTGGGGATAAAGGCCTGACTTGGTCTTTGGGCAAAGGAAATAGAATTCAATTCTGGCAAGATCACTAGTGGGGGGGATGAACCACTCAAATATCTCTTCCCTAGAGTGTATGCCTTGACAAATACCAAATTCAAAACCATTGCTGAGATCAGATCTAATGGAGACTGGGACCTCAATCTGAGAAGGACTCCATTGGGCAGGGAGATTCAGGAGTGGGGATCACTCTCAGCCATCCTATGTTCTACCATTTTAAGCTCATCTGAGGACAAGTTATGCTGGAATTTAGATGAAGAAGGCTTCTCAGTAAGCAGAATTTACACCTTGCTTGCTCAGCAAAACAACACTGTTGTGGAATGGACCTCTAAGGTATGGAGTTCTGGTATACCACCAAAAATATGTGCCTTCTCTTGGCTTGCCTGACTTGAAGCAATCCCCTCAAAGTGCTTTCTAGAAGGAAGGGGCATGGACTTGTCTCTACAACAAATGATCTGCCCTCATTGTTCATGGGACTTTGAGGATGGAGTACACATCCTCCTCCATTGTATAAAAGCTTGGAATACATGGACACTAGTCTGCAGGTGGTGAGGGGTTCTTTGGATCTGTCCAGTTGATGTTAAACAACTATTTTGTACCTGGTTCTCTCTAGTTCCTTCAAAGCTAAAAAGATGTTGGGGAAGTATCCTTCAGGTCATAATTTGGCAACTTTGGCTTGCAAGGAAATCACTCATATTCAATGGTGTATATGAAACACCAAAAACAATTTTCAACAAGATCCTGAACATAGTTTATGGATGGGAATGGGCATCTTTCAACTCAACATATCATTTCTCTATATAAGATTGGATTGCCACAAAAAAAAAAAACTATGCAAGAAGAAAGTAACTCTATATATTGGCTTTTCCTCAACTGGTATGAAGCTATTCATATTAATCTGGATACTCTCTCTCTCTCTTCCATAAATTGATTTGGAGATACATTGCTTACTGGGATTGGACTGGGGTTGGGATGGGTTTGGGGTGGTTGGTTGTGAGGTCTTTAGGCTCTGTGAGGTTTAGGAGTGTCTATGGGTGCTTGTTCCTTTGGTGTGGGGGTTTTAACTTCCTTTTACTGTGTGAGGGTAGTTTTCTTAGTTTTGAGAGTTTTCCCTCCCTTTTCTCTTGGTTCTCTGCTGGAACCTCTTTTTAATTGCAGATCACATCTGTTTCCCTAGGTTTCATCTCATGTTTCTCCAGGATTCATCTCATCTTGTTTTTGATTCATCAATGGACCTCTGCTATGAGCCAGCTAACTTCTTCAGGCAGAACCCTTCTCAACCTTAAGCAACTACATTCGGATTGACTTGAGACTCAAGCTACACACTTAACTTGGAACGCAAGCAACATCTCTTATCCAAAGAAGGCTACAAAATTACTGCACAACTTCAAACCATTCAAGACCCAATTTATCCAAAGAAGGCTGCACAATTATTGCTCAACTTGAAACCACTCCATCAACTCCCCTCGCAAACAAACTCAAGCTCTCAACCACAGAACACATCATGGAAGCTCATATCTACATTCATGGATGACTACACAATGAGCTTCTTAGTTCTCATCTCTTTTGATTTTATTTTTTGTCCAAACTTTCAACTTTCAAGTTTTTTGTTTCTTTGCTCAACTTCTTCAATTTGTAGACAGATTGGCTTTTTTGTAACCGTTTTCTACCTCAGAAGAGGGTTCTTTATAATATGCAATCGTTGATAAAAAAAAAACTACCCTTTCACATAAACTACACCTGTTCTTGAACCTTATAGTTTCATAAATCAATTTTCCCACCACCTTATGCAACAATTTCATCCACAATTTATCATCAACTATATAATCACTACGTACCTTCATTTTAACCCAATTTAATTACCCGTTTTTGAAACTCAAAGTGAAAATAATAATCACGAATGTGCATTAAACCTGGATCTTATACCTCTTGAATGCTGTTTTTGTGATTACATGTCAATATCTTATCAACAGAAGCTTCAAACACTTAACCTGAGGCAAGCCATACCTTCGAGTTTTGAGACAATGACCACAATCTTGTAACATTACACAAACTTATAAGAGTTTTTGACGCATCTAACCCCACCATTTTATGCAATTCAATCAAGATCTATGAAGTAGAACCCCAATTCAAATTTCTTGTCCTTAATACAAATAAGAATGGAACAAGATAGAGAAAAACCAGTTCCCTTGAAATTTCAATTGAATATGAAACAAAGGATAATATCACATCATACCAAGGTATAGCATCCATGTTCTTGTCAACTACAATCCATCCAATTCTCTGAGGATGGTATATGATAAAACCAGTACCAAAAGAATGTTGGAAATAAACACCATCAAGCATGCATGTTTGTGGCACATGAACCTCAAGCATAACAAGGGCAGTCTTCTGCAAATGAAGTATATGATGCCACATAAATACCAAATAACATCAAGTGATACAAGTGGGAATAATGTCTAACTATTATACTTAAATTCTCTCTAGCGCTACAGTATTAGCACTGTTCATCGTATTGGGTTTTAGAGTTTGACGGTGTAGTGTTCACGATGGTCGCCGGCCACCGAACCACCATCACTCTCCCACTCTTCTTCTAACTGATTCTGGGTTTCTTAAGTCTTGATTCTCTACATCTCGTTGTCACTATCGGTCTCTATTACTGCTCTGAAACCGAGTTTTGTATATACTCTGTTTTCTACTCATGACTTCATCTTCGGCGTCAGGCCCTCCACCGGGATTTGAACCAGCAATCTATGGGGTTAGACAACAACCTCTTGGTAATCAGGGTGGATCTAGACTTCGTTCTGAAGTGGTGGGAGGAGCTCGTGTTCAAGTCAATGGCCATGGGGGTTTCAGATTATTTATCCACAACTTACCCCCAAGAACCTCAAACGTTTGGTTACAAAATTTGTTTCTAGAATGTGGAGACATAATCTCTGCTGAGACGCCCCCCCCCCCCCCCATCCGAATGCACGAGGGAAATGGTTTGGCTTTATCAGTTTCAGGTCCAAAGAGAGCTTTGTCAAAGGCATTCAAATTTTTAATGGTTATTCTCTGAAAGGTTACAAGCTTTTTGTTGTTGAAGCTTGGGACAAGGGCTCGAGGCTCATTAAGCCTCCTCCCAAACAGATGTGGAGGGAGAGATTAGTTGAGACACCTCTGTCCTTTCCCAAAGGAAGAGTGGTGGAAGAGCACAAGCAATGGTTAGATCGAGGCCATTTGGTCTTATTACACACACATCTTTCGGTGGGAGCTATTATGGAAGACATCAAAGTAACAAGAGGTTCTAATTTACTGATGAAGGCTCTGGGGAATCGAGTTGCCTTAATTTATTTCCCTGAGGTGGAGGAGGAATTGGAAGCTTTTAAAGAAGAAGACGTTTGGTTCAAGCCTTGGATGACTGTTATCAAGCACAAGACTGAGTTATGCAGAACGGGTGGGAAATTTACTTGGTTAGCATTACATGGGATTCCTGTTCTAGGCTGGTGTGAGGACACATTTAAAGCTATGGTTGAAGACTTAGGAACCTATGTCTGCACACATCCAGCTTCAGTACTTGCCAACTCTTTGGAAGCTGCTTTTGTTCTTATTCATGCTCATGAATATCCTAGGGTGTATAAAGAGACTGGATTGTCTTTGGAGGATCAGAACTATAGCACTATGATCTGCTTGATTGATGTGGCAAACATTCCTCTGATCCTTCCTGATACAAGCATCGATTTGGATTTATCTACCTCTCACAGTACTGATCAATCAGATAGTCTTAATGCTGAGGAGGTTGGGGGTGATAAAAATCTCAATCGGAGCTTTAATGAAGAGAATGTTGGCTTGGAGGTTGGTGAACAATGTCCACAAAATCAGTTGCAAGTAATTGTTCCTTTGCCAGTCATTAATTCTCAACAAACTCCTACTGTGCCTGTTTCTAATCCACAACAACTTAATACTTCATTGATTGAGTACCTTCCTCAAACTGCTGAGAAGGCTTTAACCACAAAAGATCCTACATTTGTCTCTTCTAAATTGCCGTTAACTTTAAAGGAAATTCTTATCGTGCCTGATACTCTTCAAACTGAAAATTCTGATGTTGATGACACTGTTCCGGAAAGAGTTGGCACTCCCTCTCTTTTAGCTGTTACAGATGGGACTACTTTTGGGTTGGAAAGGGAGAAAGGATCATTGTGAGCTTCTTGCATTAATGAGGAGGAGCTCAAAACCCCATCTTTGACAGTTTTGGGCCCCATGGTGCAGACACTAGTTATCAAAAAACTAGTTTTGGGGGGAATTAATTCAAATCAGGAATTTGAGACTAATTTGACAATTACTCCCTCTATAACCAAGGGTCCTCTTGTTAATAAAAACTTCATTAGATGAAGTGCCACTGTGGCTTATAACACCAGGTCCAAGACCAAGTTACTTCTTCCCTTAGTCAAACCCTACAGTGGTACTAAAGAAGTGTCAAAAGATATTCGGGCTTTCAAGCAAGGTGGAGCAGGGACATGGGATTATTGTCAAGCTATGGGACTGAATGCTTATATTGTTGATGATCTAGTAATTGACCAATTTGATAGTTTGGAGGAGGAGGTTAATCAAGTTGTGGAGTTGGAAACAAACTCAGAGGATGAATTTTGTGATCTTGAAGAAGTAGAGGACACATTGGACTCACATGTGTTGTCCTTACCCACTCAAAGATTATCATCACCATGAGGATCATCTCATGGAATGTGAGGGGTGTCTCTTCTAGGCAAAAAAGGAGAGCATTGAGAAACGTGTGTTCCAAGCATCGTCCAACAATGGTGTTAATACAAGAATCTAAGTTGTCAGAATTCCTTGTTTAATTTCTTAGCAGTTGTGGCTTCAATCAGAGTTGGAAGGCAATTTTTTGCTCCAGCTATTGGAGCTTCTGGGGGCATCATCACTCTGTGGAATAAAGAAGTGTGGAGGATCATGGACTCAGTTTGTGAGGAGAGGGTTGTATATTGGTTTGGTAAGCACTTAAGCACAGATTTAAGTCTTACTGTTGCAAATGTGTATGCTCCTTTTTTTGTTCCAGATAGAGCTACTTTGTGGTTGGAAATTGAACAAAAAATCACTTCTTTCATGTATGAGATTATGGTGGCTGGGGATTTTAATGCATTCCTGGATCCTACTAAGAAAAGTGGCTCTTCTTTCTCTGGTACACGCATTGCTAATTTCAAGTCTCTTCTGGATAATGTGGGGCTGGTTGATCTGCAATTGGTTGGGGGAAAGTTCACCTGGTTTGGGACAAGATCTAGAGTTCTAGATTGGACAAATTTCTGGTTACTCACAAATACTCTCTACCTTTAGCAATTTAACTCAATCCTGTCACAATAAGGGCATTTCAGATCATAAGCCTATCTTATTGGCAAACCCTGTGATTGAATGGGGCCCTAGGCCATTCAAATTCATCAATGCTTGGACTGCTCATTCTAAATTCTTGAAGGACTCTGAAGCTTTCTAGAACTCAATTCAGGTGGTTGGCTCTCCTGCATATGTGTTATGGTTCAAGCTCAAGGCTTTCAAGGGATTTTTGAGGGGTTGGAACCTTAATACTTTTGGTTGGTTAGAAGTGGATATTGACTTGATTACTGAGGAGATAAATGAGTTTGATAGCCAGATTGAAAGTAGGGACCTGTCTAATTCTGAATGTGCACAGAGGGCACTTTTGTGTGCTAAACTGATTCAGAAATTGAAGCTTCAGTCCAAACTTTGGTGCCAGAAGGCTAGACATAAGTGGAGTAAAGAAGGAGACAGATGTTCAAAATACTTCCATTTGGTGGCCAACTTCAATCAGGCCAGGAAAAAATTATCTCAAATAATGGAAGAAGGAATTTCTTATTATACTCCTACTCAGATCAAGGAGGTGTCTAAACTACACTTTGCTAAAAGGTTTAAAGTTGAAGATGAGATTTGTATAGATATCTCCTCTTTACCATTCAAGACTCTTACTGGTTTGCAAGCTGTGGGGATGGAAAATAATTTCTCAGAACATGAGATTTTCTTGGCAATTAAAGCTTGCAATGCTGATAAATCTCCAGGTCCAGATGGTTTCACCATGAGATTCTTCCAAGTGGGGTGGGAGTTTGTCAAGCAGGATGTCTTGAACTTGGTACATTATTTTCATGGGGAGGCTCTTTGGGGAAGGGGATCAATTCTTCCTTTATTACCCTCATTCCTAAATGCTCAGCTCTAGTTGGGTTTGAAGACTTCAGACCAATCAGTCTTATTAGCAGCTCATACAAAATCATCTCCAAGTTGTTGGCTCAAAGATTAAAGGTTGTGATGAATATATTAGTTAGTGATGTGCAGACTGGTTTTATTGGGGGGAGACAGATCTTAGATGGGGTACTTATAGCAACTGAACTCATTCACTCCATCAAAAAATCTGGCCAAGAAGTTATAATGTTTAAGGTAGATTTTGAGAAGGCTTATGATCATGTACATTGGAAGGCCTTACTGAATGTTTTTAAGTCAATGGGGTTTGGATCTACTTGGCAAGCTTGGATTGCATAATGCATTAACGCTTGGTCTTCCATTTTAATCAATGGCTCTCCTACTGCTGATTTTCCTTTATTAAGAGGATTGAGACAAGGTTGTTCTCTCTCCCCACTTTTATTTGCATTGGTTGCTGAAACTCTACACACATTGATGATTCAAGGGACTAATGCTGGGTTATATAGTGGAGTCAAGTGCAATGGTATTGGACCTGAAATTTCTCACCTGCAATTTGCAGATGATACTTTGCTGTTCATACAGGCTGGGAGACAACAATTGATAAATCTGAAACACACTCTTAATGTGTTACAAAGGGCTACTGGTTTAAAGATAAATTTGCAAAAGTCAAAGGTTCTGCTTTTGAACCCTACCTCTCTTAATATTGCGGAAGTAACTGATATTATGGGTTGTTCATCTGCTACTCTTCCCATTGAATATTTGGGTTTTCAACTGGGTGCTAATCCTAGGAAGAAAAAAACTTGGGAACCTGTGGTGAATAAGTTAAAAAAAACTTGGTTTATGGAAAGCAAAGTCAAAGTCTTTTGGTGGTAGAATCACACTCATTAATTTAACTCTTGGGGCCCTGCCTTTATTCTATATGTCACTATATAAGGCTCCTAAAAGGGTTATTTTTGAGATGGAGAGATGGCAAAGGAGATTTTTATGGAGTGGTAGCATGTCAAGGAAGGTGTTGCATAAAGTCTGATGGGATTCTGTGTGCAGACCTAAGAATGTGGGTGTTGGGTCTCGAGGTAGGGTTGGAGATGAACCAACACGCAACACATATTCAGGGCGGGTCATCCAATATCATGTCCCACATGATATCTATGATCAGACTCCGGAATCCCATTCCAATGACTAACAAAACGTAAGCCATAAAGAGCCATCTTTCATACTAGTCGATTCTAGTGAAGCTTTGTTGACTAGGGAACCATCGAGTGTGATCTATCTCGATCTATGGTTCGATTCACATTGTGGGCATAGATCAGAGCACACATCGATATATTACTCAAACACATAAGTAATATAAAGCCGCTTTAATTTTATTGCAAACGATGATATATACATTTGGACATTTAAGATTGAACTACGGGCACTAAGACTAACAAACTCCCACTTGCCCTAGTTCCAATCTAAACTCCAATATGTCCTCATCGACTTTATATGTCTAACATATTTAGGCAGCGACAATGCCTTAGTCAAAGGGTTGGCTACGTTATCATCTATTGCAATATAGGTTATCTTCACTTCACCTCCTTTCAGTATTTCTCTGATGAGGTGGATACGCCGTAGTACATGTTTGGATTTGTTATGCGATCTGGGCCTTTAGCTTGCGCAATGGCCCTTGTTTTGTCGCAAAATGGATTCACCGAGCTGGATGGGTTTTTAATTACACCCAACCCTGCCGTGAATTTTCAAATCCACATAGCCTCCTTAGCTGCTTCTACAACATACATGTACTTGGCCTCTGTCGTAGATTCAGCGACGGTATCTTTCTTTACGCTTTCCCAGCTAAAGCTCCGTCATTCAGTGTAACCACTTATCCTGACTGAATTCTAAAGTCATCTAGATTTGTCTTGGAAAACTAGCGTCTACTCATCCTTCGACGACTAGTTCAGCATCATCTTTCCCCCGGGTTAGACTGATGTCTACTGGTACAACATATGGCTTACGAGACGTCCGGTCTCGTACATGGCATGGCATATATGATCGATCCTGCCCCCAGGCGCATGGGTTTCGCATCATCCTTTTCAGCTCATCAGGTGTCTTTAAGACACTGAGTCTTGCTGAGATGAATGCCATGACTAGTGGGTAAGAGTCCTTTCTTTTAATCTAGCATTGAGAACCTACTCAATGCCTTTTTCACATAGGTTCCCTAACTTAAAACCAAGACCCTCTTGGTGCGATCTCTACATATCTTAATCCCTAAGATATAAGCAGCATCGCCTAAGTCCTTTATTGAGAAACACTTCCCCAGCCAAGCTTTAGTCTCGTGCAAGGTTGGGATGTCGTTTTCAATGAGAACCAGAAAGGTAATCTTGCTCCCACTAGCCTTCTATAAACGAGATTCATCCTCGTTCTTGATTAAGCCAAATCCAATTACAGCTTCATCAAAACGAAGGTTCCAACTCCGAGAAGTTCGTTTGAATCCATAAATGGATTTCAACAACTTATAAATCTTTCCCTTATTCTTCGGATCGTCAAAACCTTTGGGCCGAGACATATAAATGTACCCAGTCAAATTTCCATGTAGGAAGCGGTTTTGACATCAACTTTCCATATCTCGTAATTATAATACGCAGTTATGTCAACAAGAATTTGGATCGATTTTGACCATAGCCACTAAGGAGAAGGTTTTCTCATAGTCAATCCATTGGATATGCCTATAACCTTTCGCCACCAGTCGAGCTTTGTAAGTCAGAGGGTTGCCGTCCATGTCCATCTTCACCTTGAAGATCGATTTGCATCCGATGGTCCTCACACCATTGAAGGGATCAACCAGTTCCCAGACTCGGTTGTCCGACATGGATTGCATTTCCTCCCTCATGGCTCCCAGCCATAACTCGGAGTCGGGCGCATCCACGACTTCCTGAAAGGTGGTTGGATCATCGTGATCCACCATGACTTCATTCTCACCTCCGGATACCATATCTTGGAGGTGGACGATTGATCCTTTCAGATCGCCTTGGACCTTCCAGAATTGTAACAGGAATTGGTTCTTACTCTACGACCATCTCTGGCTCCCTTTCTACAAGGTTGTCAATTGGTTTAGACGGATCTATACCATCCTGAATTTCTTTGAGATGCACAATCCTCCCAATGACGTCTTTGGAAACAAAAATCCTTTTCCATAAAGAACCCACCCCAAGCGATGAACACCATGTTCTCACTGGGTTTGTAAAAGTAGTATCCCCTTGTTGTTTTGGGATACCCCACGAAGTTTCATATCTCAGATCTTGGTTCGAGCTTAGTCGAAACCAAATGTTTCACATAAGCCTCGCAACCACAAATCTTTAGGAAGGACAAAGTGGGCATCTTCCCATGCCATTTCTAAAATGGTGTCCCTTCCATAGCCTTTGTTGGAGCCCGATTCACTATGAATGCGGTCGTCTCTAGAGCATAACCCCAGAAAGAGATTGGGAGATCAATTCAACTGATCATGGATCAGACCATATCCAATAAAGTCTGATTTCTCCGCTCGGACACAACATTCAACTGCAGTGTTCCGAGAGGAGTCCATTCTCAAAAGATCCCGCTCTCCACCAAATGATCTAAAAACTCTGTGGTTAAGTATTCTCCACCTCGATCACATCGAAGTGTCTTAATACTTTTCCCGAGCCGTTTTTCTACTTCAGTCTTGAACTGTTTGAATTTATCAAAAGCTTCAGACTTATTTCTTATTGAACAGTCATAACCATATCTACTATAATCGTTAGTAAATGTGATGAAGTAGCTAAAACCCCTCTTGGCCAGCAAACCTATTGGTCCACACACTTCCGAGTGTATCAGCCCCAATAATTCACCCGCCCTTTTACCGCGACCGATAAAGGGCGCTTTAGTCATTTTGCCCATCAAAAAATCCTTGCACCTATCTATCGAATGGAATTCGAATGGACCTGAAAGCCCACACTTCTGAAGTGCTGATAGACGCTTGGTATTAACAATGCCATATGACAGTGCCATAATAGAGTTAGGTTTAAATCGTTGGATTTAGACCTCTTGGTATTAACATAATATATAGAACTTGAGGCATTGTTACCCATATCTAATATGTACAATCCTCCAACCAAGTTAGTACTAGCATAAAACATACCATTGAATAGAACATTGAAAACTCAATTTCCAATATTAACATTATATCCTTCCCTGTCAAACACGGATACAGATATAATATTCCTACTAAAAGTAGGTATGCAATATACATTATACAATACTAAGACAAGGCCACTTGGAAAAGCAAGACTCATGGATCCTACAGTAGTTGCCACAACTCTGAGGTCCACTTCGTGCTTTCCAAACCTCTCCTACTTTCAGCCACTATACATTAGTGCATGTGTGAGATCCAGTCCTGATATCTAATACCCATGAATCTTTTGAAGTAGAAAGATCTATCTCTATAGAGTTAATACCGGATGAAGGCACAGTCCCATCGCCCTTCCTTAGATCATACAGGTATCCTGATGAAGGCGCAATCCTAGTGCCCTTCTTCAGATCATTCATGCTATCTAATGAAGGCGCAGTCCCATTGCCCTTCTTCAGATCAGCCATGAACTTCCTATAATCCCGATTCCACTGACCAGGTTGTTGGCAGTAGAAGAAGACATTCTCAAGTGTCTCATCTTTCCCGCCAAGTGCGCATGGGCCCGCCCTTTCCACTTCCAATTCCCTTGTTGACCATAAGAATATCCTTGGATCCCAGATCCCTGATATTCTTCTGAGCAGTTAATGACACTTCATGTAACTCCGATATGGTCTTAGAGACAGCCTTGTCAAGGACATATTCTTTGCGTTCAGACTTGAGGACTATCCTCAAAATTCTGTACCAGTCCAAATAGTTTGTCCCATTTAGTTTGACCCTGTCAAGAATGGTTTTTAATGACAAACTATTAATGTTCGCTGAATTTGCCATTTGATCTACAACATATAAAATTCAATCAGTAAACTGAATAAATTTTATGAAGATCAAGCTTAAACACCAACAATCGATTCTATACCTTTAGAATCTAAAACCAAGATCCTTGATTCACTCGATCAAGCTGAACGAAGGCTCACCACTCAATCGAGCTATGTAGGTAGGACCCCATCCAATCACATCCAATGTGACTCTTGGCTAGGGTATGTACTTAAGTACACGACTTACCCTATCTGATACCCTAGCTCAACCCTACCTAAGAATCGTAGTCGGGTCCACCAAATTTCAACTATGACCCGCCACTATGTAGGTGCTCCGCTAAGGCGCACGACACCCACATATGTAGTCCAAACCTACTACCCCGCTTTCCCATGGATGCTCCACTAAGGCGCACGACACCCATAGGACGAAGAGGTAGTAAGGTGTTGAGAATTAGGAGGTATCGGACATGACCCGTTTTTACTTGTCCGGTTGTGTTTAAAACTTTTGGCACATCCTAGATGCGATGAGCACATCAACTACATTCCAAATGTAATGATGCCTCCAATTACATCCAATGCCATTCTTCCTTCGAACCCGTCAACTACATCTAATGTAATGACGGTTCTAAGGGCTCACAAACAAGGATTAAAAATCCAATTTTATCTTTGCATGTGAGGTGATATGCTCGGTAAATAAAGTTAAGCATGCAATTCTAAAACACATAGAATTAAGCATGCATAAACTAAACCAAGCATAAAGCGATAAATGTGCACATAATAGCCCCCTAAACTAACTCCCACTAGCTTCTTGAGCTCCATCGACTCCAAGTCGATGTTAACACCCGAAAAGCCACCAAATGACCTTTTCGCCCTTTCTTCGTCTTGAGCAAAAAAGTTACAAATTAATACACGACTCGCAGGTCGGGAATAAATAAATATTACAAACAAGGGGTTCGACGACCACACCTTGAAAGAATAATTACACGCTAACTCTAACGGCTCTGGGCCGTGAAAAGCGATAAATAATTAAATCGAGCTCGGAGCTATTATGTACACCATGCCAACATCACATCACACATCGTGTTATCATACAAGCATGTTATCAAACATCATGTCATTTGATCTTCGAGTTTGTCATGACGGTTCCAAACTCGTCATAACTAACAAAACGGTTTAGCCTTGGCATATCAACCATCCAATGGTCATGCTTGGCTTAGCTTCGTCCAACGGAGCCCCGTTCGGTCCCGGTTTCGGCTCACCGAGAGTCCCGCTCCCGAGACCCGAAAAATCAAAAAAATTTCAAAATTTACAGATTTGAAATAATTTTCAAAAATTCATTTTACATGCATTAAATCCATAAACAAAAATTTAAAACATGTTATCAAACAATCTAGCAAAACAATATGCCAAAAACGAAACTTTCAAGCAAAACCAAAACTTTGAACACCGTCTTGTGAATCCCAAAAGTAGCACGTCTTTGATACCACTGTTGGGTCTCGAGGTAGGATTGGAGATGAACCAACTCGCAGCGGAAAATCAATGAAAACCAAGAAACGATTAAAACCATGAAACAACTAACAAAGAATGGATTCGCAAGAGAAAAATTCATCACTAGTGTTGGGTCTCGATGTCGTGGACATGTTAAACACAAAATGCAGTGGAAGATTAACCACGAATCAATCGAGATGAATCTACCAAATATGAAAAACAAGTCTGAAAATTCAGCAAAGGTTTGTGTACATCACCTTTGCAGATGGCTCATCTTTCAACTCGTGTATCTCCAAAACGAACCGTTGAAACGCGAATCCCTTCAGACACATTGAAGACCCATATGTGGAGAACGTTCACTCCAAAAATCAGCTTCATCGGACATCGGATGAACCTCCGATCGAGCTCTTGAAAGTGACTGATTGGACAAAACTGTGCTGAAAATCAGCACCCTCTACTTGTCCGATGTTGATTCAATAACACCAAACTTTGAATGGCTTGAGCCCCTTTGACGCCTACGTATCCTTAACGGAATCAAAGCCAACGTAGTTCTTGAGTTTGTAAACTCAAGAACATGCAACAACGGAACTTGGAGCTTCTTGGAGGAGTTTGCAAAGATGAGAGAGAACTACTCCTTTTGCTGAAATTTTCTTCTCTTATTTTCATGTTTTATGTCTTGCCAACACCCCTTGCATGTAGACTAAAGTGGAAGTGGTCATCTCACTTAATCTACATCAAGTTGCCAAGTGTCCATGCTACTTTGCATGGTAGACTTAATAAACTAAGCTAGTTTATTAACTAGTGGAAAGTGGGTCCAACCCACTTAGTTTAACAAGACCACTTAGTCAACCTTTTGACCTTTGGTTCTTGTTGGGCCTAGCCCATGTGGTCCGGTCATGGGCATCTCCGAGAGAGCCCATATCTAGCCCGTCCACTATGGCAATTCCCGACACGACTCCCTCCAAGCCAATCCACTTGCGTTCTTATCGAGTTACAAACTTATGGTGTGACCCTTAGGTCTATGCATGTCGGTAAGATCAACGTAAAATCTCATTTTACTTGATCTTACTAATGTGGCGACTGACGAGACTTAGTATCGCCCGACCCTGCATAACGAATCGCCCCCTATCGATTCTGACCTTTCAGCCGTTCTTGTCATTATCCCTTATCACTGATATCCTGATTGAGATAAGGCATAGAGTCGTCATCCTTCTTATCCTCAATCACTGTTCCTTGATATGTGCGATGACTGACCCTTATGATATCCCATATCATACGCATGGCCATGCTTTTCCCGTCAGTCACTCTCGATCAAGCAGCCGTGAACTAGATATCTTTCTCATACCGTAGTATGATGGATACATCCCTTAGCCGCCTATCATGTCACTCATGCAGTCATTCCCCAAGCCAATCCTGGCCGTTATGGAAGCCTAGTCACGGTGCAACGTTGGGCTTTCAGGTCAAACTTGGTTGTTTACTGCATAGCAATCATATAGACTCCTCGGTCTAAGGATACCTGACAAGCAACGAATCTGAACATGTTCATGACTCAATCTATGGAACATATCCAGGTCGGGTCGTCCAACATCATGTCCCACACATGATGTCTATGATCAGACTCCGGAAACCTTTCCAATGACCAATAGAACGTAAGCCATCAAGAGTCATCTTTCATACTAGTCGCTTCTAGTGAAGACTATTGACTAGGGACCCCGTCGAGTGTGATCCATCATGATCTATGGTTCTATTGGGCATAGATCGGAAACACATACGACATATTACTCCAACACTTAAGTAATATCAAAAGCCGCTTTGTTATATTGCCAACGATGATATTTACATTTGGACATTTACGATTGGGCTACGGGCATAAATGCTAACAATCTCTCACTTTCCCTAGCTCTAATCTAAATTCCAATATAATCCCATTGCCTTATTAGTCTCTCGTGCTTGGGCAACGAGAGTGCTTTGGCCAACGGGTCGGCTATGATATCATCCGTTGGAATATACGTGATCTTCACATCACCTCTGTTCAGAATCTCTCTGATTAGGTGATATCCCCGCAGTACATGTTTGGATTTGTTTTGCGATCTGGGCTCTTTAGCTTGAGAACTGGCCCTAGTGTTGTTGCAAAGTCGGTTCACCTGGCTTAGGCGGGTTTTTAATTACGCCTAACCCTGCCGTGAATTTCCAAATCCATATAGCCTCCTTGGCTGCCCCTCCAACTGCTATGTACTCGGCCTCTGTCGTGGAGTCAACGACGGTATCTTGCTTCACGCTCTACCAGCTGACAGCACCGTCAATCAGCGTAAACAGATGTCCTGACTGACTTCTAAAGTCATCTTAATCTGTTTGGAAACTAGCGTCAACATCCATTAATGACTAGTTCAGACTCATCCTTCCCCAAGGTTCAGACTGATGTCTGCTGGTACAAAACAAGGCATACAAGACATCCAGTCTCGTATATGTCATGCATATATGATCGATCCTGCCCCTCCCAGGCGCATGGGATTCGCGTCATCCTTTTCAGCTCATCAGGTGTTTTAGGACACTGAGTCTTGCTGAAATTAATGCCATGACGGGTGGGTAAGAATCCTTTCTTTGAATCGAGCATTGAGAACCTACTCAATGCATTGTTCACATAGGTGCTTTGACTTAACCCCAAGACTCTCTTGGTGCGATCTCTATATATCTTAATCCTTAAGATATAAGCAGACTCGCCTAAGTCCATCGCGAAACACGTCCCCTCCAAGCTTTTGGTCTCGTTTAAAACAGGGACGTCGATTCCGATAAGTAGTATGTTATCGACATACAGCACCAGAAAGGCAATCTTACTCCCACTAGCCTTCTTGTAAACGCAAGGCTCATTTTCGTTCTTGACAAAGCCGAATCCAATCACAGCTTCATCAAAACTAAGATTCCAACTCCTAGAAGCTTGTTTCAATCCACAAATGGATTTTAGCAACTTATAAATCTATCCCTTATTCTTCGGATCGTCAAAACCTTCGGGCTGAGACATAAAACGTCTTCAGTCAAATTCTCGTTTAAAAGCGGTTTTGATATCCACTTGCCATATCTCGTAATCAAGATACGAGACCATGTCAAGAAGAATCTAGATAGATTTGACCATAGCCACTGGTGAGAAGGTTTCCTCATAGTCAATCCACAAGATCTGCCTATAACCTTTTGCAACCAGTCGGGCTTTGTAGGTCAGAGGCTTGCCATCCATATCTATCTTCACCTTGAAGATCTATTTGCATCCGATGGTGCTCACACCATCGATGGGATCAACCAGTTCCCAGACTTGGTTATCCGACATGGATTGCATTTCCTCCATCATGGCTCCCAGCCATAACTCGGAGTCGGGCCCATCCACGGATTCATGGAAAGGTGGTTGGATCCTCATGATCCACCATTAGCTCACTGTCACCTCCATACACAAAACAACCATATCTCGAAGGTGGGTGACTAATCCTTCCAGTTTGCCTCGGATCTTCAGGAATTGTTAAAGGAATTGGTTCTTGCTCTACGACCCTTTCAGGGTCCTCTACTGGGTTGTCATGTGGCTTAGAGGCATCTGTACCATCTTGAACTTCTTCTAGATGTACAACCCTCCCACTGACATCTTTGAAAACAAAATCCCTTTGCACAAAGACCCCATCCGAGTGACGAACACCATGTTCTCACTGGGTTTGTAGAAGTAGTATCCCCTTGTTTCCTTGAGATACCCCACGAAGCTGGATTTCTTAGATCTTGGTTCGAGCTTAATGTGAACTAACCGCTTCACATAAGCCTCGCAACCCTAAATCTTTAGGAAGGACAAAACGGGCCTCCCCCCGTGCCATATCTCTGAAATGGTGTCCCTTCCACAACCTTCGTAGGAGCCCGATTCAAAATTAATGTGGTCGTCTCCGGAGCAAAACCCTAGAAAGAGATAGGGAGATCAGTCCAACTGACCATGGATCAGACCATTGTCCAATAATGTCCGATTTCTCCGTTCGGCTACACCTCTCAACTACGATGTCCCAGGAGGAGTCCATTCCGAAGGATCCCATTCTCTCTTAGATGATCTAAAAACTCTGTAGTTAAGTATTCTCCTCCTCGATCCAATCGAAGAGCCTTAATACTTTTCTCGTGCTAGTTTTCTACTTCCGTCTTGAACTCTTTGAATTTATCAAAAGTTTTAGACTTATGTCTGATCGAATAGACATAATCATATTTACTGCAACCATCGTTAAATGTGATAAAGTAGCTAAAACCCCTCTTGGCAAACGAACTTATTGGTCTACACATCCGAGTTTATCATTCCAATAATTCACCCGCCCTTTCACCGCGATTGATGAAGGGCGCTTTAGTCATTTTGCTCAACAAACAAGCCTTGCATTTATTATTCGTGGACATGTTAAACACAAAATGCAGCGGAAGATTAACCACGAATCAATCGAGATGAATCTACCAAATATGAAAAACAAGTCTGAAAATTCAGCAAAGGTTTGTGTACATCACCTTTGCAGATGGCTCATCTTTCAGCTCGTGTATCTCCAAAACGAACCGTTGAAACGCGAATCCCTTCGGTCACATTGAAGACCCATATGTGGAGAACGTGTACTCCAAATATCAGCTTCATCGGACATCGGATGAACCTCCGATCGAGCTCTTGAAAGTGACTGGTCGGACAAAACTGTGCTGAAAATCAGCACCCTCTACTTGTCCGATGTGTTAGTCTTAGTGCCCGTAGTTCAATCCTAAATGTCCAAATGTATATATCATCGTTAGCAATAAAATTAAAGCGGCTTTATATTACTTATGTGTTGGAGTAATATATCGATGTGTGCTCTGATCTATGCCCACCATGCGATTAGAACCATAGATCGAGATAGATCACACTCGATGGGTCCCTAGTCAACAAAGCTTCACTAGAAGCGACTAGTATGAAAGATGACTCTTTATGGCTTACGTTCTGTTAGTCATTGGAATGGGATTCCGGAGTCTGATCATAGATATCATGTGGGACATGATATTGGACGACCCGCCCTGAATATGTGCCATTGATTAAGTCATGAACATATTCAGTGTTGTAGCTTGTTATGTATCCTTAGACCAAGGAGTCTTTGTGATCGCTATGTAGTCAACAACTGAGTTTGACCTGAGCCTAACGTTGTCCGTAACAGGGCTTCCATAACGGCCAGGATTGGCTTGGGGACGGGCTACATGAGTGACACGAAAGACGGCTAAGGGATTTATCCCTCATACTGAGGTATGAGAAAGATATCTGTTCTCGGCCGCTTGATCGAGAGTGACTGAAAGAATAGCATGGCCATGCACATGATACTGGGTATCATATCTTTAGTCATCTCACATATCAAGGAACATTGATTGAGAATAATAAGGATGACGGCTCTATGCCTTATCTCAATCAGGATATCAGAGATAAAAGGATAATGACAGGGACGACGGAAAGGTTAGAATCGACAGGGTCGATTCGTTATGTAGTGTCAGGCAATACTAAAGTCTCGTTAGTTGCCACTTAAATAGGATCAAGTAAAATGGGATTTTACGTTGATCTATTGACATGCATAAACCTAAGGGTCACACCGGAGGATGAAACTCATTGACACATTTATGGAGAATGGCCAAAAGAGAGTTGTCTCGGGACATGACCAAAACTGGGTTTTGGGTCATGTGCCCGTAAGTGAATAGGACTTTACGGATCGAGACAAGGCTTGGAGTCTTGGGATTGATCGCGTCGGATAATGTTGGACATTTCCGGTATGGAAGGCATGGAGGCGATGAGCGAATCACGGGACCTCGTTGGAAATGGCCACGGGCCATGTTCCAAGAGGCCCATGAAAGGCCCATGCAACCAAGGCCCATGGAACTAATTAATCAAGTCTTGATTAATTAGTACTAAGTAAGCAAGACAAGGATTAAGGTGTTGGTGATTCACCACCTAACCCAATCTTGTCTTGCCATACTTTGTCCTATTTACACCTTACTTGACACCATACTTGTCCCGTGCCTTTAGTTGGACAAGTATGGGTTTTGTTATGTTTAAGTCATCTTTTTTCAACATAACAAAGACAAGACAAGAATAGGAAACACATTTTCTCTCCCTCTTCTATGGCCATTTCGGGTTTGGCTAGTTTCCTCCTCCATTTTTGTGTTCTTGAGTCCTCAAAGAGAAGAACTACGTGGCTTTGATTCCCATGTGGATATGTAGGCGTCTTGGAGACTCAAGCCAATCATTCGTTAACCGGTGTTCTTGTTTTGGTAAGAGATAGTGCTGAATTTTTCTCTTGTGAATCCATTATTTGTTAGTTGTATCATGTTTTTAATCGTCTCTTGGTTTTTATTGATTTTCCGCTGCGAGTTGGTTCATCTCCAACCCTACCTCGAGACCCAACACGATGTTGGTTCAATAACACCAAACTTTGAATGGCTTGAGCCCCTTGGACGCCTACGTATCCTTAACGGAATCAAAGCCAATGTAGTTCTTGAGTTTGTAAACTCAAGAACATGCAACAATGGAACTTGGAGCTTCTTGGAGGAGTTTGCAAAGATGAGAGAGAACTACTCCTTTTGCTGAAATTTTCTTCTCTTATTTTCATGTTTTGTGTCTTGCCAACACCCCTTGCATGTAGACTTAAGTGGAAGTGGTCATCTCACTTAATCTACATCAAGTTGCCAAGTGTCCATGCTACTTTTCATGGTAGACTTAATAAACTAAGCTAGTTTATTAACTAGTGGAAAGTGGGTCCAACCCACTTAGTTTAACAAGACCACTTAGTCAACCTTTTGACCTTTAGTTCTTGTTTGGCCTAGCCCATGTGGGCTGGTCATGGTCCTCTCCAAGAGAGCCCATACCGAGCCCACCATGCTAGCCCGTCCACTATGGAAATTCCCGACACGACTCCCTCCAAGCCAATCCACTTGCGTTCTTATCGAGTTACAAACTTATTGTGTGACCCTTAGGTCTATGCATGTCGGTAAGATCAACGTAAAATCCCATTTTACTTGATCTTACTAATGTGGCGACTGACGAGACTCAGTATCGCTCGACCCTGCATAACGAATCGCCCCCTGTCGATTCTGACCTTTCAACCGTCCTTGTCATTATCTCTTATCACTGATATCCTGATTGAGATAAGGCATAGAGCCGTCATCCTTCTTATCCTCAATCACTGTGCCTTGATATGTGAGATGACTGACCCTTATGATATCCCATATCATGCGCATGGCCATGCTTTTCCCGTCAGTCACTCTCGATCAAGCGGCCGTGAACTAGATATCTTTCCCATACCGTAGTATGATGGATACATCCCTTAGCCGCATATCATGTCACTCATGCAGTCATTCCCCAAGCCAATCATGGCCGTTATGGAAGCCCAGTCACGGTGCAACGTTGGGCTTTCAGGTCAAACTTGGTTGTTTACTGCATAGCAATCATATAGACTCCTCGGTCTAAGGATACCTGACAAGCAACGACTCTGAACATGTTCATGACTCAATCTATGGAACATATCCAGGTCGGGTCGTCCAACATCATGTCCCACACATGATGTCTATGATCAGACTCCGGAAACCTTTCCAATGACCAATAGAACGTAAGCCATCAAGAGTCATCTTTCATACTAGTCGCTTCTAGTGAAGACTATTGACTAGGGACCCCGTCGAGTGCGATCCATCCTGATCTATGGTTCTATTCACATAGTGGGCATAGATCGGAAACACATACGACATATTACTCCAACACTTAAGTAATATCAAAAGTCGCTTTGTTATATTGCCAACGATGATATTTACATTTGGACATTTACGATTGGGCTACGGGCATAAATGCTAACAACTAGTTCTTACCAAAACAAGAACACCGGGTAACAAATGATTGGCTTGAGTCTCCAAGACGCCTACGTATCCACATGAGAATCAAAGCACCGTAGTTCTTCTCTTTGAGGACTCAAGAACACAAAAACGGAGGTGGAAACTAGCCAAACCCGAAATTACCATGGAGAGGAGGGAGAAGTTGTGTTTCCTATTCTTGTCTTGTGTTTGTTATGTTGAAAAAAGATGACTTAAACATAACAAAACCCATACTTGTCCAACTAAAGGCATGGGACAAGTAAGGTGTCAAGTAAGGTGTAAATAGGACAAAGTATGGCAAGACAAGATTAGGTTAGGTGGTCAATCACCAACACCTTAATCCTTGTCTTGCTTATTTAGTACTAATTAATCAAGACTTGATTAATTAGTTGCATGGGCCTTGGTTGCATGGGCCTTTCATGGGCCTCTTGGAACATGGCCCGTGGCCGTTTCCAACGAGGTCTCGTGATTCGCTCATCGCCTCCAAGCCTTCCATACTGGAAATGTCCAACATTATCCAACGCGATAAATCCCAAGACTCCAAGCCTTGTCTCGATCCGTGAAGTCCTATTCACTTACGGGCACATGACCCAAAACCTAGTTTTGGTCATGTCCCGAGACAACTCCCTTTTGGCCATTCTTCATAAATGTGTCAATGAGTTTCACCCTCCGGTGTGACCCTTAGGTTTATGCATGTCAATAGATCAATGTAAAATCTCATGTTACTTGATCCTATTTAAGTGGCAACTAACGAGACTTTAGTATTGCCTGACACTGCATAACGAATCGACCCTGTCGATTCTAACCTTTCCGTCGTCCCTGTCATTATCCTTTTATCTCCGATATCTTGATTGAGATAAGGCATAGAGCCGTCATCCTTATTATTCTCAATCACTGTTCCTTGATATGTGAGATGACTGAATATATGATACCCAATATCGTGTGCATGGCCATGCTGTTATTTCAGTCACTCTCGATCAAGCGGCCGAAAACCGATATCTTTCCCATACCTCAGTATGAGGGATAAATCCCTTAGCTGTCTTTCGTGTCACTCATGTAGCCCGTCCCCAAGCCAATCCTGGCCGTTATGGAAGCCCTGTTACGGACAACGTTAGGCTCAGTTCAAACTCAGTTGTTGACTACATAGCAATCAGAAACACTCCTTGGTCTAAGGATACATGACAAGCTATGACACTGAATATGTTCATACCTTAATCTATGGCGCATATTCAGGGCGGGTCGTCTAATATCATGTCCCACATGATATCTATGATCAGACTCCGGAATCCCATTCCAATGACTAACAGAACGTAAGCCATAAAGAGCCATCTTTGATACTAGTTGCTTCTAGTGAAGCTTTGTTGACTAGGGACCCATCGAGTGTGATCTATCTCGATCTATGGTTCTATTCGCATTGTGGGCATAGGTTAGAGCACACATCGATATGTTACTCCAACACATAAGTAATATAAAGCCGCTTTAATTTTATTGCAAACGATGATATATACATTTGGACATTTAGGATTGAACTACGGGCACTAAGACTAACAGTGGGGGGGGGGGGGGGGGGGGGGGGGGGGAAGTTAATTCAGGCAACTCTGTATTTTTTGGAGGATATATGGATATCTGAAGTCCCTCTCAAAACTTTATTTCAAAGAATGTATCATCTCAGTAACCAGAAGAAGGCTTTGGTCTCTAGTTGTTGGTCAAATGGGGTGTGGGTTTTATACTTCAGAAGAGATTTGAGGGGTTGGGAATGAGATCAATTCCATCTGCTTTGTCAGGTTATCAATACAAGATTGACCCTCAATGACAATGAAGATGTGGTTACTTTTAGGGCTGATAAAAAGGGATTCTGTTAGAAAAATGTATCAACTGCTTGACAGGCAACATGACTTGAGTTTGAACTGGCCAAAATTGCTATGGACTCCAATTTTACCTCTTAAGGTGGCTGCCTTCTCCTGGCTAGTATGTATGCAAGCAGTCCCTACTAAATGCTTTGTAGGGTCCAGGGGCATTTTTTCTGATAATATTTGGTGTGCCTACTGTCAAGAACATCCTGAAGAATTAGATCATTTATTTCTGGGGTGTAATTATGCTTGGGAAGTTTGGAATTCTATTCTAAAGTGGTGGAACATAGTAACTGTCATGCCAGACAACATTAAAGACTGGTTTTGTGCCTGCAAAAACTTGGGTCCTCAGAAGAATAAATCACACTGGAGCTGGTTATGTGCTATTGTTATATGGAGAATCTGGCTTAGTAGAAACAAGTTAATTTTTAACAAGGTTTTGGATCATCCTGACACTATTGCCTACAGGATAAATACTTCTCATGTGAGTAAGACTGTTTTTCACAGCCAAGGATGGAGTTTGAGTAGCTAGCGTGATCAAGTGGAGAACGTTTAAGCAAAGATTGTGTTTTAGGGAACGGTTAAAGACAACGCAGAGCCGACAGAAGAGTTTTGCGGACAGAAAACCTCGAACGCTTGAGTTTGCCGTCGGTGATTACGTATTTCTGAGGTTGAGTCCGAATAAGGGTCGTATACGGTTCCAACGTGACGAAGGCAAGTTGGCCCCGCAACTTATCGAATCCTTCGAGGTTCTGGGCAGAATTAGAGCCGCTGCCTCTCGGCCTCCACGTTTCCAACTACGGAAGTACACCGCAGATCCCTTGCTTGTGGGGTTTGACCGGACGTTACCTGAGATAGGGTCAAGTGGAGCGTGTCCATTTTACATTTCGGGGACGAAATTCCTTTAAGGGGGGTAGACTGTAAAGACCTGGAAAATTAATAGTTTAAATTACGGCTTTAAGACGTCGGAGTTAGAAAACAGACCGGATTTTTTGGAACGAGGGCGAAACGAAATGGAAAAAAAAAAAGGTAAAGGGCTGACCCGACCAGACCCGAAGGCCCGGCCAAGCCAGGCCCGCCCCGTTTGGGTTCTTCTCCTTAGATTGGGCCGTGCGGCCCAATAACCGTCTGAGGCCCAAGCATAGCAACAGGCCCGCGTATAAAAGGCGTTGTTAGGGTTTCAGACCCCATTTCGCGTATGTCTCCTTCTTCGAACCTCTCGCCAATCCACCCCCTCTGCAACCAAAACCTAACGCCCGACCTTCGCCCTCATGCCCATCTCTCTTCTTCCCTGAGTCAGCCCGCCTCCACCCATCACTCCTTCATCTCCGACCCTCCCGTCCGCCTCCCATCTCGACTCCAACCATCACAACCTCGCCGAACCCCTCCCTCTCTCGATCCAGACTTCCTCAGCTCCACCGCCCCTCTTCCTCCCCTCACGTTCTCTGTTGGATCCAAGCCGCCAAAACCAAGCTCCGCCGCTCCCTAGTTCAGCCCGAGCTCGCCGTAAACCTCTCCTTTCGTCATTTCAGCCCGAGCTCTCTACGGCCGCACCATCGTCCACGCGCCGCCGAGCTTCCCACCAGCGCCGTCGTTCTCGCCAGATCTGAGACGGGAACCGTCTCACCGTCCAGATCTGAGGCGAGAAGACCCGCCTTACTCCACCGCGCCACACCCATCCCCGTCTCCGTCCTCTTTCACCTACGGTGAGTTCGCAACCACCGTGAGGCTGGTCGCCGGCATCTCCGCCAGTGATCGGCCATTTTTTTTTGGACCCGAACCCCCCTTTGTTCTCCTTCTATTCCCTTGTTCTTCCCGAGAATTGGATCTGTTCGGGTGGAATCACAATCAAGGAAATTAAACAGAAAAAGAATTTTAAACAAAAGGGATTTTAAATGGGAAAAAGAGTTAGCATACAAAGAAATTAAAGTCAGATTTAAATTAAGACGGTTCTGGACTGTTGAACGGATTTGGAACCGGACGTTTGTTTTGGACGTTAAAGTCGAACTTAAAACGTGGCAAAGAGAGAACGATGAATCGGACCTTGGGAACCGTGCCTCGGGAAACGTGCACCGGTTCTGTGCTCGGGTACTCGAGCCCGATTCGTCGTTTAATTCCGCTCTTCAACCGTTCGTGTTTAAAAAGACATCTTGTTGTTTATTCTGGACTATACCGGTTCTGAGTGCAAGTTTTAACTGTTAAAAACTAGATTGGACTCCGCCCGAGAGCTTGGACTTCGCCCGAGAAGACGAAGACCACTCCGGAACACGTGTGAAGAACGGAGGAGAGGCAAATCGACTTTACAGCAGAGTATTATTAGAGGAAGACCACAAGGTAGGGAAAGTCTTAACTTCTTAATTAAACGCTTAGTATGCGTGTTAGGATAATGAAATCGGAAAGGTCCTAGAATTGCCTATAGGATGCGAATAACTAGAACAATCGTCTTTCAATTACTAATAAATGGATGTGTCTAGAACGCATGCTTAGGATGAGAACGACTAGTGTAACTCGCTTTCAATACTTGGGAATTGATTTACTAGTAGAGAGGCCGTGATGAGCCCTCGAATTAGTTGTTGTGCTAGGTTCACATGCTTGGTTGCTAGTTATTAGGATAATCAAGAGTCTAATGAAACTAGTTTAATTTTATGTCGATTGGTGGATTGTTTACTTGCTTGGTTGAGTGATTGCGTGTTGAATTACTTGTTTGATTGAACGGATGATCGAGTATGACTGGTTGTACCAAGGGGTACAATCAGGTGATCGATGTACCGATGGTTCGTGACAGGTAAGTATATGGTAAGTGTGGAGTGTTATTGGATGTCTTTGCTGTGATGAAAGTGTGATTTGAGAAGTGTTCGTTGATGGATGAATTATAGTGCTTGTTTCCTTATTCTTATTCTTGAAATGTTTGTTTGTTCGGTTCGGTACTACACCGGGGGGGGGGGGGGGGGGGGTAATCCGGTGCCGTTATGGTGGTTGGAGTTTGACAGATACTGTGAGATATTGGTGGAGTATTAGAGCCTGAGGGCATTGGTTATTGAATATTGTGAGGATTGATTATTGGAGCCTGAGGGCATTGGTTATTGGATATTATAAGGATTGGTTATTGGATACTACGGGGATTGATTATTGGAGCCTGAGGGCATTGGTTACTGGACCCGGTGGAGCATTTGGATGGTTTACCTTGTGAGGATTAGTTATTGGTTGATTCACCCAAGTGTATGCGCCCTACGGGAGTATTACCATGGTTCCCTATGACAGATGGTCCCTTGGAGACGTTTCAGAGGATCCCGATGATATGCGCCCTCCTAGGGACGTTTCCGGTATTCTCGATGTTATACGTCTTTGCGACGTTATGCGTCTCCTCTGGACCGAGGGAAAATCCGATATGACACAGAGAGTATTGTGGATCGGAGGGTGGCGACTACATGCCCCACGACATTATTCTACTTGTCCCGATGACATATGGTCTTTTGGATACGTTTCCGAGAATCCCGATGATATGCGTCCTCCTAGGGATGTTTCCGGCATTCTCGACGTTATACGTCTTTGCGGCGTTATGCGTCTCCTCTGGACCGAGGGAAAATCTGACATGATACAACGAGTATTGTGGATCGGAGGGTGGCTGTCACGCCTCAATTTCAGTAAACCGAACTCAGGACGTGAACTTTTAAAACAATAAAACAATTTGAAACCTTTTACATTAAATCACTTTGAAATCACCAATTGTTCAACAAAATAAAAGTTGCAACTGAAAACACGTCCTAACAAGTGGACAAAAGTACAAGGTATCCGTCACTAGACTCAAAAGACAAAACCCGGACTCCGCTCCTAGCTCCACAAGCTTCGAGAGCTTCCCTAGTCCGTCCTGTGATCAGTACCTGTAGGAAAAGCAGCTAGGGGTGAGTGTTCGCTCACCACCACAGATAAAAGACTGACTACGGCATAATTAGCAGACAATGCCGGTAACACCAACAACAAAGTCAACTCCGGGGATCACCGTCCCCACATCAAGTACTCTGACTGACAACCACCCACGGTGACCTTCCTCGAACGACTCAACACTCAAACATGTAAGTAGACCGACACAACAATCAAGACCTCTTCGAAGGAAACAAAAGAAACTACGCAACACCAAACAAGATCACAAGGGATCGCACACCAAACAAGATCACAAAGGATCGCAAACCAGCTGTTCAGTAACCAATTCTATTTCTCTTGCTCTTTCCAATCCCAGTCGGGCCAGGCGGTCGACCTGTCAGTAACCATCTATGTATCTCGCCCTTTCTAATCCCAGTCGGTCCAGGCGGTCGACCTGTCTCAGTAACCTCTCTGTCCTTCGCTCTTTCCAACACAAAGTCGGTCCAGGCAGTCGACCTGTCTTACAACTTCTCTGTCCCTCGCTCTTTCCAACACAAAGTCGGTCCAGGCAGTCGACCTGTCTTACAACTTCTCTGTCCCTCGCTCTTTCCAACACAAAGTCGGTCCAGGCAGTCGACCTGTCTTACAACTTCTCTGTCCCTCGCTCTTTCCAACACAAAGTCGGTCCAGGAAGTCGACATGTCTTACTACTTCTCTGTCCCTCACTCTTTCCGATCCCAGTCGGTCCAGGCAGTCGACCTGTCTCAGTAACCTCTCTCACTCAAGTAACCACAATCACAATCACAAGCAAGTTCAACAAACAGCAACAACACAGGTTCAGCACTCCACAGGCACTCATGGTCACCCAAGACACCAACCACAAAACACGGACTCAACAGCCCCACGGGCACTCACGGCCTCCCAAGACACACCAACGATAAAGACACGGGTTCAACAACCCCACAGGCACTCACGGCCTCCCAAGACACACCAACGATAAAGACACGGGTTCAACAACCTCACAGGCACTCTCGGCCTCCCAAGACACACCAACAGTAACTCACAGGTTCAACAACCCCACGGGCACACACGGCCTCCCCAAATACCAACAGTCAAACACGGGCCCTCATGGCCACCCAAGACTCAACAGTCAAACACGGGCTCTCATGGCCACCCAAGACTCGACAGTCAAGCATGGGCTCTCATGGCCACCCAAACACAATTAATAACACGGGCTCTCATGGCCACCTAAGACTCGACAGTCAAACACGGGCTCTCATTGCCACCCAAACACAATTAATAACACGGGCTCTCATGGCCACCCAAGACTCAACAGTCAAACACGGGCTCTCAAGGCCACCCAAGACACCAATAAACAAACAACCTCCGGCTTAACCAAAGACTCCACCAGTCCTAATATCAACAAGTTCACAAACAACCTCCGGGCATGGTCATATGCTTCCAGTAATTCTAATATCGCTAAGTTCTCTGTTCCTACGAAACTACTAAGTGTCACATTTGGTTGCGAGGCTTATGTGAAACATTTGGTTTCGACTAAGCTCGAACCAAGATCTGAGATATGCACCTTCGTGTGGTATCCCAAAGCAACAAGGGGATACTATTTCTACAATCCCAGTGAGAACATGGTGTTCGTCGCTTGGGGTGGGGTCTTTATGGAAAAGAAGTTTTGTTTCCAAAGACGTCATTGGGAGGACTGTGCATCTCGAAGAAATTCAGGATGGTACAGATCTGTCTAAACCAATTGACAACCCAGTAGAAAGGAGCCAGAGATTGTCGTAGAGTGAGAACCAATTCCTGTTACAATTCCGGAAGGTCCAAGGCGATTTGAAAGGGTCAATCTTCCACCTCCAAGATATGGTATCCGGAGGTGACAATGAAGTCATGGTGGATCACGATGATCCAGCCACCTTTCAAGAAGTCGTGGATGGGCCCAACTCCGAGTTATGGCTGGGAGCCATGAGGGAGGAAATGCAATCCATGTCGGACAACCGAGTCTGGGAACCGGTTGATCCCATCAATGGTGTGAGGACCATCGGATGCAAATGGATCTTCAAGGTGAAGATGGACATGGACAACAACCCTCTGACCTACAAAGCTCAACTGGTGGCGAAAGGTTATAGGCAGATCCAATGGATTGACTATGAGGAAACCTTCTCCCTAGTGGCTATGGTCAAAATCGATCCAAATTCTTCTTGACATAACTGCGTATCATAATTACGAGATATGACAAGTGGATGTCAAAACCGCTTTCCTAAATAGAAATTTGACTGAGTACGTTTGTATGTCTCGGCCCAAAGGTTTTGACGATCCGAAGAATATGGGAAAGATTTATAAGTCGTTGAAATCCATTTATGGATTGAAACGAACTTCTCGGAGTTGGATCCTTCGTTTTGATGAAGTTGTAATTGGATTTGGCTTAATCAAGAACGAGGATGAATATTGCGTTTATAAGAAGGCTAGTGGGAGCAAGATTACCTTTCTGGTTCTCATTGAAAACGACATCACAACCTTGCACGAGACTAAAGCTTGGTTGAGGAAGTGTTTTTCAATAAAGGACTTAGGCGATGCTTCTTATATCTTTAGGATTAAGATATGTAGAGATCGCACCAAGAGGGTCTTGGATTTAAGTCAGGGAACCTATGTGAACAAGGCATTGAGTAGGTTCTTAATGCTCAATTCAAAGAAAGGACTCTTACCCACTAGTCATGACATTCATCTCAGCAAGACTCAGTGTCCTAAGACACCTAATGAGCTGAAAAGGATGATGAGAATCCTATGCGCCTGGGGGCAGGATCGATCATATATGCCATGACATGTATGAGACCGGCTGTCTCGTAAGCCTTATGTTGTACCAGTAGACATCAGTCTAACCCGAGAAAGATGATGTTGAACTAGTCGTCGAAGGATGAGTAGACGTTAATTTTCCAAGACAAATCCAGATGACTTTAGAAGTCAGTGAGGATATGTGTTTATGCTGAATGGCAGAGCTTTAGCTGGGAGAGCGTAAAGCAAGATACCATTGCCGAATCTACAACAGAGGCCAAGTACATGGATGCTGCAGAGGCAGCTAAGGAGGCTATGTGAATTTGGAAATTCACGGCAGGGTTGGATGTAATTAAAAACCCATCCAGCCCGGTGAATCCATTTTGCGACAACACAAGGGCCATTGCGCAAGCTAAAAGCCCAGATCGCATAACAAATCCAAAGAGAAGAACTACGTGGCTTTGATTCCCATGTGGATACGTAGGCGTCTTGGAGACTCAAGCCAATCATTCGTTAACCGGTGTTCTTGTTTTGGTAAGAAATAGTGCTGAATTTTTCTCTTGTGAATCCATGCTTTGTTAGTTGTTTCATGGTTTAATCGTCTCTTGGTTTACATTGATTTTCCGCTGCGAGTTGGTTCATCTCCAACCCTACCTCGAGACCCAACAGTGGTATCAGAGCCGTGCTACCTTCGGGATTCACAAGACGGTGTTCAAAGTTTCGGTTTTGCTTGAAAGTTTCGTTTTTGGCATGTTGTTTTGCTAAGTTGTTTGATAACATGTTTTAAATTCTTGTTTATGGATTTAATGCATGTAAAATGAATTTTTGAAAATTATTTCAAATCTGGAAATTTTGAAAAAAATTTGATTTTTCGGGTCTCGGGAGCGGGATCTCGGGGAGCCGAAACCGGGACCGAACGGGGCTCCGTTGGACGGAGCTAGGCCAAGCATGACCATTGGATGGTTGATATGCCAAGGCCAAACCGTTTTGTTAGTTATGACGAGTTTGGAACCGTCATGACGAACTCGAAGATCAAATGTTCAAAAGTTTCAATTTTGAACGGTTTCGATAAACCGAGCATCAAAATTTTTCGAAACTTGGCTATTAATTAAAACCGGAAAATCACATGATGTTTGATAACCTGCTTGTTTGATAACACGATGTGTGATGTGATGTTGGCATGGTGTACATAATAGCCCCGAGCTCGATTTAATTATTTATCGCTTTTCACGGCCTGCGAGCCGTTAAAGTTAGCGTGTAATTATTCTTTCAAGGTGTGGTCGTCGAACCACTTGTTTGTAATATTTATTTATTCCCGACCTGCGAGTCGTGAAGAATATGTCCTTGACAAGGCTGTCTCTAAGACCATATCAGAGTTACATGAAGTGTCATTAACTGCTGAGAAGAATATATCAGGGATCTGGGATCCAAGGATATTCTGATGGTCAACAAGGGAATTGGAAGTGGCAAGGGCTGGGCCCATGCGCACTTGGCAGGAAAGATGAGACACATGAGAATGTCTGCTTCTACTGCCAACAGCCTGGTCATTGGAACCGGGATTACAGGAAGTTCACGGCTGATCTGAAGAAGGGCAGTGGGACTGCGCCTTCATCAAATAGCCTGGATGATCTGAAGAAGGGCAGTAGGACTGCGCCTTCATCAGGAAACCTGGATGATCTAAGGAAGGGCGGTGGGACCGTGCCTTGTCTTAGTATTGTATAATGTATATTGCATACCTACTTTTAGTAGGAATATTATATCTGTATCCGTGTTTGACAAGCAAGGATATAATGTTAATATTGGAAATTGAGTTTTCAATGTTCTATGCAATGATATGTTTTATACCAGTACTGACATGGTTGGAGGATTGTACATATTAGATATGGGTAACAATGCCTCAAGTTCTATATATTCCGTTAATACCAAGAGGTCTAAATCCAACGATTTAAACCTAACTCTGTTATGGTACTGTCATTTGGGTCGCATAAACAAGAAGCGCCTATCAGCACTTCAGAAGTGCGGGCTTTCAGGTTCATTCGAATTCCATTCGATCGATAGGTGCAAGGTTTGTTTGATGGGAAAAATGACTAAAGTGCCCTTTATCGATCGCGATGAAAGGGCGGGTGAATTATTGGGGCTGATACACTCGAATGTGTGTAGATCAATAAGTTCACTTGCCAGGAGGGGTTTTAGCTACTTTATCACATTTACTGATGATTACAGTAAATATGGTTATGTCTATTCGGTGAGACATCAGTCTGAAGCTTTTGATAAATTCAAAGAGTTTAAGACTATAGTAGAAAACCAGCTCGACAAAGGTATTAAGGCACTTTGATTGGATCGAGGTGGAAAATACTTGACCACAGAGTTATTAGATCATCCAAAAGAGAATGAGATCCTTTTGGAATGGACTCCTCCTAGGTCACTGTAGTTGAAAGGTGTAGCCAAAAGGAGAAATCGGACATTGTTAGACAATGGTCTGTTCCATGATTAGTTGGACAGATCTCCCAATCTCTTTTAGGGGTTTTGCTCTAGAGACGACCGCATTCATAATGAATTGGGCTTCGACGAATGGTGTGGAAGGGACACCATTTTAAAAATGGTACGGGATGATGCCCGCTTTGTCCTTCCTAAAGATTTGTGGTTGCGAAGCTTATGTGAAACATTTGGTTTCGACTAAGCTCGAACCAAGATCTGAGATATGCACCTTCGTGTGGTATCCCAAAGCAACAAAGGGATACTATTTCTACAATCCCAGTGAGAACATGGTGTTCGTCGCTTGGGGTGGGGTCTTTATGGAAAAGAAGTTTTGTTTCCAAAGACGTCATTGGGAGGACTGTGCATCTCGAAGAAATTCAGGATGGTACAGACCTATCTAAACCAATTGACAACCCAGTAGAAAGGAGCCAGAGATTGTCGTAGAGTGAGAACCAATTCCTGTTACAATTCCGGAAGGTCCAAGGCGATTTGAAAGGGTCAATCTTCCACCTCCAAGATATGGTATCCGGAGGTGACAATGAAGTCATGATGGATCACGATGATCCAGCCACCTTTCAAGAAGTCGTGGATGGGCCCGACTCCGAGTTATGGCTTGGAGCCATGAGGGAGGAAATGCAATCCATGTCGGACAACCGAGTCTGGGAACCGGTTGATCCCATCAATGGTGTGAGGACCATCGGATGCAAATGGATCTTCAAGGTGAAGATGGACATGGACAACAACCCTCTGACCTACAAAGCTCAACTGGTGGCGAAAGGTTATAGGCAGATCCAATGGATTGACTATGAGGAAACCTTCTCCCTAGTGGCTATGGTCAAAATCGATCCAAATTCTTCTTGACATAACTGCGTATCATAATTACGAGATATGGAAAGTGGATGTCAAAACCGCTTTCCTAAATAGAAATTTGACTGAGTACGTTTGTATGTCTCGGCCCAAAGGTTTTGACGATCCGAAGAATACGGGAAAGATTTATAAGTCGTTGAAATCCATTTATGGATTGAAACGAACTTCTCGGAGTTGGATCCTTCGTTTTGATGAAGTTGTAATTGGATTTGGCTTAATCAAGAACGAGGATGAATATTGCGTTTATAAGAAGGCTAGTGGGAGCAAGATTACCTTTCTGGTTCTCATTGACAACGACATCACAACCTTGCACGAGACTAAAGCTTGGTTGAGGAAGTGTTTTTCAATAAAGGACTTAGGCGATGCTTCTTATATCTTTAGGATTAAGATATGTAGAGATCGCACCAAGAGGGTCTTGGATTTAAGTCAGGGAACCTATGTGAACAAGGCATTGAGTAGGTTCTTAATGCTCGATTCAAAGAAAGGACTCTTACCCACTAGTCATGGCATTCATCTCAGCAAGACTCAGTGTCCTAAGACACCTGATGAGCTGAAAAGGATGATGAGAATCCTATGCGCCTGGGGGCAGGATCGATCATATATGCCATGACATGTATGAGACCGGCTGTCTCGTAAGCCTTATGTTGTACCAGTAGACATCAGTCTAACCCGGGAAAGATGATGTTGAACTAGTCGTCGAAGGATGAGTAGACGTTAGTTTTCCAAGACAAATCCAGATGACTTTAGAAGTCAGTGAGGATATGTGTTTATGCTGAATGGCAGAGCTTTAGCTGGGAGAGCGTAAAGCAAGATACCATTGCCGAATCTACAACAGAGGCCAAGTACATGGATGCTGCAGAGGCAGCTAAGGAGGCTATGTGGATTTGGAAATTCACGGCAGGGTTGGATGTAATTAAAAACCCATCCAGCCCGGTGAATCCATTTTGCGACAACACTAGGGCCATTGCGCAAGCTAAAAGCCCAGATCGCATAACAAATCCAAACATGTACTACGGCGTATCCACCTAATCAGAGAAATACTGAATTGAGGTGAAGTGAAGATAACCTATATTGCAACAGATGATAACATAGCCAACCCTTTGACTAAGGCAGTGTCGCTGCCTGAACATGTTAGACATGTAAAGTCGATGGGGACATATTGGAGTTTAGATTGGAACTAGGGCAAGTGGGAGATTGTTAGTCTTAGTGCCCATAGTTCAATCCTAAATGTCCAAATGTATATATCATCGTTAGCAATAAAATCAAAACGGCTTTATATTACTTATGTGTTGGAGTAATATATCGATGTGTGCTCTGATCTATGCCCACCATGCGAATAGAACCATAGATTTAGATAGATCATACTCGATGGGTCCCTAGTCAACAAAGCTTCATTAGAAGCGACTAGTATGAAAGATGGCTCTTTATGGCTTACGTTCTGTTAGTCATTGGAATGGGATTCCGGAGTCTGATCATAGATATCATGTAGGACATGATATTGGACGACCCGCCCTGAATATGTGCCATAGATTAAGTCATGAACATATTCAGTGTCGTAGCTTGTCATGTATCCTTAGACCAAGGAGTCTTTGTGATCGCTATGTAGTCAACAACTGAGTTTGACCTGAGTCTAACGTTGTCCGTAACAGGGCTTCCATAACGGCCAGGATTGGCTTGGGGACGGGCTACATGAGTGACACGAAAGACGGCTAAGGGATTTATCCCTCATACTGAGGTATGAGAAAGATATCTGTTCTCGGCCGCTTGATCGAGAGTGACTGAAAGAATAGCATGGCCATGCACATGATACTGGGTATCATATCTTTAGTCATCTCACATATCAAGGAACATTGATTGAGAATAATAAGGATGACGGCTCTATGCCTTATCTCAATCAGGATATCAGAGATAAAAGGATAATGACAGGGACGACGGAAAGGTTAGAATCGACAGGGTCGATTCGTTATGTAGTGTCAGGCAATACTAAAGTCTCGTTAGTTGCCACTTAAATAGGATCAAGTAAAATGGGATTTTACGTTGATCTATTGACATGCATAAACCTAAGGGTCACACCGGAGGATGAAACTCATTGACACATTTATGGAGAATGGCCAAAAGGGAGTTGTCTCGGGACATGACCAAAACTGGGTTTTGGGTCATGTGCCCGTAAGTGAATAGGACTTTACGGATCGAGACAAGGCTTGGAGTCTTGGGATTGATCGCGTCGGATAATGTTGGACATTTCCGGTATGGAAGGCATGGAGGCGATGAGCGAATCACGGGACCTCGTTGAAAATGGCCACGGGCCATGTTCCAAGAGGCCCATGAAAGGCCCATGCAACCAAGGCCCATGGAACTAATTAATCAAGTCTTGATTAATTAGTACTAAGTAAGCAAGACAAGGATTAAGGTGTTGGTGATTCACCACCTAACCCAATCTTGTCTTGCCATACTTTGTCCTATTTACACCTTACTTGACACCATACTTGTCCCATGACTTTAGTTAGACAAGTATGGGTTTTGTTATGTTTAAGTCATCTTTTTTCAACATAACAAACACAAGACAAGAATAGGAAACACATTTTCTCTCCCTCTTCCATGGCCATTTCGGGTTTGGCTAGTTTCCACCTCCATTTTTGTGTTCTTGAGTCCTCAAAGAGAAGAACTACGTGGCTTTGATTCCCATGTGGATACGTAGGCGTCTTGGAGACTCAAGCCAATCATTCGTTAACCGGTGTTCTTGTTTTGGTAAGAAATAGTGCTGAATTTTTCTCTTGTGAATCCATTCTTTGTTAGTTGTTTCATGGTTCAATCGTCTCTTGGTTTTCATTGATTTTCCGCTGCGAGTTGGTTCATCTCCAACCCTACCTCGAGACCCAACATTTCTAATATTAAAAAGAGATAAACCTACTCAACCCACGACACCCCGGTGTCACATGCAATTCTACTGTTAACTTTCCCTAGTCAGGGCCGAGATCCGGCTACTTTTCCCTACCTCAACCGAAGAACACCCGCTACGTTTCCTAACTGCTGACGTTCTGGCTCGCTACCTCCGGGCTTCACTTCGATCGAAGCCGGACGCTAAAGATAACACGAAAGCCATAATTAGAGGCGGTTCCCAAGTTAATTTAAAGGTCACGATTTATCCAGTTTAAAACCGACAATTGTCCTTTAAACTCGAGCGGGATAAAAGCGGGGTCACGGCGAATCGGGTTTGAGTACCCAAGCACCGAAACCGGTGCATGTTTTCGAGGCACGGTCCCAATGCACGAATCCCGAGGTCCGATTCAGCGGTCCGCTTTTGTTCCTTTCTAAACCCAATTAGCAGTCCATTTTAACCAGAGTTCCAGATTCGTTCAAATGCTCAAATTCCGTTTTAAAATCAAACTGATTTTACGTCCATTTTATTTTCAAATCTGATTTTAAACCCCATTTCCAATTTGAAACCGTCTTTATTTACCTCTTTTTAATTTAAATCAGATTTTATTTTACTTCAAAAATCATTTCTTTTTCAACAAAAGAGACGTTTCTAAGTCGGACTCGTCCAGATCAATAACAATTTTTACGTCCGAAATACAAACATCGAATTTTTATTTCAAATCTCGTTTTATTTCCTTCACTGAAATTTACAATACTTCTCGTCGTTTTCAGACAAAAACTCAGATCCACCGCTCGGGACAAAAATACAGAAACCAAATAAAGGGGACGAACGGTACAGGAAAAATAAACCGACCGCCAGCGAAGACGTCGTCGGCGACTAAACCCCCAGGCACGAACCTCACGTGGAGGGAAGGGCGGCTGGGCGGTGCACGGCGGGCTATGTGAACCCGTGTCTCCTCGGATATGGGCGAGACCGGCGAGGAGAACCCCTTTTCGCTCCAGATCTGGAACGGCGGCGAGAGGGGCTTGGAGATGGGGTATCGGCGACGGCTCGGGACGAGGGCGTGGCCGGCGAGTGGCTTGCGGGGATCTGTGGCCGGAGTCGAGCACGGGAGCTGGCCGGGAGTTCGGCCACGCTCCGGGAAGAAGAAGGAGGGTGTGAGGAGCTCGGGTAAGAGGGAGACGGGGTCGGATCTGAGAGGGGAAACGGAGATGGAGGTGGTCGGAGACGGCCGGTGACGGCGTCTGTGAGGGGCTTCGGTGAGAGGGTCGGGACCAGAGAGAGAGAGGCGAGGGAGACGGGAGGACGAAGGGGATTAGGGTTTCAGACCAACAACCGGGCCTTTATGCCAGACGACTCAAACGGGCTTGGGCTCAACCAACCGGGCCTGGCGCATGTTGGGCCGTGCGGCCCAAACGAGAGGGCAGGCTGACGGGCGGGCCTGGTTCGGGCCGGGTCTGGCCGGGTGTGTTGGTCGGGTCTGGCCTGGCCGGGTTGCTGGTCGGGTCCGGTCCGACCCAATTTTTTTTTTTTTTGAAGCGGTCTTCACAGTGGCGACTTCATGTCCCACGACATTACTTGAACGTTCGATCTTCTATTGAGTATTTAAGAAATGCATTGATTCTCTTATTTTTCCTACGATCATTATTGATTCTTTGAAATTGTTAAACATCCGGTTGGCCTCCGTATTTCATCATCGGTTTGGTTTCTCGTTTTATTAAGATTTGAATGAACTTGTGAACTCATGTTTATTAAACTAAAAGGGGACATGGTTATGCATTTTCCCTACTGAGCGTAAGCTCACCCATCCTGTCTTTGTGGTGTTTCAGGTGTTAAGCGGGAGCAGTATTAGGCGGACTCTTGGAGCTGGGGAGCTTGAGGGTTTAGCTAGTTTTAGAGACGTGTACTCTTTTATGTTGGAGATTTTATTTTACCGTTTGAGCTGTGACTCTTAACATTTTGAAGGATTTATAGCATTTGGAAACTTTATTTTATTTCATCATTTTTGGTTTTACTGTAACTATTTAGTCACGTCTCGAGTCTGGGAAAAATCGGATTTGGGGCGTGACACAAGGAAGGTCAATCCTTCTCCCTTTTAACTTGGATAGAATCTCCTCATTCTTGTGGCTTCATTCAAAGATAGGCTGGGGTTTGGGGGCTGGGGTGTGGTTTGGGTGGTTTTGGGGAGTGTGGTGAGGCTTTTGGTGAGGTTGTTTTCTGGGGGTTTGTTTGTTATATTTTTTTAGAGTGGGTAGTCACTATTGTTTCTTCTGTTTATCTGTCTCTCAATGTTGAGGTGTGTGGGTAGATCTGTCCTAAGCTGAGAGTGTGTCTGGTTTGGTTATGTGCTTTTTCTGGTACTAGGATCTTGGAATTTATTTCTTGCTGGTTGGCTAAGTCTTCAACAGGTGGTTTGGAGCATTTTGAAGCCTCCTTTGGTTGGGGTACTAGTATTAGAAGGGCTGAACTACTGACAGAGGTGGTGACAGGTCTATGTGACTGTCTTGCTTTGTTGAGTCCTAGTTTGATGGAAGATTGAGGTGCTGCATAACGCTGGTGCACCTTTAGGACAAAAATTTTGGTTGTAGTGCAAGTTAGGGACCAATTCTACCTTCCTTTGCTATTGAGATGAAGTATATTTGCTTGTTTGGTTGCTTTTAGAATCTCAGAGTTTCATTTTGTTGGGTTCCTTGGGGAACAAGTGGTGTTGTTGGGGTTTTAGACAAATGAGTTCGTTTACTTGGAGAACAAGTGTTGACGTTGGGTTTTAAATTTGAATTTGGTATCTTCGGCCGCAAGTCTAGGTTTGTAATAGGTGCATTTATAAGGTTTGGGTGGGTGATTGTAGGTATTTCCGTTGTGTACTTCTTGTATTTCGAGGGCTCAGCCCTTTTCCAAGTTTTTGATTCGAAAACTTGGTTTATAAAATTTCAAAAAAATTGCTGATAAAAAAAAATACCAAATAAAAAAAGACATTCATCTAGGCCATCATATGGCATACCCAAAATGGTCATGTGCCACAAACATAATGTTGAGTGTTGAACATCGGGGTAATAAAAATAATGTCGAGTGTTGATAAATCTTCACTAATAAATGTTTTATATTGGGTGATAAATTTAGGGCTAAATGGTGATAAAAATCATGTACTGAGGTGATAAAAAACAAGTGATGAGGTGATAAAAATCATGTTCAATTTTGATAATAAAAGTTATAAAGTAAATTTTATTGTTGATAAAAAAACATGAAATGAGGGTGATAAAACACCTGTAATTTAGTGATAAACCTATTGTTTAATGTCTATAGAACTATTTTTCGATGTTCATCAAAAACATGTGATGAAGTGATAAAAACCATGTTCAATTTTTGAAAATAAGATGATAAATATAGTACAAAATGTTGATAGAACCAGTGAAAAGTGTTGATAAAAATTACCCAGTTATATATATTTTTAAATCAGTCCCGAAATACTTTTTTCGTGCTTCAAAATATATTCTTCACTGATCTTAATAGAAAGCAGTGGATAAAACAAAATTATTGGCGCAAGTTTGAAGCCAAACGGAGTTCAAACGAAACGGGAATAATTGAGTTGGTAAATTGGTATCTCTCATGAAGTTGAACAAGACTTGGACTAACTTGGCTGGATCTCTTGGCTTGTTGGGAAATTTGGTGGGCTAGGAACTTACTTCTCTTACAAGCTACCTCACTATCTGCAGAAGAAATATTCTTGAATATAGTAAATCAATTCTACAATTGGAAAATTTCACGGCACAAGGAATTACTTTTCAATTCTCCTGGAAGACAAAGAGTTAGTGAATTGGTAATACAAGATAATATGATAGTTTTACCAAAAAAACTTATATAACTTATTCAACTACTCTACTGCATCTCATCAATTTATTTATGAAATGAATGCTTGAATGAGTTCTTACCATTTTTAGGTTAAAAATGAATTTTTATTTAATTTCTCTTCATACATATATAACGGTTATTGGTTTTTTTTTTTGAATAATTGGATATATATTATATTCATTATTGTAGTTGTTGAATGATGGGATACAAGCGAAATAAAAACTTGTTGAGTGGTTTGTCGCTGACTTGTTTTTCCAAGAAAATGAAGAATGGTTCTTCATCTATGTAGTTGAAGGTCATGATGATGTCGCCATTTGGTAGAATTCGTATTCTTCGAGCTAAATCAGATATTAATTGTTTTTATATTAACAAAAAAAATTTAATACATTGATTTAGATATAATAGATTCGTTTAGGAGGAGAAATCTGGTGAGAACCATGTTTTAACGTAGGAACCACGAGAACCAATCTAAGTCATCTAATTTAAGAACGGATGGATGAGATGCATTTGAGTAGTTGACTTGTTGACTGCAAAAAAACAGCACTTTTTAGTTAGTGGTAAGGGCTTTTTAGTAAAACTATCATATTTTTTTTAACCAATTCACTAATTTAATTTTTCCCGCTTCGTTTGAACTCCGATTGGCTTCAAACTTGCGCCATTAGTTTTGTTTTTTTAAGGGCTTTCATTCAAGATCAGTCATGAATATATTTTGAAGCACGAAAAAAAAAATTATTTCAAGGTTGTTTTTTTTGTAAAAAAAAATCTGAGTAATTTTTATCAACACGTTGCTCTGGATTTATCAACACTTTTACATTGATTTTATCAACACTTTACACTGGTTTTATCACCTCATTTTCCAAAACTGATCATGATTTTATCACCTCATCGCGTGCTTTTTATGAACACTAGTTTTATCAACACTTAACACTAGGTTTATCATTCAAATTACGTGTGTTTTATCACCCCCATCACATATTTTTTTGAAGCACGAAAAAAATTTATTTCGGGGCTGGTTTTTAAAGAAATTATATATGGGTAATTTTTATCAACACTTTGCTCTAGGTTTATCAACACTTTACCCTGGTTTTATCAACACTTTACAATGGTTTTATCACCCCATTCTCCAAAACTGATCATGATTTTTATCATCTCATCACGGGCTTTATATGAACACCAGTTTTATCAACACTAAACACTAGATTTATCATTGAATTACGTGTTTTTTATCACCTCATCACAAGTTTTTTTTATCAACGTTAAACTCTAGTGTATCACACTTATTATCAAAAATGAAAATGGTTTTTATCACCTCATTATTTGTTTCTTATCACCTCATTACATGTTTTTTTATCAACATTTAGCACTAGTTTGGTACTCCGATATAAAACATTTATTAGTGAACATTTATCAACGCTCAACATTATTTTTATCACCTTGATATAAATTTTTATTTTCGTGCTTCAAAATATATTCATGAGTGATCTTGATTTAAAGCCCTTGAAAAAAGAAAAATATTGGCGCAAGTTTGAAGTTAATCGGAGTTCAAACGAATCGGGAAATATTAAATTAGTGAATTGGTGAAGAAAAAAATGGACACTTGTCCACATGCACCATGCTATTACAATTATGCCCTTGCTTGTGTGAGAATAGATGAAATTGGCGTGGATGGGGGTGGGATTGAGGTGATGATGTGGCATTTTGATGAGTGTTGGATCATAGATGATAGTGGTTAGGATTGGTTCTCACGGTTCCTATGTTAAGAGTGGTTCTCAATAGATTTCTCCTCTCCGTTTAGTGTCATATAATTATATTCCACTACATACACGTGACGATATATTTGGATCATTGAATGTCGACAGCCGAAATACGTTCTTGAGTCCGTGTATCAGACGATGTCGTATGTTGTTCCGAACTCTAGGACTCTCCAATGATAACGCTCCCGAAACGTCCTTCCGGTCGCTGAACCGACAGCTCAAAGAATTGAACTCTCTATCGGCCCTTTCAATCTTGTAATGGAAACTCGCTGACCTGCCCGAGTCAACAAGGCGGGTTGTAGTTGTAGGGTTGGCGTTTTCGTATTGCAAGAGACAAAGGCCCTTCATGTCGCTCAGATCTCTCTCCAAGCTCTGGATTCGGGTGGCCGTCGTTTCCATCTCCGCCTTGAGCTGCGAAACAAACCGCATGGCGGCGTCACGCTGCAGGATGGCACCAAGTGTGATGTTCCGATGTGTGTTTTGAGAATGGGGGATGGAGCGGCGAGTGTTGAGCTGCTCCACCAGCATGGCTCGGACCAAGAACCTCAATGGCAGTACCTGGTTTCGGACGGCGTGGATGAGGAGCTTAGGCGACACCTTCTCACAGTCTATGTTGTTGCAGATCTCTGTCTTTTGCTCATCTGTCAATTCCCCTTCATGTTCCTATAAATAACCTCATTATTATATAGGGATAACGTCGATTCTTAATTTATCTGACATTTCGTTATCACTTCTTAATCTATGTGACTTTCGGTTATCACTTCTTAACTCAAAAATGTATTTTTTTTTACCTTGAAATAGTAATCAACAATCCAGTAGAGGAGGTCATGCCTTGTTAACCGACGGTGCATGGACTCGGCCACGGCACGAAAGTCCTCTGGACGCACCTTCTTGACATGTTCAAACAAACCATCGACGCTCATCATGCCCAGCGACTCAACACACCTGCTCACCAAACACGCTGTCGTTTCAGCCTCCGGGAGCAACGCCATACACGAGCGCAACACTATGCACGCGTAGTCTCTATTAACGCCAACGGCCTCACGAAAATACGACTCCGTTATCTGCCACAGATTCTCCTCCTCGCCGCACGGCGACGTCATGTCGAGAAGCTCAGCCGCCGTCCGCAGGGCCGCCACGTTAAACGGAGTTAACAGGATGGGAACGCCGTAGGAGAACTCTGACACAAGGGCGAACGTTTCGGCAGTTATGTTTAACGGGGGAGACAGAGTTAACTCGGACTCGGTGGTTAGGTGGCGCCTTAGATGGATGCTCTTTGATGTCAGAGGATCCTAAGAAAAATAATAAACGCTCATTCCCAACTCATTAATAAAAACAATTTTAAATTTTAAATTTGTCAAAGTGACCAGCAATTTCGGTTTCTAAAAAATAATAATCTAACGTTGGCATAATTAGTTATTTAAATTGTATATATCATCAATGCAGTATCTTCTCCAAAACCCGGAAGACACAAATTAAAGATCCAACTTAACCAAAATTCTTGCAATTTCAATTAATTATAAGCAAGCTCCTTCTTTCAGGCCAAAATATTCTGGAGTCAACACCAGATTTGTAATAAAAAAATAGTTAGAGATCGTGAAAACGATTTTTCTCAACCTACTTTAACCTTAAGTTATCACGTCCTTATGTGATCTTAGATTATCAGTTCTTAGCTCACATTTTTTTTAACAATTCCGAGCCTTTAGGTGACACGTTTTTACAAAAAAAATAGCTGTTATTTCCAAGTTAGGAATGGTAAAAAACATATCTTCTTTGGGTAGAAATTGTAAAAAACAAAATTTTTGAAGTAGGAAGTAAAAATTAAAGGTCACATAGGTACATAGTGATAAACTGAAAGTCGAATAAGTTAGGAATCAACGTTATGGATACACAAACACACAAGAAAAAGAACAAGTAAGGGAGATGGACATTTACCTTGTGGAGATGAAAACATGTTCCTTGTACATGGATCACCACATCTGGGTTCGTCCCGGTTCCCTGAGACCTTGGATTTGTTCCCAAAATTAAAGTTAAAATAAGAGAAGAATATGTAACAAGTACGTTAACGTTTAAGATTAGATGAAGAAATGAAATTACCAGGATTGGATTCTGGAACGGAGGGGAGAGAAAGGAGAAGAATGGGAAGGAGAGAGAAAGGAGGAAGATGAGTTGGAGTCTTCAAACGGTTCTTCTTCATAGATGGTGTCCACAACACCCAAAGCTTTCCCACTTCTCATGTCTGCTCACAAACTTCTCTTAAGAAATTGATACACAGATTTCCAAGTCCCTTAAAATGGTGGGTGATGCTGTTGTTGTTGGTAGGTCTGCTAGGGTTTTGGGAAGGGTGAGAAAGTCCCTTAAGACGACCAATATTAATGGCTTGCATGTGAGGACCCATAAATGCTACCGTCTTAACTCCTCTTCCATTCTGTACAATTTCAACGACTCTTGCTATAGAGCTTCATTAGAGCATCTACACCGTTTGAATCACGTCCGACCCACTAACTATAAATCATGTTTTAGGGGATCGTGAGTGGCGAGGCGAATCCCACATTTTAACGTACGTGGTTCGCGACACCGACTCACTAAAACGCGAGACGATAAATCGTGGATCGAACTGCGGCTTATATTTATAAATCTTTGGTTTGCGAATTGTAGAGCGTAGGTGTGCCAATCACCAACTAACACGTGGCATGGCATGGAAAATCACCAGCTAACAGGTATATTTTTTTTAATTAACACAAAAAATTTCCATCTATAAATACCGTCATCCCATTCATCAAAACATCAAAATTTCTCTCAACTCTTCCTCTTAAAACCCCAAATTTCTCTCACAAATTTCGATAAAAAATGTTCGACGACGAATCTCAAATGATGGAGGAGTTGGAAGCCAACCTTCGTGCAATGGTGCAACGAATCCGGAGAAGGATAACAACATGGTAGAGAGAGCAATGCCAATGATCGACATATTTAGGTGAAGGATCGAAAGTGTGGAACATGCCCAACGACAGATTAACAAAGGTCGTCTCGAATCCCACAACTCACTGATGCATGATTATTTTTCGAGAACCCAACATATGGGCCCCATATGTTTAGGCGTTGATTCTGTATGTCCCGGCCACTCTTTCAACGGGTGATGGAAAAGGTAGCGGAGCATGACGATTACTTCCCTAGAATGGAGGCTGATTTGTTGAATGTTGTTCTTGACTTGGTAGGGAACGAGTTCGTAGATTGGAGGTCTGCGAATTTTCTATCGTGTGCCAAGTTCATTTCAAATCCATTGATTTCCGATTTAATCTGGTCTGTTTCTTTAATCAATTTCATTTGTTATGTTTTTGTTTGATTTTATGATTTTTAGGATGTTAATGAGAGGTAGTGGTTCGTGATTGGGGTTTTTGATGTATAATAGTAATTGTATTGTAAACAACTTTCATGCTCAACAGATATATAATCGAGAATTTGTGTTGAAAAATGCTTATTTCATCTTGTGTTATTGTTTGATGTTTGTGGCATCCTTGAACAGACTCTACAACTTACAGTTTATCCTTGAAAAGAACACTGAAAATTGCTTATTTCATTATGTGTTAATTGTGTGATGTTTGATGTTTTGCTAGTGAGTTTGGATTTGCTTTATCTAGGGATTGATGAGAACAGCAAAATGGAAGAAAATAGAATAAGCCTTGTGATTTTACTCGTGTGCATTTTGATTAGAGTGGAGGATTTTTTTCATTTTTTTTTTCTGTTTTAGGTAATATTACACAGGATAAGGAGCTATTCATAGAAGACGTGAGGCATTCGAGGTCGCAAAATTGGCCTCTTAAGCGATGCCCTAAACGAACAACCAATTCAGGAAGTCATTGTTGGAGAAGCAAATGTCTTTTTCTCGATTCTGTATTTCTTTTTCGTCTTTTTTCCTCAAATATTTTCCATTTTTTGAAATTTTTTTGGGAGTTTCAAGAAGATGATTGAGGCATTTGATGAGTATGAAGAGATGATTCTCTTAAACCATGGATTGAATGGGTTTCTTAGTCTTTTTCCTTTTTGTATCTTCTCTATATTGATCGAGAATTATAATTCATTTAGCCCTCCTATGATTTCTAGAAATGTTGCGGAGAGATTGATGTAATAAATTATTTACTCCTTTTGCTTTTTAGAAAGTAAAATCAGTATCTTGGCAAGGATTACAAACTATATAGGGGTTTCTAATAAATTAAAAATCAAACAAGCTTTTGATGTGATGTAGGTCTACTCTAGCTAAAATTAGACAAATAAGATTTTCTCATGATCATAATAGCCAATTAAAGTTATGTGGCGGTCAATATACTTTTTATTTCCAGTTTTATTACATACAATACAACTTATGCGAGATCGTGTTGTAGCTGTTTAGTTATTCTGTTGTATACTTGATACCTGAATACTAAAGTTTTGTAATTTATTATCTATTACTTTTAAGAGTTTTGCTAGTAAATTCGTTTTCTTTATTTCCTTTGTGTTTCCAATACATGGTTCCTTGACTAATGGGCATGTAGAGCTTATAGTTGGGCCTGTTGTGAACCGGTGATAAGCGAGTCTCGCGGTAATGATAGCCCTACTCTTGAGCCTTTGAATGTTGTCCAACCAGTACAACCAAAGAAGTTTGGGCCTGAGGACGGTGGGCCTGCGTCTGGCCACTATGTGCGAAATGGGCTTTTGTAAAGACCTGAGTTTTAATAGTCTATATTGCGGTTTTAAAACGACGGGGTTGGAAAGCGGATTGAAAAATTGGAACGAGGACGAAACAAAAAGGAAATTCAAAAAAAAAAGAAGAAAAAAAAAGGAAAAGGGTTAGGGCTGGGCCAGGCTGGGCCATGCCGGACCTGGGCTTTGGGCCGTGCCAGACCGGCCCAGCCACATCAACGCGCGCGGCTAATGTTCTGGCCCAAACCCAAGTCGACCAAAACCATAAAGCTTCGTCTCAGTCTCGCATTTTGCTGGCACGCTTCTCGAAGCATCTTCTACCTCGCCTCTCTCTCTCGTTTTCTCTCTGCAACGCCGAGCCTCATCGGAGTTCGTTCTCCGATCTCCCTCACTTCCTCCTCCTTCTCCCTTCCACCGGCGACTTCCCTCGACAGAAACCACCACCAGAAACCCCTCCCCTCCTCTCCTCGTCCTTCTTCCTCTTCGATTCAACGAAACCCAGCGCCACCGTCCTCATCTCGAACCTCGCCGCGCCTTCTTCGAGCCAGATCCTGTACCGGTGAGTCTCTCCCGGCCTCGTCCGTCCTCCCCACTTCTTCTTCTCTGAGAATCAAGCTGTGCGAGCTCGGTTTGGGCGAGATTTGAGGAGGAGAAGTTCACCGGAGCTCTCAGAGCTCAGATCTGAGATTTGGACGCTGACGAACTCCCACAGCGCCAGTCCTGATCGGAGGGCTATGGAACTCGCGTCATCAGGATCCCCACGACCTCCCGAGCATCCTGACACCTTCCACGCCGTCCAGAACCACCCTCGAGACCCGTCGCCGCTGCCGCCGTCGCCGATGTTAGGACGGACGGAAACCCCAACTTGAGACTCGTCTCTGACGGGTTTGGGCCTTGGGCTCCGGACCTGACTTGGGCCTTAGTCAGACTCGGCCGGGTCTTGACTTGGGACTCGGCCTGGTCTTGATCTGGGTCGGGCCTGGTCTTGACCTGGGTCGAACCTGGACGCGGATTTGGGTCGGACCTAGACTCGGGTTTGGGTCGGGTCTGGATCCGGGTCTGGGTTGGGCTTGGGTCAGGCCCGGGTCTGAGGATGGACCGGGTCGGATCCGGGTCCGGATCTCGGGCTCGGGTCGGATCTGGGTTAGACCGGTTTTAAAGATTTAATTAATTAAAAATCAGACTAATTAATTAACTATTTAATTAATTTAATTGGAAGATTTAAAGGATTAAAGAAGGACTCATCGGACTTCATTAATAATTTGAGGACCGTTACGGACTGGACCGGGACTGACACCCGTCCCTTTTTGTTAAACCCAGGCCTTTACCCCGAGCACGGAGAAGACCGGAGTTGGCCAGGACGTCAGCAGCTAGGCGACCCAGATAGAGATTTGAGAGGTAGGGATTACCTCGAACTCGCTTTATTACGAATGTATTAGTATGCATATAGGGAAACATAATAACCGGATAAGTCACTAGTATGCATATAGGACGGAATTGACTAGAGTAGTCTTATAAAATGCGAACGACCTACGAGCCATGTCGTGCCGTAGGTGTTGGTTTGTTGTGCTGGTAGAATCAGGCCATGTCGTGCCTGTAGGATTGGTTGCTGACTGTGTTAGATTGCGAGCTCTGTGTGGTTTGAACGGTTAATAAATAACGAACATGAAAATGGTTAGAGTTGAACTTGGTAATGCATATCAGTGATTGAGTGGTTATTTCCGGTTTCTATGATCTATTGATATGGGGATGTTGGGGACTGGTTACTGGTTAAGCCGGTGGGGTTTACCACGTTGAGTGTGGTGACGGTAAGTGATGGTAAGTGTGTGATAATCGGTGAAGCATGTGTTGCTATGTTTGTTAAATTGAGAAGCATGATGTGTGATATTCGGTGAAGCATGTGTTGCTATGTTTGGTAAATTGAGAAGCATGATATGTGATATTCGGTGAAGCATGTGTTGCTATGTTTTGGGCAAGTGTGCCATGTGTGAGTGTGATCGTTATTGTGGTTGTGGTACTGTGGTTACATGTGAGTGTGATTGTGATTGTGACTGTGGTATTGTGGTTACCCGAGAAAGGTGATTTCCCTACCTTCCGACCGTGAGTCGGTAAAACGCTGTGTCCGCGATGTGTTGCGCGAAGAGGCGATTTCCCTGCCTTCCGTGTGTCGGTAAAACGTTGTGTCCGCGATGTGTTGCGCGAAGAGGCGATTTCCCTACCTTCCGTGTGTCGGTAAAACGTTGTGTCCGCGATGTGTTGCGCGAAGAGGCGATTTGCCTGCCATCCGTGTGTCGGTAAAACGCTGTTTCCGCGATGTGTTGCGCGAAGAGGCGATTTCCCTGCCTTCCGTGTGTCGGTAAAACGCTGTGTCCGCGATGTGTTGCGCGAAGAGGTGATTTCCCTGCCTTCCGTTTGTCGGTAAAACGATGTGTTTCGCGATGTGTTACGCGAAGAGATGTGTTCCGCGATGAGGTCGATCGCCTCTCCTGACTGTGTGTTAGTGGAAAGTTGCGTGCGGCTACGCCGGGCCGAGCGGGTTGCTCCCGAGACCGTGCAAATGTGTGTATTGATTGTGTTGAGATCACCTTGAATCGGAATGAGTGTTGTTGTGTTGTGGCTATGGGTGTTTTTCCCTATTATGAGTTGTGCGTGACTTCTAATGACTTGATTTGATTGCTTGATGATGAATTCATGTGTGTGATTTCCGTGTAA